>CM051238.1:435625211-436048692 GCA_027917425.1 Gastrophryne carolinensis | reverse complement strand
TTCTCTCTCTCTCTCTTCCTCTCGCTCTCGCTCTCTCTCTTTCTCGCTCTCTCTCTCTCTCTCTCTCTCTCTCTCTCTCTCTTCCTCTCTCTCTCTTCCTCTCTCTCTCGCCCGCTCTCTCTCGCCCGCTCTCTCTCGCCCGCTCTCTCTCGCCCGCTCTCTCTCGCCCGCTCTTGCTCTCTTTCTCTCTCTCTCTCTCGCTCTTGCTCTCTTTCTCTCTCTCTCTCTCTCTCGCTCTTTCTCTCGCTCTCTCGCTCTCGCTCTCGCTCTCGCTCGCTCTCTTCCTCTCTCTCTCGCTCTTTCTCTCTCTCTCCCTGCGTTTTTTCAGCCATTCCTTTTATTCATTCTTTCCTTGTTTCTGTCATTCATTCTATGTCTTTTTTCTTTCTTTGTTTTTGTCCACTTTTTATATTTCTTTATTTCCTTCCATTTATTCTTTTTAATCTCTATACTGTCAGATCCTATGGGGAGTCCACTAAGCGTGGGATTACTCCATACTGCTCCATATACTGTGTTCCGATCAATAACACAACAATGCCTCCATATATGCCTATGAGGAGTCCACTAGAGGGCGGTAACGCCACAATGCTTCCTATATATACCTATGAGGAGTCCACTAGAGGGCGGTAATGCCACAATGCTTCCTATATATACCTATGAGGAGTCCACTAGAGGCGCTAACCCCACAATGCTTCCTATATATACCTATGAGTAGTCCACTAGAGGGCGCTAACCCCACAATGCTTCCTATATATACCTATGAGTAGTCCACTAGAGGGCGCTAACCCCACAATGCTTCCTATATATACCTATGAGTAGTCCACTAGAGGGCGGTAGCCCCACAATGCTTCCTATATATACCTATGAGTAGTCCACTAGAGGGCGGTAACCCCACAATGCTTCCTATATATACCTATGAGTAGTCCACTAGAGGGCGGTAACGCCACAATGCTTTATATATAGTCATATGAGGACTCCACTAGAGGGCAGTAACGCCGCAATGCTTCCTAGATATACCTATGAGGAGTCCACTAGAGGGCAGTAACGCCGCAATGCTTCCTAGATATACCTATGAGGAGTCCACTAGAGGGCAGTAACGCCGCAATGCTTCCTAGATATACCTATGAGGAGTCCACTAGAAGGTGGCAACACCATAATGCTTCCTATATATTTCTTTGAGGAGTCCACTAGAGGGCGGAAACAGTACAATGCTTCCTATATATTTCTATGGGGAGTCCACTAGAGGGCAGTAACGGCACAATGCTTCATATATTCCTATGAAGAGTTCACTAGAGGGCAGTAACGCCACAATGCGTCCTATATATACCTATGAGGAGTCCACTAGAGGGTGGTAATGCCACAATGCTTCCTATATATTCCTATGAGGAGTTCCCTAGAGGGCAGTAATGCCACAATGCTTCCTGTATATACCTATGAGGAGTCCACTAGAGGGCGGTAATGCCACAATGCTTCCTATATATACCTATGAGGAGTCCACTAGAGGGCGCTAACCCCACAATGCTTCCTATATATACCTATGAGTAGTCCACTAGAGGGCGCTAACCCCACAATGCTTCCTATATATACCTATGAGTAGTCCACTAGAGGGCGCTAACCCCACAATGCTTCCTATATATACCTATGAGTAGTCCACTAGAGGGCGGTAGCCCCACAATGCTTCCTATATATACCTATGAGTAGTCCACTAGAGGGCGGTAACCCCACAATGCTTCCTATATATACCTATGAGTAGTCCACTAGAGGGCGGTAACGCCACAATGCTTTATATATAGTCATATGAGGACTCCACTAGAGGGCAGTAACGCCGCAATGCTTCCTAGATATACCTATGAGGAGTCCACTAGAGGGCAGTAACGCCGCAATGCTTCCTAGATATACCTATGAGGAGTCCACTAGAAGGTGGCAACACCATAATGCTTCCTATATATTTCTTTGAGGAGTCCACTAGAGGGCGGAAACAGTACAATGCTTCCTATATATTTCTATGGGGAGTCCACTAGAGGGCAGTAACGGCACAATGCTTCATATATTCCTATGAAGAGTTCACTAGAGGGCAGTAACGCCACAATGCGTCCTATATATACCTATGAGGAGTCCACTAGAGGGTGGTAATGCCACAATGCTTCCTATATATTCCTATGAGGAGTTCCCTAGAGGGCAGTAATGCCACAATGCTTCCTGTATATACCTATGAGGAGTCCACTAGAGGGTGGTAATGCCACAATGCTTCCTATATATACCTATGAGGAGTTCCCTAGAGGGCGGTAATGCCACAATGCGTCCTATATATATACCTATGAGGAGTCCACTAGAGGGTGGTAATGCCACAATGCTTCCTATATATTCCTATGAGGAGTTCACTAGAGGGCGGTAATGCCACAAAGCTTCCTATATATAACTATGAGGAGTCTACTAGAGGGCGGTACCGCCACAATGCATCCTATATATACCTATAAGGAATCGACTAGAGGGCGGTACCGCCACAATGCTTCCTATATATACCTATGAGGAGTCCACTAGAGGGCGGTACTGCCACAATGCATCCTATATATACCTATGAGGAGTCCACTAGAGGGCGGTAATGCCACAAAGCTTCCTTTATATAACTATGAGGAGTCTACTAGAGGGCGGTGACGCCGCAATGCATCCTATATATACCTATGAGGCAGCTCCCCCTTCAGCTCTAGGGATCCCCCTCCTGAAAGGACCCCAGGCCATTAAACTATCCTATTACACCAGCAGCTGGAATGGTTGTTGAGGTCCCCTAGTTCTGACAGTGATGAAGGGGGATAGCCTGGAAGTAAGTAGTGTACACCCCCATAAGAACTTAGAGTAATTAACACCGGTATAATCTACATGGGGACTTATGTACTTAACATGGCAGATATGTCCATCAGGCCAATGCCTCGAATGTACTTTGTCTGTGGTCACTGTTTGGGGTCTCTATGGGTTGTCTGGCCTCCCTTGTCCAAGGTCTGTCAGTGTTCTGTCAGCAGCTGCTTGAAATTAGATACTGAGAACCACGAGCTTGTACACTAGGTACGTTTCAAAGACTGATCTAAGTTTATTCAGAAATCCTTGCATATTTATACAGAATGTCACACACAAAAATGGAGTACTTAGCCCCCACCTCTGTGTAACACGTAACGTAATTAAAAACCTTCACACAGAAAGCTGGAAATAAATCTTGTGGTTCCTGTGTGAGTGATTTTCCTATATGTCTACTGATAACGGAGATCAAGGTATTCCCGTGACCTACATCTAGATAAATACACACTAAAATGTATGTTAGCTTTATGCCCAGAACTTGACATCTCATATATATATATATATATATATATATATATATATATATATATAGTATAGAATATGAAATGGAGTCTTCTTTTTAACATGGCTGCCATTAGGCTAAGCATGTCACCCTTCAGTCACCTAGGGCTTAATGTCGACATTTTTTTCTGGAGAGGAGAGTGTGACTCAGGTGTGACACTTAGCAGGACAGTTAACTCCAATCAGTTAGAATGGTTGGTGAGGACCCAGAGTTCTGACACTGATGAAGGGGGATAGACTGAGAGGAAGTTGTGTACACTCCCATAAGGACTAACACTGTGACGATGGACTGTTGAGTAACTACTCAAAACCGGACCAACACCCTTAGAAGAAACATTGCTCATATGCATCCCTCCTCAGGGCAGTTCAGGTTGCTGCACATAATAATTACTTTACCTTTTTCTAACTCCTGCCATGGTCAATTTTACACCCAAAATGGAGCCCCATGGAACTGCAGGCCACCTGCAAAGAGGAAGTGCTGCTGGGCTTCCTGACTCGGTGAATTGTCAGTTGAATCCAGGCAGAAGCACGGCTGGGATGCTGGGAAAGAAAGCTCCAAAATGGGTGTTACCAGGAGAAAATCGGTAAGGAGGTGTTTCAGCTTTGAATGGATGCAGGAGCAGATGTAAGTGCTGACAATGATTCAGTATCATGCATGCAGATAGGGGCAAGGGAGTTTTAGGGAGTTTAGAAGTTTTTTTCCAACTTGGCAAGTTTAATGTCGAGGATGAGATTTGTTTCAGGAGGGGAGAGTGTGCCTCAGGTGTGACACTTGGTAACTGCAGGACAGTTAGCTACAATCAGTTAGAATGGTTGGTGATGACCCCTAGTTCTGACATTGATGACTGGGAATAGCCTATGCAGGAAGTAGTGTAAACCCCCCATAAGAACTTGGAGTAATTAACATCGGTATCTGGCTAGTAGGATTCATAGTGTCTACAAGCGGAATTATGTGATGTGACAGTGCAAACATTAAAGTGGACCAAAACTCACATGATTGGCCTGGAATCTATAAGATTCCCAGGCAGACTGACCATCTGATGTTCCAGTAAGTAGGCGGGTGCCAGACAACCACCAATCAGTTACTTGGCTGGACTATTATTTTAAAGGAAAAAAAATACTGTATCTGGGGCCTCCACCAGATATTGTACCCAGGGGCCTCCACCACACCTAATCCGACCCTGAATGGGGCCTTTTCGCGGGTTAAACAGTAAACATTTTGCAATCTTTTAATTCAGTTGGATGCAGCTAGACAACTAAAAACTGAAGCAGCAGAGACAAATGGTGCTTCCTCTCTCTAAATGATGCCAAGTGAGCACAAAGAGCTGGGGGGACAGGGATGGATGGGGCAGAGCTGAGGGGACAGAGATGGATGGGGCAGAGCTGAGGGGACAGTGATGGATGGGGCAGAGCTGAGGGGACAGGGATGGATGGGGCAGAGCTGAGGGGACAGGGATAGATAGGGCAGAGCTGAGGGGACAGGGATGGATGGGGCAGAGCTGAGGGGACAGTGATGGATGGGGCAGAGCTGAGGGGACAGGGATGGATGGGGCAGAGCTGAGGGGACAGGGATGGATGGGGCAGAGCTGAGGGGACAGTGATGGATGGGGCAGAGCTGAGGGGACAGGGATGGATGGGGCAGAGCTGGGGGGACAGGAATGGATGGGGCAGAGCTGAGGGGACATGGATGGATGGGGCAGAGCTGGGGGGACAGGGATGGATGGGGCAGAGCTGAGGGGACAGGGATGGATGGGGCAGAGATGAGGGGACTGGGATGGATGGGGCAGAGCTGGGGGGACAGGAATGGATGGGGCAGAGCTGGGGGGGGCAGGAATGGATGGGGCAGAGCTGTGAGTACAGGGATGGATGGGGCAGAGCTGGGGGTACAGGGATGGATGGGGCAGAACTGGGGTGACATGGATGGATGGGGCTGAGCTGGGGGGGGCAGGGATGGATGGGGCAGAGCTGAGGGGACAGGGATGGATGGGGCAGAGCTGGGGGTACAGGGATGGATGGGGCAGAACTGGGGTGACATGGATGGATGGGGCAGAGCTGGGGGGACAGGGATGGATGGGGCAGAGCCGGGGGGACAGGGATGGATGGGGCTGAGCCGGGGGGGGGGGGGGGGGCAGGGATGGATGGGGCAGAGCTGGGGGGACAGGGATGGATGGGGCAGAGCTGAGGGGACAGGGATGGATGGGGCAGAGCTGAGGGGACAGGGATGGATGGGGCTGAGCTAGGGGGACAGGGATGGATGGGACTGAGCTGAGGGGACAGGGATGGATGGGGCTGAGCTGAGGGGACAGGGATGGATGGGGCAGAGCTGGGAGTACAGGGATGGATGGGGCAGAGATGAGGGGACATGGATGGATGGGGCAGAGCTGAGGGGACAGGGATGGATGGGGCAGAGCTGAGGGGACAGGGATGGATGGGGCAGAGCTGAGGGGACAGGGATGGATGGGGCAGAGCTGAGGGGACAGGGATTGATGGGGCAGAGCTGAGGGGACAGGGATGGATGGGGCAGAGCTGGGAGTACAGGGATGGATGGGGCAGAGCTGGGGGTACAGGGATGGATGGGGCAGAACTGGGGTGACATGGATGGATGGGGCTGAGCTGGGGGGGGGCAGGGATGGATGGGGCAGAGCTGGGGGGACAGGGATGGATGGGGCAGAACTGGGGTGACATGGATGGATGGGGCTGAGCTGGGGGGGGCAGGGATGGATGGGGCAGAGCTGGGGGGACAGGGATGGATGGGGCAGAACTGGGGTGACATGGATGGATGGGGCAGAGCTGGGTGGGCAGGAATGGATGGGGCAGAGCTGGGAGTACAGGGATGGATGGGGCAGAACTGGGGTGACATGGATGGGGCTGAGCTGGGGGGACAGGGATAGATGGGGCAGAACTGGGGTGACAGGGATGGATGGGGCTGAGCTGGGGGGACAGGGATGGATGGGGCAGAGCTGAGGGGACAGGGATGGATGGGGCAGAGCTGGGGTGACAGGGATGGATGGGGCAGAGCTGAGGGGACAGGGATGGATGGGGCAGAGCTGAGGGGACAGGGATGGATGGGGCAGAGCTGGGGGGACAGGGATAGATGGGGCAGAACTGGGGAGACAGGGATGGATGGGGCAGAGCTGAGGGGACAGGGATGGATGGGGCAGAGCTGAGGGGACAGGGATGAAAGGGGCAGAACTGGAGGCAGCACAAGGGCCAGATGCAATGTTAATGGCAAAAAAAGTTCTTTAACCACATTGTGCCAGCTGTCACCTGGGAGTTGGGGGCCCTCATCAGTTGACCAGGCTTGCCGGGTGCTGACGCCAGCCCCGCTTAACACTGTATATTTGTCCATCAGGCCATGCCTCGCAAGAGAAAGAAGCCGTCCCCACCACACCTCGGCCCAGAAGTGATCACTGGACTAGAACCTACACAAGAAGAAAAAGCCCTTCAAGAACTGGAATCTGGCACTGAAGACATACTTGAAGTTCCCCACTCACTATCTGAGGGACTAAACACCTACTTCATCCATCAGGAGGAGGACATACACATCTGCTCAAACTTCTTGGTGGGCCGATGTCTTCAGGGCATTCAGTGTCCTCGGCACCACCTGGTTTTACCATACGTGTGGCAGGTTAGGGAGAAGACTACAGGCACTTGGTATAGTATTGAGGAGGGAGCTCAGCTGGTCCTGGAGAGACTCTACAGTAAGCCGAATAGGACTCAAGTCGTTGGACACTTCCAGTATGTATGCATCTATCACTAAAGCCCAACTGGGTGCAATTACTTTTGATTAAGTTTTAAAGTGGACCAAAACCCACAGCGATCGGCCCGGGGCTGATCAATTCCCTCCTCCCCTCAGTTCGCCCATACCCTTACCTTATTTCTCGGTCCAACACTGTATGCCGCTGCCGCATCACACTATCCCTCTAGCAGGGTGCGTGCCCGCACCAGGCATTTGTGAATGGCCGGCATGGGCGCGCTCCCTGTAAGAGGGAAGCGAGGGACGAAGGCTTAGGCGACATGACGTCAGCTGATCTGAGAGAGCACTGATTGGACGAGCATCTGCGCATTAGCCGTGGGACCAGGAAGAGGTGAGTTGGTTTTGCTGACTCCATCCTGTACCCCTACTATCCATCCAGCTCCCCTCTGACTCCATCCTGTACCCCTACTATCCATCCAGCTCCCCTCTGACTCCATCCTGTACCCCTACTATCCATCCAGCTCCCCTCTGACCCCATCCTGTACCCCTACTATCCATCCAGCTCCCCTCTGACTCCATCCTGTACCCCTACTATCCATCCAGCTCCCCTCTGACTCCATCCTGTACCCCTACTATCCATCCAGCTCCCCTCTGACTCCATCCTGTACCCCTACTATCCATCCAGCTCCCCTCTGACCCCATCCTGTACCCCTACTATCCATCCAGCTCCCCTCTGACTCCATCCTGTACCCCTACTATCCATCCAGCTCCCCTCTGACTCCATCCTGTACCCCTACTATCCATCCAGCTCCCCTCTGACTCCATCCTGTACCCCTACTATCCATCCAGCTCCCCTCTGACTCCATCCTGTACCCCTACTATCCATCCAGCTCCCCTCTGACCCCATCCTGTACCCCTACTATCCATCCAGCTCCCCTCTGACTCCATCCTGTACCCCTACTATCCATCCAGCTCCCCTCTGACTCCATCCTGTACCCCTACTATCCATCCAGCTCCCCTCTGACTCCATCCTGTACCCCTACTATTCATCCAGCCCCCCTCTGACTCCATCCTGTACCCCTACTATCCATCCAGCTCCTCTCTGACTCCATCCTGTACCTCTACTATCCATCCAGCTCCCCTCTTACTCCATCCTGTACCCCTACTATCCATCCAGCTCCCCTCTGACTCCATCCTGTACCCCTACTATCCATCCAGCTCCCCTCTTACTCCATCCTGTACCCCTACTATCCATCCAGCTCCCCTCTGACTCCATCCTGTACCCCTACTATCCATCCAGCTCCCCTCTGACTCCATCCTGTACCCCAACTATCCATCCAGCTCCCCTCTGACTCCACCCTGTACCCCTACTATCCATCCAGCTCTCCTCTGACTCTATCCTGTACCCCTACTATCCATCCAGCTCTCCTCTGACTCTATCCTGTACCCCTACTATCCATCCAGCTCCCCTCTGACTCTATCCTGTACCCCTACTATCCATCCAGCTCTCCTCTGACTCCATCCTGTACCCCTACTATCCATCCAGCTCCCCTCTGACTCCATCCTGTACCCCTACTATCCATCCAGCTCCCCTCTTACTCCATCCTGTACCCCTACTATCCATCCAGCTCCCCTCTGACTCCATCCTGTACCCCTACTATTCATCCAGCCCCCCTCTGACTCCATCCTGTACCCCTACTATCCATCCAGCTCCCCTCTTACTCCATCCTGTACCCCTACTATCCATCCAGCTCCCCTCTGACTCCATCCTGTACCCCTACTATTCATCCAGCCCCCCTCTGACTCCATCCTGTACCTCTACTATCCATCCAGCTCCCCTCTTACTCCATCCTGTACCCCTACTATCCATCCAGCTCCCCTCTGACTCCATCCTGTACCCCTACTATCCATCCAGCTCCCCTCTGACTCCATCCTGTACCCCTACTATCCATCCAGCTCCCCTCTGACTCCATCCTGTATCCCTACTATCCATCCATCTTCCCTCTGACTCCATCCTGTACCCCTACTATCCATCCAGCTCCCCTCTGACTCCATCCTGTACCCCTACTATCCATCCAGCTCCCCTCTGACTCCATCCTGTACCCCTACTATCCATCCAGCTCCCCTCTGACTCCATCCTGTACCCCTACTATCCATCCAGCTCCCCTATGACTCCATCCTGTATCCCTACTATCCATCCAGCTCCCCTATGACTCCATCCTGTACCCCTACTATCCATCCAGCTCCCCTCTGACTCCATCCTGTACCCCTACTATCCATCCAGCTCCCCTCTGACTCCATCCTGTATCCCTACTATCCATCCAGCTCCCCTATGACTCCATCCTGTACCCCTACTATCCATCCAGCTCCCCTCTGACTCCATCCTGTACCCCTACTATCCATCCAGCTCCCCTATGACTCCATCCTGTATCCCTACTATCCATCCAGCTCCCCTATGACTCCATCCTGTACCCCTACTATCCATCCAGCTCCCCTCTGACTCCATCCTGTACCCCTACTATCCATCCGACTCCCCTCTGACTCCATCCTGTACCCCTACTATCCATCCAGCTCCCCTATGACTCCATCCTGTATCCCTACCATCCATCCAGCTCCCCTATGACTCCATCCTGTACCCCTACTATCCATCCAGCTCCCCTATGACTCCATCCTGTACCCCTACTATCCATCCAGCTCCCCTCTGACTCCATCCTGTACCCCTACTATCCATCCAGCTCCCCTCTGACTCCATCCTGTATCCCTACTATCCATCCAGCTCCCCTCTGACTCCATCCTGTACCCCTACTATCCATCCAGCTCCCCTCTGTCTCCATCCTGTACCCCTACTATCCATCCAGCTCCCCTCTTACTCCATCCTGTACCCCTACTATCCATCCAGCTCCCCTCTTACTCCATCCTGTACCCCTACTATCCATCCAGCTCCCCTCTGTCTCCATCCTGTACCCCTACTATCCATCCAGCTCCCCTCTGACTCCATCCTGTACCCCTACTATCCATCCAGCTCCCCTATGACTCCATCCTGTTCCCCTACTATCCATCCAGCTCCCCTCTGACTCCATCCTGTATCCCTACTATCCATCCATCTCCCCTCTGACTCCATCCTGTACCCCTACTATCCATCCAGCTCCCCTCTGACTCCATCCTGTACCCCTACTATCCATCCAGCTCCCCTCTGACTCCATCCTGTACCTCTACTATCCATCCAGCTCCCCTCTGACTCCATCCTGTACCCCTACTATCCATCCAGCTCCCCTCTGACTCCATCCTGTACCTCTACTATCCATCCAGCTCCCCTCTGACTCCATCCTGTACCCCTACTATTCATCCAGCTCCCCTCTGACTCCATCCTGTACCTCTACTATCCATCCAGCTCTCCTCTGACTCCATCCTGTACCCCTACTATCCATCCAGCTCCCATCTGACTCCATCCTGTACCCCTACTATCCATCCAGCTCCCCTCTGACTCCATTCTGTACCCCTACTATCCATCCAGCTCCCCTCTGACTCCATCCTGTACCCCTACTATCCATCCACTCCCCTCTGACTCCATCCTGTACCCCTACTATCCATCCAGCTCCCCTCTGACTCCATCCTGTACCCCTACTATCCATCCAGCTCCCCTCTGACTCCATTCTGTACCCCTACTATCCATCCAGCTCTCCTCTGACTCCATCCTGTACCCCTACTATCCATCCAGCTCTCCTGTGACTCCATCCTGTACCCCTAATATCCATCCAGCTCTCCTGTGACTCCATCCTGTACCCCTACTATCCATCCAGCTCTCCTGTGACTCCATCCTGTACCCCTAATATCCATCCAGCTCCCCTCTGACTCCATCCTGTACCCCTACTATCCATCCAGCTCTCCTCTGACTCCATCCTGTACCCCTACTATCCATCCAGCTCTCCTGTGACTCCATCCTGTACCCCTACTATCCATCCAGCTCCCCTTTGACTCCATCCTGTACCTCTACTATGCACCCAGCCCCCCTTCTGACTCCATTCTGTATCTCCGAGGGGAGCTGGATGGATAGTAGGGGTACAGGATAAAGTCAGAGGGAAGCTGGATGGATAGTAGGGGTACAGGATGGAGTCAGAGGAGAGCTGGATGGATAGTAGGGGTACAGGATGGAGTCAGAGGGGAGCTGGATGGATAGTAGGGGTACAGGATGGAGTCAGAGGGGAGCTGGATGGATAGTAGGGGTAGAGGATGGAATTAAGTCAGAGGGAAGCAGAATGTATAGTAGGGATACAGGATGGAGTCAGAGGGGAGCTGGATGGATAGTAGGGGTACAGGATGGAGTCAGAGGGGAGCTGGATGGATAGTAGAGGTACAGGATGGAGTCAGAGGGGAGCTGGATGGATAGTAGGGGTACAGGATGGAGTCAGGGGGGAGCAGGATGGATAGTAGGGGTACAGGATGGAGTCAGAGGGGAGCTGGATGGATAGTAGGGGTACATTATGGAATCAGAGGGGAGCTGGACGGATAGTAGGGGTACAGGATGGAGTCAGAGGAGAGCTGGATGGATAGTAGGGGTACAGGATGGAGACAGAGGGGAGCTGGATGGATAGTAGGGGTACAGGATGGAGTCAGAGGAGAGCTGGATGGATAGTAGGGGTACAGGATGGAGTCAGAGGGGAGCTGGATGGATAGTAGGGGCACAGGATTGAGTCAGAGGGGAGCTGGATGGATAGTAGAGGTACAGGATGGAGTCAGAGGGAAGCTGGATGGATAGTAGGGGTACAGGATGGAGTCAGAGGGGAGCTGGATGGATAGTAGGGGTACAGGATGGAATCAGAGGGGAGCTGGACGGATAGTAGGGGTACTGGATGGAGTCAGAGGGGAGCTGGATGGATAGTAGGGGTACAGGATGGAGTCAGAGGGGAGCTGGATGGATAGTAGGGGTACAGGATGGAGTCAGAGGGGAGCTGGATGGATAGTAGGGGTACAGGATGGAGTCAGAGCGGAGCTGGATGGATAGTAGGGGTACAGGATGGAGTCAGAGCGGAGCTGGATGGATAGCAGGGGTACAGGATGGAGTCAGAGCGGAGCTGGATGGATAGCAGGGGTAATTCAGAGAAAATGTAATAGTAGCGATAACCGTTATCGCCGGAGGGCCTCCCCGCCCAATGTTGAGAGGTGCTGCAGGAATCCCAGAGTCATCCGTGAGGAACCAGGAACAGCCCTTACAAGGGCTAGTGAATTGTAATATAGTGTTTCCCCCCAATAAGAGACAGAACTCAGTATTGAGGGTGAAGATGAACTTAACTTTATTAGTGCCACACTGTGCCTTATATGCAAGGCTCCATGCAAGGGGACCTCCCCCGTGGACCTGATGGAGAACTGCATGACAAACACACGGGCCAATGGGAGCAGGGCACACAATCCCTCAACTCTGCCGGTAACACAATCAGTAGAACAATCGCAGTCTGTAACACAATCAGTAGAACAATAGCAGTCTGTAGCACAATCAGTATAACAATAGCAGTCTGTAATACAATCAACAACACCATGGCAGTCTGTCTGGGACATGCTCAAGAAAATGAAAGTAATGGGTCTATGCAAAAACAGTGCCTTTAAAATCCAATGGCAGAGTCTGTCACAGTAATCATGTTAGTTTATAGTTAACCGCTTGGGGGCCTAATATAATCAAAAATTATTTTTTACTTTAAATATTGTTTTTTATTCTAATTTGCTTTTTTGTCACATGGGTCTTCTATCCCTGGCCAGAAGGTGTAACATGCTGATTGACCTCATTATGATGACCATCCATGACAGCCAAATATTTGACTGGATTCGGCGTCTTTCCACCTCCAGTTGCTCTTCAGAGGAGTTCCACACCGTGTACAAATATTATTATGAAAAAGCGGATAATGTATGGGAGGAATGTTCACCGGTAAGGAACTTTCTGTTTAGAAATAATCCCTATCCAAGCGCACACTAATTTCCTCCCATCTATCCCCCTAAGAACAGTGTAAAAAAATTGCATTACTGCTAATGGATTTGTGGGTTGAATATTTTTGTTGAGCTGAGATACTGTATCTGCTTAATGACATTCTCCAGGAAACAACAGCAAAAACAACCGTGTGAAGGAGACTTACCAACCAGTCGAACGTCCGGTTTCTTTTTCATTTTCTAGCTTTACACTTCCGTTTTTTGCCCTAGATTACCCTCTCTTCCTCGCCATTGTCAACGAATAGTGTACATGGTCATGGACGACGGACTGCCCCTCACATTCTCCCTGAGCCCTCTCAGTGATTCCCCTTCAGCCCTCAGACAAGCCCACTTTCCCTCCCTACTAGTGCAGGGGCGTAGCTGGGAGGGCACATGCCCCATGTTAGCCTGGGGGGGGGGGCACAAGCCTGGGGTGCAGTAGATCACGGGGGCGCCAAAGGGGGGCCTGAGCACAGGATTGCAGCCACTCCTATAAATGAGGACATTCCTAATGTCAGCTCATAGTGCTGGCACTAGGAGTGTCCTCACTCATGGTAGCGGCGGCCATCTTTCTGTGGCCCCAGTCGAGGACCATTTGAAAGGAACACACCGGGATGGCGGGGCTTAGGTAAGTTGTACAGCAGCTTCCTGTTGCTGTATCCTTTAGGTTGATTTGGTTGATGGGCTGCTCAGTGTCCAAATAGCGACCTCGAACACAGACTTCTGGCTGAACGGTAGTGCGGTTTGGGATCATCACTTTCTGTGGACCTATATATACAATGGACTTCTGGGACTCTGTATCCCCCATATTAGCAATGCCCATCCTCTGAAACCCTTTGCTACTACTTGTAACCAATGATGTTTGCCTAACTAGGGATTGAATGCCCAGGGGTCAAACCACATTGATTGAGTCTTATCCCTGTTGTCTGGGATCAGTAGTCATTCACTGAGTTTTTGATTTGGCTGCCCCAATATTTCTAGATTAGAGGATCCCAATCAGTGATACTAGCAGAGGCATAGCTAGACTTTCTGGCACCCGGGGCAAAGATTCAAAATGGTGCCCCCACCTGAGCTTAGGCCCCCCTCTGACCTGCTGCACCCAGGGCACGTGCCCCCCCCTGCTCCAACCTAGTTATGCCCCTGGATACTAGTACCATAGGTGGTACTCGAGTTTCCCACTGGTGGTTCTCTGGCCTCTGGAGGAGGTGAAAGTGGTGGGGACATAAACAATGTAGCATCTTAGGAGGGCTGCATTGTTGGGCATGTGAGTTTGCATTCTTGGGCCATCTCCTCAGGGAAGTCAGTAAGTGGTGGTACTTGAGATAATTGCTGAACAGGAAGTGGTACTCCATGAAGAAAAGTTGGAAAACCCTGCTTTAGATCTATTTGAATTTGACTTGTTCCCAGGTGAATCTCAGGGGCCGAATGGTTTCCTAGTTTACGGCCTTAAAAAAAAAAGCTCACCTCTGTCCAGGATCCAGTGCCGGGGGTTTCCTTTCCCCCCGGGGGCTGGGGGGAGGGCGCAGAGAACAGTTATTCTCTCCCACTGGATTATGACAGTTCCCACCCCATACCAGCGAGTGAGATGCCGCCGGCTCTCTCCACCGGTTTAGAAGGCCACTCCCTGCAGTGGGAGTGAGAGCCAAAGCTGGAGTGATTGGCGGAAGCCAGGGGCGGGGCAGCAGACACCGATCCTCTGCCCTGCTTTCGACTTCCGCTGCTCACTTCTGGCTGTCAGAAGCAGCGATGGACAGTGCGGCACAGCAGTGATCAGAGAAGGATTTAAGAAAGTAGAAGAAAAATAAAATAAAATAAAAAAAGGACTTTACTGTGTATTTTTATACACTTAAACCGGACCTTTGGCATCATTCCATGGAAAGCCCAAACCAATTTCCCAGCATCTAAAATTAATATTAAAATTCATTCCTCAACTCTGTTCAGAACTCTAAGATACGAGCGCCGCCATCTTGCCTCAGAAGCATCACAGACTGGGGAGAGGAGGAGGGGGGAGTGCAGGGGCGGGTTATAGCTGAGAGACAGAGCAGAGCTGGGGTCAGGAAAATGACATCAATCCCAGAATGCAGAGCCTGAGATTCCATGTGCCGCCATCTTGAATGGCTCATAAAACGCAATAGGTGCAGGTACGATGATTTTTAATGTGGGCAATCTGTATGTACAGGGTGGGGGAAAGATATAAGATAGACTCTTATTCAGGGTGAAGGTCCGGATTAACCCCTTGTGTATTAGTAAGGGGTCAGCAAGTCACCTGCCTGCAAGCGTGTGACTTGTCATTACCCCCACAGCATTACCTGTATCTCCAAAGGCCGTTTGTTGCAGAAGAGCCCAGCTATATGGGCTGGGTGGCAGCCACTTGGCCTCTGCTTCCTGTTCTGCCAGTCCCCATAGCTGGTGCCCGGGCTGTTTTTTTTTTTTTTTAGCTGAGAAGGGACCCTGTGCCTTTTAAAATAAATCATTAGTGTGTGCATAGTGGTTGTATTTTATTTGACAATCTCATAAAGCGCTCTTTTCAGTTTGGGGTGTCTCCTGGGCAGGCAGGGGGCTGTGTGTTGTCTTAGGTCAGTATTTCACCCCCTCCCCCCTATGCTAATTTGAAGTTTCTTCTTTTGTGCCTAGGACTTTGTGAAATGTATAGAGGAAGGCGTTGAGGCCCATAAAAAAGAGGTCTTCTTCACAAACGCCCTTTACAAATACTCTCTTGACTTGGTCAACATGATTCAAACCAACCTCGAAACCAAAACGGAAAGAATAATTAGGAAGCGGCCGGTATTCAGATCCCCGGTCACCATGATTATAAGGCTACGGTAAGCAAGAGTAGTGAAGGAGAAAAATTAAAAGTAGTATTAATTTTATGAGCCGCCTGTATGCCATCCCTCACATTCCCAGGTGTGGAGAGGGGTCTTCACCCCTCTTATCATAGGAATGACCATCACTAAAGAATGCTGTCTGCTTAATGAGGAACAGATGTTCTTAAGGTATACGTTAAACTTTCTATATGTGCTGTATATATTTGAAATGCCCAATAGAAAAATTACATGTGTCCAGGCATCCAATCAAGATGGTCATTTAAAGTGGACCAAAACCCACACCATTCGGTCCGGGAATCCCCAAAATTGACTTGAGAGACCCATATCAATTCATGTTTGAGAAACTACCTGCAGACAAAATTTAGGATTATTCTCCCCAAGTCACAGAGAAAGAATAGACATAATCTGGGGCTTTGTCTCTTGAATATAGTCAGACCAACTAATATTACTATGTTCTTTTCAGGGCCTTATCCAGACCTACAGCATCATGTGGTTTTCTAAACTCATTGGAACAATCCAGCAGGGACCACAGAGTAGATGGTAAATTTCCCAAGACCTGGTCCATTACTAACTCTCTAAACAACTATGAGAAGAAGCTATTAACCTGTGCAGAAAATGAGTACCTGTATGTGTACAACTACTTCCATAAGACCATGGGGGAATCGGAGTACATTATCCTGGAGATTTCCCGAATACAAAACTATTTCCAGTGGAAAAGATATAAAGGGTAAGATTATCTTATACTTGTCTGTCACTTGCTCTGTAGGATTCTAATCTTGAACACTAAGGCAGTATTTAATAAGATTCCAACTTATTGTGTACCAGAGAACACAAATATCTAGACACATCAATCCAGAAAGGATTTTATCCTGGTCTTCATTGGGTCATCTAATGAGAAGGGTAAAGAAAACAAAAGATTAAAAAACTGGTGAGTAGGTATGAGGGAACCCCCCAAAGTTCGGGTTCTGCAAAAGTTTGAAAATAAGTTTGGGTTTGGGAACCCAAACCCGATTCCTATTGAAATCAATGGGGACGCACTGCTGTACAATTTACCTGAGCCCTGTGATCCTGGTGTTGCATTGCATGCTGTTACATTCTCACTGACTGATCTGAGTTGTGCGATTACTTCCAGCATGGCATTTATATGCTCCTGCATGTCCTGCTCTCTGCTAAGCCTCATTTTGTAAAGTTTCCTCAGCAAAAACAACTTGCTGTTTAAGCTGGATCTCTCATGCAGGCTTTTCAGTACATCTCACATGCTATTCGCTGTGTTCTCACTTCGTATGTGAATAAGCTGAGCCAATAAGCTGAGCCTTCACAAAAGTGCTGTGGGGCATGGATTAGTTGGTAGACTGCCACGGCCGAGCCAACAGCAGGGTCCGGCTTCTAGGGGCAGGGGGAGCTCAAAGAATGATCCATCGTTTCCATCTGCTTTATTATCCAATAATGTATAATATTGACTGGTGACAATCTTTGAAAGGCGTGTTCATTTGTTTCTGTTTTTTATTTGACAGAAAAAGGAAGTTCATGGCTCGCAATCTAATTGAATTCGCATATGGCTGCTTGGAGCGTTACCTGTTCCACGGCACAAGCTTTGAACGTGTAGAGGCCATTTGTAATCAGAACTTTGATCCCCGTGTGTCAGGAAAAAATGCAACTCTTTACGGTAAAGGGAGCTACTTTGCCACAGAGGCCAGTTACGCCCATCGTTACTCTGCTGTCACACCTGAGGATCACCACTACATGTTCCTCGCCAAGGTACTGGTTGGACATCCGGCGCTGGGCGACTCCTCATACACCAGACCACCACCTTTAAACGCTAATAGTGCTTCAAGCCTTCTATATGACTCTTGTGTGAACAGATCTGAAAACCCAGATATATTTATTGTCTTTGCCAATGACCAATGTTATCCGTATTTCATCATCAAATATCGCAAGATGACGGATTTTGTTTGTCTGTAGACTTCTGCATGGTGGCCACCGTTGAATGCTGTGAAGCCAAAGGGCTTAAAGGGGTACAGCAGGCACAGGCGATTGTTACACCATTGTGTCGGGCTGCATTTGGGCGCTGTCCTAAACCGTTTTAAAATTGAAGAAGAAATAGCCGAGATATGGAGATTTACAGGTTCTCCTCATTATTTCTTTTCTGAAAAAAGTAGGCATGGCCCTTGGATCTGTGAGGCTGCATAATAATCAGCAAAATGGATTCCAAGGTTTCAGACCCCGCTGGGTCTTTCGCCAGGGAGGCAGAAAAGCGATGGTGGTGTCAGGCTGCGGGGAGGGTTCTTAAAAGAGACGAAACTATGGTCCCGTGCGCCGCCATCCGTAGCTGTATGGTGCATGCGCAAGCGCCATCTTGGGGTTGGCTGGCCGGGACCAGACTCGCCTCCGGGTGACGATGCTGGCTGGTGCTCATACAAACGCCCCCTGTGACATCACTGGCCGGCCGGGAAAATCCCGCCAAGAGATCGATATTTAAGAACCCTCCCCGCAGCCTTACACCATCATCGCTTTTCTGCCTCCCTGATGAAAGACCCAGTGGGGTCTGAAAGGTTGGAATCCATTGCCTGTTTATATGTTATCTTTGCCTATTTGAATGCTTTCTAACCATCGGATGACTTTGCAATTGCATTGCCTTATATTGGACTTTCATGGTATTCACTCAAATGCTATCTGTATTGGACTTGGCATAGACTGAACACCATGTGGTCATAATCCATATTGCAGTTATCTTTGACTTACCGTATTAAAATAATGGTTTGATGAATACATGATAATCTGTGTAAATCTGTTTTGTCTATTGGGCAACCATTGTCTCCAGCTGTGCGAGGAGATAATATTGTATATAATCTATTCACTATTAATACACAATTGAATTGCAATTTATAAACCCCTGTAGTAGGTGTGCTTCTTTTCAACCACATTGTTATTATGAATTCTTTATCTGGGGTGACCTCTAAGCGCCCCTACTAATTGACTCCACAGAGACTGACCATTGCACTCACAGCATCAATAAATATAAATGTTATTGTAAGTAAAATATAACCAGATTTAAAAACAATTCTGTGCCATTGACATGATTCACCACCAGGGGGTGTACTTCCTCAAATTGTATACTCAATTGTATACTCAATCTATTACTTATTATACAGCTATATACAAAACCTACTAATAATAAAGCGTCACTGCTTATCAAAGTGCATCCATATCAAATGTAACATGTGCAAGACCATTTAACCCAATCAGAATCAAGGTATGATGAGGTAAACATACAACATAATAAAGTGCTTACGTGTCGGCCGAGACGAGCAGGCTATATCTGGCCTTGAAAAAGAGTCCTTTGGACTCGAAACGCGTGGGTTTTAGCCGGGGGGACGCATTCCTCATGTACACACGTTAGCACTTTATTATGTTGTATGTTTACCTCATCATACCTTGATTCTGATTGGGTTAAATGGTCTTGCACATGTTACATTTGATATGGATGCACTTTGATAAGCACGGACACTTTATTATAAGTAGGTTTTGTATATAGATGTATGATAAGTAATAGATTGAGTATATGGGTTAGAGGAGTCTTGTATACAATTTGAGGAAGTACACCCCCCTGGTGGTGAATCATGTCAATGGCACAGAACTATTGTTTTTAAATCTGGTTTTATTTTACTTACAATAAAATTTATATTTATTTGATGCTGTGAGTGCAATGGTCAGTCTCTGTGGGGTCAATTAGTAGGGGCGCTTAGAGGTCACCCCAGATAAAGAATTTGTATTGTGTTGGGCAGTACCCCACAGGGCAGTGCACCTTTTGTGGTAACCATAGTCTGTCTTCTTCTTGTTTGCCCAAATATTTTTATTATGGCTATGGTCTGATCTATTGGGGAATAGATCCTGTTGGAAATTTGTATGCACCCATTAACAGGAACCTTTCTTATGTTATGGTTTGCGGGCTTACTAAACTAATTTGTTTCTATATTGGCGGGTGACATGCTGTTACACTGCCCAAATACACGCACCCCCCATTTGGGATCCCATCGGTATGGGCACAGGGCTCTTCCAGGAGAAGGCACCCCTGGAAGAGCCCCAAACCCATACCAAAGGGCATAAGGGCTGGTAACTTGCAGGTGTTACCAGCCCTTATGCCTGGTTCCTGGGCTAGTTGCCTTTTTAAAAAAATTGTAGAAAACTTTAAATTAAAAAAAAAATAATGTAATTTTCATTGATAAAAATCATGTCAGCTCTAGAGGCAGGGGTTCTATTAATGCAAACTTGTACAACTCGCTGACAGCGATTCATTAAACTGTCATGTGAATGGTAAAATCTCTTGCATTGAATTCCCACTTCCTTTCGCACAAACGAAATCATCTGGAAAGGAGCTCTGAATCTCCCCAGTCCAGTCGTGTTTCTCGGCAAGGGCTCTGAATCAAGCTTGAAGTGGACCAAAACCCAGGATTTTGACTTATCCTGGGTTTTGGTCCTTTCCCCCCAATTGGGGTGCCCCGCTGCATGAAATCCTCAAGATCGCCAAAGTCAACTCACCTCTCCTCAGTCCTATGGCGTATGCGCGGCTGCTCGTCCAATCAGCGTGCTTGGAGCTGCTGACGTCATGTCGTCTAAGCCTTTGTCTAAGGCCAGCGGCTCAGAGAGCGCCGACAGCCGCATCCCCCACTACCCTCTAACAGGGACCGTGCTCACGCTGGCCATTCACAAATGCCTGATGCTGGCACGCTCCCTGATAGAGGGATAGCATGGATGCGGCCGCAGCTTGCGCATGCGCCGTTGGACTAGGAAACAATGTAAGTGTATGGGGCGACCTGGGGGTTTCACACAGTGGGGCATCACAATTTTGGATGCCCCGTGGAAGGGAATGGATTGCGGTGGATTTTGGTCCTCTTTAATGTGTACGCAGTGGGTCCGTTGGCACCAGAACCAGGTTCCTATGACTTTCTGATGGAAAGTTAAGAGACCTTTAAGACTAAGCTAGCCACTGCTAAGAGGCGGAGATTGAGGGGGTAGTGTCCCACCTGTGTATAAAGGTCTGAACAGCTTAGGCCCTTTTGTCTTTATTCTGGGGGAGGGTCACACCGAGAATGTCAGAAGGGACCAGGAACAAGTAAACTACACACCCTATGTGGCTGCACCACTGTGTAACATCTGTTTGCACTGAGCTTACTAACATACACTTTATAACTGTTCAATTCTGATTGTACTCACTTATATTGCTCTTGTGACCTGTATATATCCCATTGATTCATTGTATGTATATAGTTTGTCTAGTGTGTTCTTAAAGCAATTCAAATTATAACTTAATCTTGGGCTGCTCTGTTATCTTGATCCTGAACCCACTCGTTCATGCTTCTTGATTATATTAAACACCACTGGGGCTGGCTTCTGGTCCGATATAATCCTATTAATGGACCGGAGCTATATCATCCAGAACTGGTGGCATTCCTATGGGGCTTGCAGGGATCTGCTCACTGGTGGGAGTAAAAGGGCCCTGTTGCAGGTCAGGATCTTAATGGCCTGTATCAATTTTGTTGTTGCAGTGATGTCAGTTGGAGCCACTAGGTATGAGTCCTCACAGCTTTTCTGTCTTCCCCATAAAGGTTTGTGTGTAACTTTACTACTATGATTGTGTCATTGCTTTCTATCTATGTGTTATCCCCATAACACCTCCAGCCCCGTCTGTCTCGGTATTGGGCCTGGTCCTTCAAGTCACAAGAGTCGGCTGTAGGCCTTCCAAACCTTGTATTGGGTTTAGGCTTTTAGTTTCTGTTGGGTTCCAGTCCTTCATTTGCCTATATGTTTATGTTTGCTCTAGTCTGTCTGCTGTTGCTATGGTATCCTGTCACCTGCTTGCTTTCGTTTCCTGTGACCACCAGAGGCCTGTTTAAGGCCTGTGCTCTCATTGCATTGACAGCTGCCAGTGTCCTCACTCATGGGGGCGGCCATCTTATTGTAGCCCCTGCCCCTGCAGGCTCAGCTAAGTGCATGCCTACCAATTTTTCAGGGTGGGAAAGAGGGGCATTAGTAAATTAGGCCAAGGCCTCTTACTGAGGGATGGATAGGAGATAGGGTATAACAGTTACAACAATATAAGCACTTTAAATAGGCAAATAAATAATTTATGGATGCAGATCTGCATGTTACACCTTAAAGAGGAACCATACGTAAATGAAGCCACGCCCTCTCATTGAAAGGATGGGTGAAGCCACGCCCCTCATTTTGGGATGGATAAGAAATAGGTTGTAACAGCTAAAACAATATAAACACTTTAAATAGGCAAATGAATCATGTATTGCTGCAGATCTGCATGTTACACCTCAAAGAGGAACAATACATAAATGAAGCCACGCCCTCTCATTGATGGATGGATGAAGCCACGCCCTCTCATTGAAGGATGGATGAAGCCACGCCCTCTCATTGAAAGGATGGGTGAAGCCACGCCCCTCATTTTGGGATGGATAAGGAATAGGTTGTAACAGCTAAAACAATATAAACACTTTAAATCGGCAAATTCATCATTTATTGATGCAGATCTGCATGTTACACCTAAAAGAAGAACAATATGTAAATGAAGCCACACCCCCCTCATTGAAGGATGGATGAAGCCACACCCCCTCATTGGGGCAAATTAATCATTTATTGATGCAGATCTGCATGTTACACCTAAAAGAAGAACAATATGTAAATGAAGCCACACCCCCTCATTGAAGGATGGATGAAGCCACACCCCCTCATTGGGGGGATGGATAGGAAATAGGTTGTAACAGTTAAAACAATAGAAACACTTTAAATAGGCAAATTAATCATTTATTGCTGCAGATCTGCATGTTACACCTCAAAGAGGGACAAAGGAGAACAACAAGGGACAGGGGGACATGGACTCAAAAGAGGGACAGTCCCTCCAAATCAGGGACACTTGGGATGTATGGGTTAGTGTACAGTCGCTTGCTATCTGCTGCACCCTCTGCATTATGTTATAGGGCCCCCCTCATTTGCTGCCCCCACCACCCCCCACCAGGACTATTGATAGTCCTGGTCTGATTCTGCCTCCAGTTGCCCCTCATATGTATTAGTTTAAAGTGGACCTAACATCAGGATTTTCACTTTCCTGGTGATAGGTGCTTTTTTCCCGATTTGGGATGCCCCACTGTGTGCAACCCAACAGATCGCCCACACAACTAACTAGTCCCCCACCCGCTGACCCTCATATGTAACTCTTATGTACACCCGTTTAAAAATTATTTTATTTCATTTGATTTTAATTAATTAATTAATTAATTTTATTTATTTATTGTTATGTTATTATTTTAAAGCGGACCTTCACTCTGAATAAGAGCCTATCTTATATGTTTCCCACACCCTGTACATACAGATTGCTGACATAAAAAATCATCCTACCTGCATCTACTACATGTTATGAGCCTTTAAACATCCAAGATGGCGGCTCATGGAAGCCGCCATCTTATCAGGCAGCCTGCAAACAGGAAGTGCCTCCTGACTGTGCTGCTCTGCATTCTGGGGCTGCTGACCTTTACCTGACCCCAGCTCTGCTCTGTCTGAGCAAAGCACAGCTATAACCCGCCCCCCTGTACCTTATCCCACTCTCCTCTCCTCAGTAAGTGTGATGCTTCTGAGTCAAGATGGCGGCGCCCGTATCCTAAAATCCTAAACAGAGTTGCAGCCCAGTTGGGAAAGAATAATAAGTTAGTGACTAAAAACGTAAAATTTATTAATTTTAGATGCTGGGGAACCGTTTTTTGAGAGTTCGGGCTTTTCATTAAATCACGCTGAAGGTCCGGTTTAAGTGCTTTTCCTACTCCATGTTGTGCATGACAATCGTCCTGTTATTGCCCCCCCTTAGCAGCCCTCTATCCCTTACTACCAGGGGCGTACTTAGGGCCCAATAGCAGGGTCCCCACCATGATTAGCAGGAACACCCCCCCCCCCCAACGTCATCTCCGCGGGAAAGACATCGAAGACGCAGGCATCGAGAGAAGCGGGGAGCGCAAGGAGGTAACGTGGGAGCGGGACACGCAGCGCCGATGTCGGAGCAGGGAACGAGAGCCGGCTGAGTGTTGGGCCCCCCGTCCCGGAGGGAAGGAGGCGGCATGGCTAGGTAAGTATGCACCGCAGGTGGAGGCACCAGGGGCACGTACCTGCAATGCCTCTGTGGTATGTACACTCCTGTACAGACACTAAGAACCAGTCTGGAGAGAGGGGGTAAAACTGGGAACGAATAAGACAATCCAGCATTAATATATAGATGCATAATATGCAGTGCTACATTAATGTGACATAGACTGCAGCATGGCTGCTCACTTAGGCCCTTATTTAAGAAGGGATAGCGTCAGGTAGCGACTGGTTAATGAGAGGTAGTGACAGGTGAACGCCGGACACGGCACGCAATTACATATTTATCAAGCAGAATCTGTTTAGCGACTGGGATAGCGCCATGTAGCGTCTGATTCATCATTTTCCCAGCCTCAGCGAACAGCGCCGGCGTTCAGCCTTGCACAGCGCCAGGTATGACCTCTCGCTACCTGTCGCTCTCCCATACATTTCAATGGACGATCCTTTTCTTCTCTTTAAACGGGGTTTTTGTTTTTTTTTCCAAAAAATTACAAATAATTCTGTGATCTCTTCTGGCATTGAAAAAGCTGTTTTTTCATAATTTTTTCATTTTTTATATATTTCTTCAGAAATGACATTACAGGTCTGCCATTATAGTGTCAGGTTACAATGTTGTTACAATGTAATTCCATATGTTTTCGCTTTGTTACTAGTGGATAGATGCTGGAAAACAGACTTTAAACACACCGCCTCCCGCGCTCTGGGCTTCAGTGAAGCTTTTTTCAGCACCAGAGATTTGTGAGGCTGTTTTTTTGAATATGGTGTGAGTCGGTCGCTATGAGCAGTCGCTAACATGCGCTCCCATACAGCGCTGTACTGGTCAAATAGCGACTCCTCACAATGTATTCATCATTACTGCACAGCGACGAGTCGCAATAAACTAGCGACCCACGGCAGAGCACTGCGACTACTAGCGGGCGCTCTGAAAATGCCGCTACAGACGCTCATCTGTCGCTACCTGGCGTTAGTGATGAATCAGCCTCTTAGTATACGCATACCTACCAACTTTTCAGGGTTGGAAAGAGGGACAATTGTTAAATTAGGCCACACCCCCTCATTGAGAGATGGATAGGAGATACATTGTAACAGTTACAACAATATAAACACTTTATTTAAACCGGACCTTCACCATGATTTATTGAAAAGCCCAAACCCTTATAAAATGATTCCCCAGCATCTAAAGGTAATATATTTTACGTTTTTAGTCACTTACTTATTATTCTTTCCCCCACCGGGCCGCAACTCTGTTTAGGACTCTAGGATACAGGCGCCGCCATCTTGACTCAGAAGCATCACACTTACTGAGGAGAGGAGAGTGGGATAAAGTACAGGGGGGGCGGGTTATAGCTGTGCTTTGCTCAGACAGAGCAGAGCTGGGGTCAGGAAAAGGTCAGCAATCCCAAAATGCAGAGCAGCACAGTCAGAAGACACTTCCAGTTTGCAGGCTGCCTGATGCTCAGTGAGCCACCATCTTGGATGTTTAAAGGCTCAGAAAATGCAGTAGATGCAGGTAGGATGATTTTTAATGTGGGCAATCTGTATGTACAGGGTGGGGGAAACATATAAGATAGACTCTAATTCAGGGTAAAGGTCCGGATTAATGTGGGCAATCTGTATGTACAGGGTGTGGGAAACATATAAGATAGACTCTAATTCAGGGTAAAGGTCCGGATTAATGTGAGCAATCTGTATGTACAGGGTGTGGGAAACATATAAGATAGGCTCTTATTCAGAGTGAAGGAGTGCTTTAAGCAAATGAATCATTTATTGCTGCAGATCTGCATGTTACACCTCAAAGAGGGACAAATGAGAACAACGAGGGACAGGGGGACAAAGAGGGACAGTCCCTCCAAATCAGACACACTTGGGAGGCATGACCAAGGACCGGGTCAGCATTTTCAAGGTGGGAAAGAGGGACATTTGTTAAATTAGGCCACACCCTCTCATTGATTGATGGATAGAAGATAGGATGTAACAGTAACAACATAACAACAATAGAAACCCTTTGAAATGAATCATGTATTGCTGCAGATCTGCATGTTACACCTCAAAGAGGGACAAATGAGAACAAAGAGGTACAGGGGGGCATGGACTCAAAAGAGGGACAATATATAAATGAAGCCACGCCCCCTCATTGAGGGATAAATGAAGCCACGCCCCCTCATAGATTGATGGATAGGAGATACATTGTAACAGTTACAACAATAGAAGCACTGTGAATAGGCAAATGAATCATCTATTAATGCAGATCCGTATGTTACACCTCAAAGAGGGACAATATGTAAATGAAGCCACGCCCCCCCCATTGAGGGATGGATAGGAGATAGGATGTAACAGTTACAACAATGGAAACACTTTGAATAGACGAATGAATCATTTATTGCTGCAGATCTGCATGTTACACCTCAAAGAGGGACAAATGAGAACGAGGGACAGGGGGACAAGGAGCTAAAAAAGAGGGACAGTCCCCCAAATAAGGGACACTTTGGAGGTATGACTAATGGCGGTGTCGGTTACACGCTGGGTGATTCGTGGTGGAATCCCTCTGAGCTTCCTGTAAACACAGCGAAAAGGAAAAGTAACTTCTCCTCGCCGGCCGGCCGGGGATCACTTCTTACATCTGTGTAAAGCTGCTCTGGTGCCGGGAAGTGGCTATTTTTGTTTTATATTAAACCTGTGGCCAGAGAAATGGGGGGGAGGGGGGGGGCAGAGTCATGCTACCAATGCAGATCCCCTTTATGAAGCTAGTCACATGGTCATAGAGATATTTCCAGGGCAGAAAATGGTTAGGTATGACATTGTTCTCAGGAAATTGTCAGTTCAATCGGGACAAAACCCAGGAATTTGACATGCCCGCGTTTTTTTTTTCCAAGACCCCGGGGCCGAGTTCCCCCCATTCAAGGGTGCATGTGTGGGCTCTCGTCCAATCAGAGCCCTATGCCTTGACTACTTCATTCAGCAAAGGGAAAAAGGGACATTTGTTAAATTACGACATGCCCACTCATTGAGGGATGATGAAGCCACGCCCACTCATTGAGGGATGATGAAGCCACACCCCCTCATTGAGGGATGATGAAGCCACGCCCACTCATTGAGGGATGGATAGGAGATAGGATGTAATAGTTACAACAATAGAAACACTTTGAATAGGCCAGTGAATCATTTATTGCTGCAGATCTGCATGTTACACCTCAAAGAGGGACAATATGTAAATGAAGCCACGCCCCTCATTGATAGGTGGATGAAGCTACGCCCCCTCATTGAGGGATGGATGAAGCTACGCCCCCTCATTGATGGATGGATGAAGCTACGCCCCCTCATTGAGGGATGGATGAAGCTACGCCCCCTCATTGATGGATGGATGAAGCTACGCCCCCTCATTGATGGATGGATGAAGCTACGCCCCCTCATTGAGGGATGGATGAAGCTACGCCCCCTCATTGAGGGATGGATGAAGCTACGCCCCCTCATTGAGGGATGGATGAAGCTACGCCCCCTCATTGATGGATGGATGAAGCTACGCTCCCTCATTGATGGATGGATGAAGCTACGCCCCCTCATTGAGGGATGGATGAAGCTACGCCCCCTCATTGATGGATGGATGAAGCTACGCCCCCTCATTGATGGATGGATGAAGCTACGCCCCCTCATTGATGGATGGATGAAGCC
The DNA here is from genome assembly GCA_027917425.1 of Gastrophryne carolinensis. NCBI lineage: Eukaryota > Metazoa > Chordata > Amphibia > Anura > Microhylidae > Gastrophryne > Gastrophryne carolinensis. Next base: position 436,021,059 of record CM051238.1, on the reverse strand, counting down.
ACGCCCCTCATTGATGGATGGATGAAGCCACGCCCCCTCATTGAGGGATGATGACGCCCTGTCTCCTCATTGATGGATGGATGAAGCCACGCCCCCTCATTGGTGGACGGATGAAGCCACGCCCCCTCATTGAGGGATGATGACGCCATGTCTCCTCATTGATGGATGGATAGGAGAAACATTGTAACAGTTACAACAATAGAAACACTTTTAATAGGCAAATAAATCATTTATTGCTGCAGATCTGCATGTTACACCTCAAAGAGGGACAAATGGGAGCAAAGTGGGGCAGGGGGACATGGACTCCAAAGCGGGACAGTCCCTCCAAATCAGGGACACTTGGAAGGCATGCTTGTATCCCTAACTGAATGGCTGGGACAGAAGAGCGCGCATGCTGCCAGGGATGCAGGGTATGCATACCTTTCAAGTGTCCCTGATTTGAACAGTCCATGTCCATATCTCCCTGTCCCTCGTTGCTCTCATTTGTCCCTCTTTGAGGTGTAACATGCAGATCTGCAGCAATAAATGATTCATTTGCCTATTCAAAGTGTTTCTATTGTTGTAACTGTTACATCTTATCTCCTATCCATCCCTCATAACAGTGACAGGTATGACCTCTCGCTACCTGGCGCTCTCCAATGCATTTCAATGGAACAATCTTTAAATATTCATAATTAATTGTTATTAATGTTTTTTTGTTTTTTTTAAATGTGAAAAATTCTGTGACCACTTCTGCCATGTTAGATATTTTTTAGGGTAAAAAAAAAATAAAAAATTGTACAGAATTGATATTACAGGTCTGATATTAATGTATTCATATTACAAAATTATTTAAAAAAAATGTTTTTTTTGGTTTCCAAAAATATGGTTGTTTGGGGGTTAAAAAACTACTTTTAACCCATCGCCGCCAGCGCTCTGGGGTTTAAACATGCATTTCACAGCGCGAGAATTTTTTGAGCGTGATTTCTTAATGAATATGGTGGGAGCCGGTCGCTATGGCCATTCGCTATCATGCGCTCCCATACAGCACGGAAACTGTCAAATAGCGACTCCTCACCCAATATTCAACATTACTGCACACCGACTGAGTCGCTATCAACTACCGAACAACGGCCAAGCACAGCGACTACTAGCGGGCGCTATGAAAATACCGCTACAGTCGTTCAACTGTCGCTACCTGGCGCTACTAATGAATCGGCCTCCCCGAGAGGCAACATTTGGAGAGTCAACTAATAGGCCCTATATATGTCGATATCACAGAAAGTGGGTCTTCATCAGGTCCTCTAAAGGTAAGTGTAAAGGAATAATGGGCTATAAAACTACCTAGAGTCACCCCTATTCGTAATACAAAGACCGGTCATAATAATTGTAATTGTAACGGTCGACTGATAAACACAGACACAATTCAGCTTTGCCTTAACCAGTGTAGCTCTGCTTTATTGATCTTTCGGCGCAGTGCAGCATGAAGCGCATACACAGGTTTAAGCGGAAGCTTCCATACAAGCCAAATTCCAAAATTAAATGATCTCAACACAGTTCCGAAATACTTAGGCCCTTATTTATGAAGGAATAGCGTCAGGTAGCGACTGGTGAGCGGCCGGTAATGACGGGCCCCGCCACGAGAACGCCGGCTCCCCACCACAGTCACACATTTATCAAGCCAATCCTGATTAGCGTCTGAGATAGCGCCAGATAGCGACTCATTCATCATTATTCCAGCCTCAGCCCACAGCGCCAGCGTCCGACCTTGAACAGCAACAGGTATGACCTCTCGCTACCTGGCGCTCTCCAATGCATTTCAATGGAACAATCTTTAAATATTCATAATTAATTGTTATTAATTTTTATTTTTTTTTATTTTTTAATGTGAAAAATTCTGTGACCACTTCTGCCATTTTAGATAATTTTTTTAAGGTAAAAAAAAAAAAATTGTACAGAATTGATATTACAGGTCTGATATTAATGTATTCATATTACCAAATTATTTAAAAAACTTTTTTTTTTTGGTTTCCAAAAATATGGTTGTTTGGGGGTTAGAAAACTACTTTTAACCCATCTCCGCCAGCGCTCTGGGGTTTAAACAAGCATTTTACAGCGCGAGAATTTTTTGAGCGTGATTTTTTAATGAATATGGTGGGAGCCGGTCGCTAGGGCCAGTCGCTATCATGCGCTCCCATACAGCGCGGAACCTGTCAAACAGCGACTCCTCACCCAATATTCAACATTACGGCAAACCGACTGAGTCGCTATCAACTACCGAACAACAGCCAAGCACAGCGACTACTAGCGGGCGCTCTGAAAATGCCGCTACAGTCGCTCAACTGTCGCTACCTGCCGCTATTAATGAATCGGCCTCCCCGTTCACAGTTAAACTGGACCTTCAGCGTGATTTAATGAAAAGCCCAAACTCTTAAAAAACGGTTCCCCAGCATCTAAAATTAATATATTTTACGTTTTTAGTCACTAACTTATTATTCTTTCCCCCACTGGGCTGCAACTCTGTTCAGGAATTTAGGATACGGGCGCCGCCATCTTGACTGAGGAGAGGAAAGTGGGATAAGGTACAGGGGGGCGGGTTATAGCTGTGCTTTGCTCAGACAGAGCAGAGCTGGGGTCAGGTAAAGGTCAGCAGTCCCAGAATGCAGAGCAGCACAGTCACTTCCTGTTTGCAGGCTGCCTGATAAGATGACGGCTTCCATAAGCCGCCATCTTGGATGTTTAAAGGCTCATAACATGCAGTAGATGCAGGTAGGATGATTTTTAATGTGAGCAATCTGTATGTACAGGGTGTGGGAAACATATAAGATAGACTCTTATTCAGAGTGAAGGTCCGCTTTAATCATGGTAATATAGGGGCCTAGTCCACCCCACTTTGACATGAACACTTACTCTCACTAACTTAGAGGCCGATTCATTAATAGCGCCAGGTAGCGACAGATGAGCGTCAGTAGTGTTATTTTCACAGCGCCCGCTAGTATTCGCTGTGCTTGGCCGTTGTTCGGCTGTTGACAGCGACTCAGTCGGTGTGCAGTAATGTTGAATACGGGGTTAGGAGTCGCTATTTGACAGGTTCCGCGCTGTATGGGAGCACATGATAGCGACTGGCCATAGCGACCGGCTCCCAGCATATTCATTAACAAATCACGCTCAAAAAATTCTCGCGCTGTGAAATGCATGTTTAAACCCCAGAGCGCTGGCGGCGATGGGTTAAAAGTAGTTTTTTAACCCCCAAACAACCATATTTTTGGAAAAAAAAAAAAACAAGTTTTTCAAAACATTTTGTAATATGAATACATTAATATCAGACCTGTAATATCAATTCTGCACACATTTTTTTTTTTTTTTTTTTAACCATAAAAAAAATATCTAACATTGAAGAAGTGGTCACAGAATTTTTGACATTTAAAAAAAAACAAAAAAAAAAAAAAACATTAATATCAATTAATTATGAATATTTAAAGATTGTTCCATTGAAATGCATTGGAGAGCGCCAGGTAGCGAGAGGTCATACCTGTCGCTGTTCAAGGTCGCTCTCGCTGGCGCTGTGGGGTGAGGCTGGAATAATGATGAATGAGTCGCTATCTGGCGCTATCTCAGTCGCTAAACAGGATCGGCTTGATAAATGTGTGATTGTGGTGGGGAGCCGGCGTTCTCGTGGCGGTGAGCGTCATTACCGTTCGCTCACCATTCGCTACCTGGCGCTATCCCTTGTTAAATAAGGGCCTTAGGCAGGGAATCACGCAGGGCAATGCGTTCTAAAGGAAAGCTTCACCACATTTGGGATATTGGTCACAGCTTAGATTCAAAAGACAAAAAATGGTCCACCTGGTATAAGCACCAATCAGCAAATGTCCCGGGACAACACTCCCAACCGGGTTCCGCCTGGTGAAATGTACCGGTTTAAGGCAAAATAAAGGATAAATGTATTGTGAAGATTATGATGCTGCATTTTCTCTAGTTGCTAAGCAGACCACATTTAAATAACAACTGTACCTGCTGTTCAACAGATGACAGTGAGACATTAAGAGGCCGATTCATTAATAGCGCCAGGTAGCGACAGATGAGCGACTGTAGCGTGATTTTTTCAGCGCCAGCCAGTATTCGCTGTGCTTGGCCGGCGTTAGCTTGATGACAGCGACTCAGTCGGTGTGCGGTAATGTTGAATACGGGCTGGGGGGTCGCTGTTTCACAGGTCCAGCGTTGTATGTGTGCGCCTGACAACGAATGGCCAGAGCGAACGGCTAGCTTCATATTCATCAACAAATCACGCTCCGAATGTGCTGTCGCTGTCCATTCCTTGTTTAAACCCCAGAGCGCTTGCGGCGATGTGTATTAACTAGTTTTTAACCCTAAACAACCATATTTTTTGAATGTAACATTATACATGTTTTTAGAATCATTTTGTAATATGAATACATTAATCTCAGACCTGTTAGATCAATTCTGCACATATTTTTTTTTTTTGACTTAAAAATAAATCCTAACATTGCAGAAGTGGTCTCTGATTTTTTGACATTAAAAAAAAAAAAAATAAATAAATAATCCCAATTAATTATGATTATTTATAGATTGCTCCATTGAAATGCATTGGACATCGCCAGGGAGCGACAGCTCATACCTGGCGCTGTGAGGGAATTTGCAGCGGCGCTGTTCGGTCCAGGCGGCTTCATGATGAATGCCGCGCTAGCCGTCGCTCTCGCCGGCGCTAGCCTCATTTTGCTTGATAAATGCGTCATTGTGACCGCCGCCGGGCGTACTTGAGTCGGTAGTCGCCGTTAGCTGCCATTACCTGGCGCTCGTCAGACACTACCTAGCGCTATCGCTTGATGAATAAGGGCCTTAAACTTCAAAACCGCCTTTCCAAAGGTGACATTGAAGAAGAGTTGTACCTGACGGGTGAAGAACAGGGCTGTACATAGGTTTCACAGGGCCCCATAGCAAAAATTACAGTGGTGCTCCTCCAAAAGACATCTTGTTTATTATACAAATAAGATGTATAATAAAATTAAACAATATTAAAATATATTATGATATTACATTGCGTGTCTGCTATCCGGTGTTCTGGGTGCCAGCAGCTTGTTTCCCGGTGTTCTATAGTAAGAGTGCAGGGGGAAACAATGTGCTGGCTTCTTTGTTCCACCCTGTTGAGCCAACATGGCCTTGTGGGCTCTGTGCTGATGTATGAATGAGCAGAATGAAGTGCCAGGGGCACCAGTCAATGCTGCTGCCAACCCGAGCCCACTGATAGTGACTAGGCCCCCGCCATCACCAATTCTGGTCCTTCAGCTGTTGGCACCAGTCTGTCACTGCCAGGGGCCCATCCAAGGATCATGTGCTGCAAGATGGGGAGGGGCCATTTGCACAAGGGCCCCCTTCTGCCCTGGGTCCGGTAGCAACTTCCTCCCCGGCCTCTATGCTATGTATGCGCTTGGTGAGGGACATCTTGTTTGTAAAATGCAAAAATCTCTCTATGGTCTTAAACAGTCAGCAAGAGCATGGAACTCCAAAAAGAACAAAGAGGCCCATTTCATTAATAGCGCCAGGTAGCGACAGATGAGCGACAGTAGCGTTATTTTCACAGCGCCCGCTAGTAGTCGCTGTGCTTGGCCGTTGTTCGGCTGTTGACAACGACTCAGTCGGTGTGCGGTAATGTTGAATACGGGGTTAGGAGTCGCTGTTTGACAGGTTCCGCGCTGTATGGGAGCGCATGACAGCGAACGGCCATAGCGAACGGCTCCCAGCATATTCATTAACAAATCACGCTCCAAAAATTCTCGCGCTGTGAAATGCTTGTTTAAACCCCAGAGCGCTGGCGGCGATGGATTAAAAGTAGTTTTTTAACCCCCAAACAACCATATTTTTAGAAAAAAAACAAAACATGTTTTTCAAAACATTTTGTAATATGAATACATTAATATCAGACCTGTAATATCAATTCTGCACAAATTTTTTTTTTTTTTTTACCTTAAAAAGAATATCTAACATTGCAGAAGTGGTCACAGAATTTTTGACATTTATAAAAAAAAAATAAAATAGCAATTAATTATGAATATTTAAAGATTGTTCCATTGAAATGCATTGGAGAGCGCCAGGTAGCGAGAGGTCATACCTGTCGCTGTTCAAGGTCGCTCGCTGGCGCTGTGGGGTGAGGCTGGAATAATGATGAATGATTCGCTATCTGGCGCTCTGTCAGTCGCTAAGCAGGATCGGCTTGATAAATGTGTGATTGCGGAGGGGAGCCGGCGTTCTCGTGGCGGTGAGAGTCATTACCGTTCGCTCACCATTCGCTACCTGGCGCTTTCCCTTGTTAAATAAGGGCCAAAGTCTTGAATTATGAAGGATTTCAAAGATCTCAAGCTGATGCATGTTTATAAACAAAATGTGTAGGAAAGAAATGGACTTATGTTCTACAATATGTAGATGATATACTCATCGCCCATCAAGAGGGAAAATTAATTGCAAAGCTAGGTGAAGTTGAGGAATACATTAAAAATGTTCAAAAGTGGCCTTGATGCCCTCCTGGCATGTAATAACATTTCCGGCTATGGCTACTAGACCACTGGAAGGAGTTAAACAGGCTGAACTGGATGGACTAAAGTCTTTATTCAGCCGCACATACTATGTTACTATGTTACTATGTTACTATGTAAGATCTCAGCCAGCACCTTGAAACTAAAGACCTTGGAAATGTGACATTATTTGGGAATCCAAATCCAGAGAGAGGAAGGTGGGAGTTTTCTTCTCAACCAAAGTTATGTCAACACCAATGGATTCATCCTACTTGAAGTGAGCAGGAGAAGATCTGCTACCCTGCAATGAGTTATTGACAAAAGTGGGGGCACTTTTGTACATAGCGCAACTACTACTCGTCCAAATATCACAGCTGCAGCTAGAATTCTTTGTGGACATGTAAGCAAGCCTCGCCAAAGAGACCGGAATGCAATTAACAGACTGCTACAATATTCTGCTACGAAATTCAAAGGCTAAGTCTCAAGATATCTGCATCAGGAGATTTGACTCTCAGAGGTTATGTAGACGCAGACTGGGCTGGAGATTCAGGTGATCGGAAATCAATAAGTGGTTACTTGTTCAAGTTAGCAGAAACCTCTGTTTCCTGGTCCAGCAGAAAGCAGGTGTCAGTTGAGTTGTCTTCAGCAGAAGCAGAAAAAGTGTCTGCTGCATTTGCAATTCAAGAAGTGATTTGGTTGAAACAACTTATGGATGATTTTGGTAAACCACTAACTTAGCCATCTGTTATCTATGAGGACAACTAAGGATGTTGTCCTTGCCAGCAGTGAGAAGATTAGTGCAAGGACTAAGAACATTAATGTGAAACATCTCCACCTGCGTGATTTAGTGACGCATGACATACTTTGTTTATTGAGTTTGTTTATTGTTAGTCTGACAAGATGATAATCGATAGCATGACAAAGCCACTATCAAGAGCCAAGTTTGAGGAATTCAGAACCACAATGGGGCTAATGGGGATAAGTAGTTGTTGTGTGGGGCTGTTGGAATAGCTTTAATACAACTATATCCTGTTTATGAATGTCTGCCAGTTATGTTATTGATAAAGTTGGTTTAAAATAAAAAAAAAGAAGTCTTAGGCAGACCGTGTGGCTGTATGCATAGTTTGTTTAACCTGCTAACAGAAAGGTTGCTTTATGTTCAGATGTATCATGCTCACGTTTATGCTTCTGATTGTTACTGAATAAACTGTTGTTCCTACACGCTGCAAGAGTTGTGTACAATCCGCTGCCAACATAAAACAGCTCTGCCCACTTATTACTTATTATAATGTAACTCCTCATACTGCCCTCTCATCCGCCATGTCAATAGAGGACAGCAACAGAGGGGGCGGAGGCTGGCCACTGGAGCGAACCCTGCTAGACAAGACTACCCATCTCCTAAAAGAAGCACTACACCCCAGAGGTGCATCCCAAACCTGGAAGAGCCATGGGCCCCCAGTTTCCCAGGCCAGGACCAAGCTGTCCAGCGGACACAGCTCAACCCAACCGGACATCTTAAGGCTCCCACAGCTTTATACTACTGGGTGGCTGATTCAAGCCGTGGCAACCAACCATCTCCTCCCAACCATTTCAGAACCAGCGCCGTGGGGATAAGGACCAAGGAGGCACATCCCCAGCCAAGATACGGCTGACTGGAGCACTCATGTCAGGGATCTACAGTTTCCCCATTTGGGCACACATGAACCTTCCTGCACCTACCTGATAAGTGACCATTAATTAATGTATTTTTGGGGATGTCCTTTGGTGGGTAACCAAATTCAGTTTCCTTTAGTAACTGACTCCCTTCTTTTCCCTTGAAAGGCAACTGCATGCCTTTCCAGACCCAGAAGAGGTGGACCCTGTTAACCCTATCCTACCTTCATCTTACCTTTCCTACCTCATTGGTCCTCAAATAAATCCCCTTTTAATGACACCAAGGTGTGGGTGTGGTTTTTGATCCTACTACAAATGTGGGGATCAATAGAGATATACTGTAATGACAACCAGAGCTGGTGCAGAGCTGGCCAAGGTCATTTGTAGTCAAGATCAAGGCTGGCCAAGGTTTCCATAGATGCAAATGGAAATTCAGCTGCTAGTGTGCAGAGCTGGGTTGAAAGCAGAGAAATATGCTCACCAGACCAGGGGGCAAAAACCTGGACATGGACCAGCAACAGAACCTGAGAGCAGTGCTCAACCCAGCAAATAGAACTGTGGAGGAGGCATGGAATCACTGAGCAGGACAAGAACAGAAACATACATCGGGAGTACAGACCAAGATCTTCAAGCTGAAGCACAAAGAGCACAGACCACGAGAATGGAACTCGAAGCAGGACAGACTGGGAATAAATGTAAAGCAGGAACACCAGGAATGCACCATGAGAATAGCTAAACTAAGCCATACATTGAAACTTCATGACTTTATGATGTCATGCATTAGAAGTTTGGCCAGGTGGTGCCCTTGGAGCAACTTGAAATTGCTTGTGTCTATCTATACTGAAAGAAGACCCAACACCATAGTTTGAACAGTATGAACATGAGCATTGTAGAGCAGCAGAGCAGTTGACCTTAACTTGTCATTTGCGGCCCAGCGACTTGTTCTGAATTGGATAATCCTGTTGTACAAGTCGGTTAAGCTTGTTAATGTAAGCTGTTCAGTTCCTGCCAAGCATTGTCGTAAAGGCCGGAAAGTTCTCGGCACCTAACAGTGGTACATGTATTTCCCATCATGTACAATATTTTTCACTCTATAAGATGCACCTGCACATAAGACACACCCAGGATTTGGAGGAAGAAATTTAGAAAAATAGTATTCCAAACCAAATGTTGTGAATCAAATAATAGGCAAGGTGTAGAATCCCCCAGCTACAGGGAGTGGCATCCCCCCTCCCATTCCCCATAGGTAGTATGGCATTCTCCCATCCCATTCCCCATAGGCAGGGTGGCATTCCCCTCCTCCCATACCTCATTATAGGCAGTGTGGCATCTTGTCTCCCATTACCTATGAGCAATGTGGCATCTCCCCATTCCATTCCCCATAGGAAGTGTTTCATCTCCCCATCCCATTCCCCATAGGCAGTGTGGCATTCCCCTCCTCCCATACCCTGTTATAGGCAGTGTGGCATCCTGCCTCCCAAACCCTATAGGCAATGTTGCATCTCCCCACCCCATTCCCCATAGGCAGTGTGGCATAAACCCATCCTAATCCCCATAGGCAGTGTGGCATCTCCCCATTCCAATCCCCATAGGCAGCGTGGCATCTCCCCATCCCAATCCCCATAGCAGTGTGACACCCCCCTCCCATTCCTCAAATGACTAAACTTTAGTAAACTTTCTTTTTTTTTTAAACTTTTGGTCTGCTGTAAAATTCCTATTTTGTTAGTTTTTTTGGTGTTCTGCCCTATAACCTTTGCTCTTCAGGAATGTAAAATAATCACGTGTGTTAAGATTGTGCCCCCAGACCTGTCATTTACTTATTGGCAGCAATCATCTCTCAGCTGAGAACGCTGCCAATAACACTTTAGTTACTGGAACACAGTTTTCCTCCCATCTGAAGAGGTTTATTTAGAGCATAAGGTGTGTTTACTCTTGTCTCTGCCTCAGATGATTAGCAGGCAAGAGTCAGGAAGTCTCTGAGCTGTACTTTTAACAATCCAATTTGATGTACATTGCTAACGAAAACGCATTGTTGCTAGGGAAACTATTTCCCTTTATAATACAGAGTTGCAAAGAAATAGTAAACAAAAAAATTATCAGATAAGTAAGTATAAAGTGTACAGGCCCATTTTTATTTGCAATGAGGAATGAATAATTACGGTTTTCCTGAATGCTGTAAAATAACTTTTATGCAGATCTGGGCTGGCTTCAGCACTAGGCATACCCTAGGGCCCCATTTTCTCCTTCTCTCGCCAACCTATATATAGGTTGGTGGGAGGAGGAGTATATCTTCGGAGATCGAAACCCCTTCACCCCATATATAAAATAGTACGGTCGGTACATTGATGATCTGGTATGGATATGGACAGGGGGGGGAAGAATTGTTGCCCCTGTTCATAGAACATATCATTACTAATTATGACAATTTACATTTTACATACAAGAAAAATGAGATCAATTTGGATTTAATGTTGGAGATCTGGATCTCAACAGAATTATGACTAGTTCATACCGGAAAAAATAACGGGTAACACTATTTTACATGCCCATAGTTGCCACCCCAGGCGCACTATTCTTGGTGTGCCTGAGGGTGAAATGGTAAGAGCACGGCGGAATTGCACCAAGGATGAAGATTATCAGAGGGAGGTGCAGAGTGTCAGGTCCCGTGGGACGCCCACCTTCCAATAAATCAGCAACCCCCAATCTCCGCTGCTTTCTTCGCCTATAGTAAGCCCCCGTTTGCCGGGACGCTAGACACGCCTCACCGGACACGGTTGCCCCCAGGTCTTGTTAGCACAAAGGATGCTGACTTATGCAGGGGAAGGCAGATGAACCAGGAACTAGACTGAGTAGCAATAACGGACAGGGGTCATACACGGGTGGTCAATCCGAGGAGGCACGGTACAGTAGGGTTAGACGGAAGAGTAGTCAGGGCAAGCCAAGGGTCACAACGGGAGGTCAGAAGTTCGCGGTACAAAGGAGCAGGCAGATTCGTGGTCAAAGAACAAGCAAGGTCGGTCCAGGCGGCAATCAGGGATGGTCAAAAGCACGGCAAGATTCACAGGGAGAAGGTATCCAAAATCGCACCCAGTAGCACGCTATAACGGGCAAGGACTGACCGCAGGGTGAATACCTTTATATGATGGGGGCTAACAGGATTGGCTGAGGGGGAATGTGGTGATTGGTGCTACATAGGAACCTTGGGCTGATTGCCCAGTTTGAATCAGGGGGCGTTTGCCCAGTGTACTTTGGGCTCATAGGCCCATGCTGACAAAGGGCTCATTGGCCCATGCTGATAACCTCCGGCGGGCGCGCTGTGCGCAGCGCCACCGGAGGACATACAAAGAAGCCAGGCGCGCGCGTGTACGATGCAGCGCGCCGGGAGCGCGCCGCACAGAGAGCGACGCGGCCGCTCCCGACGCCGCCGACGAGGAGGCTGCCCGGGCGGCTGCTCGCGACAGCCGAGCGGCGGCCGGAAGGGAGAGACGCCGGCCCGCCGCCGGCTGCAACGGACGCCCAGCCCGCGGAGAGGAGTCGGTGAGGGAACGAAGGACAGGTGAGGTGGCCGTGACACAGAGTATACACAGTCGCTTACAGCAGCGGGGGTATCAGAGATGGGTTTTGGACAGAGCTGAGGGGAGGGTCCGACATAAAACTCATTAGATTTACAACATCATTTTCCTGACGTGAAAAAAATTCATATATAAGAATCTACCGATTTTATATGGGGACCCTGGTATAGAGGATGTGTTACAAGAGTCATTAGTAAAAGGTTACCAAGTCTGGGTACAAAACTGTCCCCCAAGTCTAATCCAAGCAATAGGGTAAAAGGAGATAAAAATTGGCTTTCCATTATGGGGACCTATAGATGCGGATTGAACAGATGTCAATGCTGTAGGTACATTGATCAGGGGAGTACAATACAATCTATGAGCACAGGGGAAGTCTTTGAGAGCAGACAGGTAAGTAATTGTAGCACCCGCAATGTAATATACTGTGCTTCATGTGTTGCATGCAAATGCCAATATGTAGGACATACAACTAGAAAGTTGAAAGTAAGAATTGAAGAGCATGTCTATGGAGCAAAAATAGATAGTAATTTGAGGAGTATTTCTAACCTTTCAAGACACTTTAAGGAGGCCCATGGTGGGGGAGTACAGACTTAAAGGGTAAAAGTCCTGGAAAGGGTGACTTTAGGTCCCTGAGGAGGAGATATTATGAAGAAATGAATGGCTAGGGAGGCATTCTAGATTTTTAAAATGCATACAAGGATCCCGAAAGGGATGAACGATAGATGGGATGTCTCCCTGTGCACAAGGATTTAGCATCTTGTACAATTATAGAATTATGTGAAATGTAGGATAGAAGAAAAAATAAATGTTAAGCCATAGCCATACTGGTAATATACTGCGTGTAATATAGAACATGGATTAAAACATTAATTGTATCATCAATTTTCAGATCAATTTTCAGATCATGTCAAACAATGCTTTGTGTTTTTTTAATCATATAAGCTATAAATATAATTTTAATGTTGTATTGTTGGTGGAGGACCATGCCCTATCTTTCTTCCCTTGATCCCGTGGTTTGTAACATCTATGGTCATTGCGGTTTCCCCCCCCACTCCCCCGGCCCCATAGTTCAGCATGGTTTGTTTGAATGGGTTTGCCTGGCCGGAAACAGGGTGGGGGGAGTGGGAGGGTGCTGTCCTTCACTGGATTTATCTGGGACAGGCTGTATTGTGGATACATGCATGACTAAGGAGTGAAGACTCTAAAACGCGTAGCGTGATTTGTTGAATTGAAACTTGCCACCTGTAAGGCTCTTTTTAAATATTTAATGTAATAATGTACAAGTTTTAACTGGATGCTGGCTTTATCTGATACATTGAAGAATATGGGTAGAATTCCCGGCTGTGGAACAGGATCAATTGATGAGATGGGTGAGCTGATCTAAAATCTTTTCTATACCCTGGCAAGTGTATAGAACAGTTTTCCTCCCATCTGAAGAGGTTTATTTAGAGCATAAGGTGTGTTTACTCTTGTCTCAGCCTCAGATGATTAGCAGGCAAGAGTCAGGAAGTCTCTGAGCTGTACTTTTAACAATCCAATTTCATGTACATTGCCAACGAAAACGCATTGTTGCTAGGGAAACTATTTCCCTTTATAATACAGAGTTACAAAGAAATAGAAAACAAAAAAATGATCAGATAAGTAAGTATAAAGTGTACAGGCCCATTTTTATTTGCAATGAGGAATGAATAATTACGGTTTTCCTGAATGCTGTAAAATAACTTTTATGCAGATCTGGGCTGGCTTCAGCACTAGGCATACTCTAGGGCCCCATTTTCTCCTTCTCTCGCCAACCTATATATAGGTTGGTGGGAGGAGGAGTATATCTTCGGAGATCGAAACCCCTTCACCCCATATATAAAATAGTACGGTCGGTGCATTGATGATCTGGTATGGATATGGACAGGGGGGGGGGGGAAGAATTGTTGCCCCTGTTCATAGAACATATCATTACTAATGATGACAATTTACATTTTACATACAAGAAAAATGAGATCAATTTGGATTTAATGTTGGAGATCTGGATCTCAACAGAATTATGACTAGTTCATACCGGAAAAAATAACGGGTAACACTATTTTACATGCCCATAGCTGCCACCCCAGGCGCACTATTCTTGGTGTGCCTGAGGGTGAAATGGTAAGAGCATGCCAGAATTGCACCAAGGATGAAGATTATCAGAGGTAGGTGCAGAGTATTCGCAGTCGCTTACAGCAGCGGGGGTATCAGAGATGGGTTTTGGACAGAGCTGAGGGGAGGGTCCGACATAAAACTCATTAGATTTACAACATCATTTTCCTGACGTGAAAAAAATTCATATATAAGAATCTACCGATTTTATATGGGGACCCTGGTATAGAGGATGTGTTACAAGAGTCATTAGTAAAAGGTTACCAAGTCTGGGTACAAAACTGTCCCCCAAGTCTAATCCAAGCAATAGGGTAAAAGGAGATAAAAATTGGCTTTCCATTATGGGGACCTATAGATGCGGATTGAACAGATGTCAATGCTGTAGGTACATTGATCAGGGGAGTACAATACAATCTATGAGCACAGGGGAAGTCTTTGAGAGCAGACAGGTAAGTAATTGTAGCACCCGCAATGTAATATACTGTGCTTCATGTGTTGCATGCAAATGCCAATATGTAGGACATACAACTAGAAAGTTGAAAGTAAGAATTGCAGAGCATGTCCATGGAGCAAAAATAGATAGTAATTTGAGGAGTATTTCTAACCTTTCAAGACACTTTAAGGAGGCCCATGGTGGGGGAGTACAGACTTAAAGGGTAAAAGTCCTGGAAAGGGTGACTTTAGGTCCCTGAGGAGGAGATATTATGAAGAAATGAATGGCTAGGGAGGCATTCTAGATTTTTAAAATGCATACAAGGATCCCGAAAGGGATGAACGATAGATGGGATGTCTCCCTGTGCACAAGGATTTAGCATCTTGTACAATTATAGAATTATGTGAAATGTAGGATAGAAGAAAAAATAAATGTTAAGCCATAGCCATACTGGTAATATACTGCGTGTAATATAGAACATGGATTAAAACATTAATTGTATCATCAATTTTCAGATCAATTTTCAGATCATGTCAAACAATGCTTTGTGTTTTTTTAATCATATAAGCTATAAATATAATTTTAATGTTGTATTGTTGGTGGAGGACCATGCCCTATCTTTCTTCCCTTGATCCCGTGGTTTGTAACATCTATGGTCATTGCGGTTTCCCCCCCACTCCCCCGGCCCCATAGCTCAGCATGGTTTGTTTGAATGGGTTTGCCTGGCCGGAAACAGGGTGGGGGGAGTGGGAGGGTGCTGTCCTTCACTGGATTTATCTGGGACAGGCTGTATTGTGGATACATGCATGACTAAGGAGTGAAGACTCTAAAACGCGTAGCGTGATTTGTTGAATTGAAACTTGCCACCTGTAAGGCTCTTTTTAAATATTTAATGTAATAATGTACAAGTTTTAACTGGATGCTGGCTTTATCTGATACATTGAAGAATATGGGTAGAATTCCCGGCTGTGGAACAGGATCAATTGATGAGATGGGTGAGCTGATCTAAAATCTTTTCTATACCCTGGCAAGTGGGGGCCCACTTGTGCTCATACTGGGATAAAGGATGATTGGTGGGGGACCCCTCAGCCACAGTGGAGAAGGCACCGAGGACCAGAGGATAGTCCGTAGCAGTGGGGGACCCCTCAACTGCAGTGGAAAAGGCACCGAGGACCAGAGGATAGTCAGTAGCAGCAAAGGAGCTGGCAAAGACTGGAGGACAATCAGTAGCAATCGATAAACTAGTAAGGACTGGAGGCTGATCAGCAGCAAAGGAGGTCTAATCAGTGGCAGATAGCTTAGGGCATGTGACATATCTCTAAGGGGCCCACTGAGATATTCTAAGTATACAGTACGTCCTGCTCCAGATATAATACTTACAATTGGGTTATCCTCCGCCAGAGGGCGCTGTGCACTGCAGACATGCAAAAAACAGGCTCCTCCCGGCCCTTCATATACCCAGGGACCTCCCACAAATCCCCAGATTTCTCTGCAGTGCTGACTGCGAAGACATGAAGTATCACTCTCTCGCAGGTGAGCGGGGCTATTACAGCCTGCGGCCCTGTTGGACTATTCCCACCCGTCCTCCCTGTGATGTACCTCCCAGCCTGGGCTGCGCTGGTCGGGTGAAGGTAGGCAGCACTATGCGTGCTTAACGGAGCCATGCTCCACTGCAGTCCCCCACCAAAGGGTAGGCGGTTTAGGCTGATGGTGAGCCTCATAGTGGATGTCCCTCCCGCATTATTGCCCATGCCCCGTGTAGAGGTGGACCCTGTGTAAAGGGTCGCCGTCCTCCCTCGTTTCCCCCCGTATTCGGGGGGGGGGGGGTGGGTGTGTCAGTTGGCGGTCTCAGTGTACGGTATTGTCATGCTTATGGCCGTGCTTTTGCCCCTGACCGGCAACTAGGTGTCAGAGCCGCGCTGCCCTTCTATTTTGGCCTTTCTCAATTTAATATGCAATAGTGTACAGCACGTCCTGCTTTATTATCCTGCATCTTGGACAGGAAACTAATTTTGTGCACGCCTATGGGCGTCAGAATGGTGGCGGCGTATTTAGACTTTACGAGTATCCACTAGCAGATGCCTTTACTGGCATATTCTATGCTTGGCTTGTCAAGCCTTTAACGGCTGCTTCAGAGCTTCACGCTCTTTGGGGGAGGCGGGGACCCAGTTTAGACCCGCCCTCCGCTCTGCACCATTTTGTTGATCTTCGCGCGCGTGCGTGTTGGTGGTCCTTCTCCTCCCCAGGTCGGTGAGTGCCCTCGCGGGCGTTTTTCATCATTAGTATTCTTTCTGTTGCGCATGGCCCTGACACCCCTTATTCCCCTTCTGTCTTTCAGACGTCGAAGAGTCCGGTGGCTTCTCCCGGCCTAACATATATTGTAGCGGGCTTACAAATTCTCCCACATTCCTAGCGGGTCTTTGGGACTTCCTGGGTTGCCTATTGCGTAAATCCCTACTCGTATATATTACATTAATAATCACCATATGGAGGCATCTCAGAATTATGTGACCGGGGTCCCTCCGGGACAAGACCGGCTGTGTACAGCGTGTGGACTGCCCCATGCTGATGCGCACAGAGCACGGGTCTGCGGACCCTGTGCTGAACAAGTACTGGCCCTGCAGTCAGGGTTGCCAGTGGCTGCGCCCCGTTTCAATACACCTCTCTCCCCGTGCTTAAATCTCACTCCTGATGAGTCGCACTCGAGTGGGAATGAACAGCAAGTCGTGCCTCGCAGACTGCCTACGGCCGATCAGGTGATTTCGAGGTTGGCAGAGTGCTTGGGCCCTGGTAAAAAGCGGTCCCTGACGCCTCCGGTTTCGCCCATTCCTTCTGAATCTGAAGAGTTCACTGCTGAGCAAGGTTTTGCTCTTTCTGATGAAGGTCGGCTATTCTCTGACTCGGGCTCATCGGACGAGGGGCTGAGGAGTCATGATGATCCGGGCCCCGGTCGAATTACTGATAAAGATCTTCGAGGTCTTGTCTATCTCTCTCCCTGGTGAGGCTTCCAGGCCTAGAAGGGAGAGTTTACATACAGCGCCGCCGCGTTTGGAATTTCTGGAGCAGGATCACTTCCAGGCTCTTGTACTCAAAGAATGGCAATGCCCTAGTAAACTTCCAGGGGACTGGGATTGGAAATACCCTTTTCCCCCTGATGTGGTTAACTGCTGGTCATCACCTCCCGTGGTGGATGCACCGATCATTGGGGTTCTTAACCCCCCCTTTATTGCGGCCCCTACTTATCGTACCCTTCGGGATGCTGAGGACCTGCGCATTGATAGGCTGGCTTCCCACGCCTTTTCTTGTGCAGGGACGACTCTGCGCCCGGTCTGTGCCGCGGCCATGGCTGCAGTGGCCGCTAGGACCCTCATCAGAAAGATGTTTGATCATCAACCTGAGGATCTCCCCTGGGAGGTGTTTAATGCACTCTCCAGTTGTGATGTATTTGTAAGATTTATCCTTTTGGCGCTGGATGACACCATCAGCATGTGCGCAAGAACTTCCGCCCTTGCTGTAGCTATATGCCGACTGGTCTGGCTGCGACAGTGGGGTGTTGACGATGCTACAAAAAAGATTCTTACTGGGCTTCCCTTTAGAGGGCGACGCCTATTCGGGGCCCGTCTGGACCTGTTTGGAAAAAAGGGCAAAACACCCCTTTACAGAAGGCGGTCTCGGCCTTCTCGAGGCAGGGGCACCCCTCCACCCCCCTATGTTAGCGTCAAACCCGAACCAGGGGTGTCCTTCCAGCTTTTTGGTACAGATCCCTGCCCCAGGAGTGGCAGACAACGCCCTGGTCCCTCCGGCAGGACTAAGTCCAAACCTTTTACCAAAACCCCCCAAGCACGATGGGGCTGGCCGCAGCACCTTGCCCCTATCAGGAGGCGGCATGCCTCGTTCTGATGGAGTCAGGAGGTAGTTTCCTCTGGATGCAGGATAGTGTCTGCTGGGCGGCCCCTTCCCGAGATATTCAGGATGCTTCTGGTCCCTGCCTCTCTTCTTGTGTTGGCGCAGGCCACGCGCGATCTGTAAGGTCTGGGGTCACCTGCTGGTTGCCCTTAACAGACACAGACAGAGGCAGGGGCCTCTACACTAACCTTTCCACATTCCTCCAAAAGGATGAGACACTCTGTCCATTATGACCTTCCATAGGTGAGGCAATTTACATTCACAGGTGGTTTTACTGCATGGTTTCTCTGACTTGGGCCACCAGAGCCCTGTGTCCAGGGACCTCTTGCCGTCGGTAGGGACCTAAGACGCTTATTTCATTGCCGTTGTGCCTTCCGGGCACCGAGGACCTTACAGGTTAGTGTTGGCGCTCCAACAATGCTGATTGTGGCCTTATTATCTGGCCTTGGTTCTGCTCCCTGAGTGATCGCCTAGGCGATGACGGGGCTGATATCTCTACTGAGACCAAGGGGGCGTCCGCACGAAGAACTGCCTGGCCGTTCCTCTTTGCTTCCCAATCCCTGCGTCAGGCCGAGCTTGTTACTCGGTTGGTGGTGTCCTTTGGGAGTCTTTGGATGGGTGCTCAATCACCTCAATTCCTCTTTTTCCCCTTAGTGGTGTCTCCATTCCTAGGGTTGAACTTGGATTCGGTTCAGACGGGAACCTGCTTCCTTGACTATAAATGGACAATCTGTTTGCAGGGGCTCGGTCCCTCTTGCTGTTCCCGTCTCTTCACCAGGCTGGATTGCTGCTGGCGGGCCTGTTGGTGGCTGTTCAAAGGTTGTCCCCTATGCTCAGAGCCCTTGGGCTCCTCTGCTACTCATATTGTAAATGCTGGACTGGGTTCCAGCTTCTCTAGAGCTGGGTCTGTGTACCCTTCCACCTTGGTATGGTGGTTACCCTTGAGACTTGGTACTAGGGGTACCAATCAGGGGGCGCCCCCTTCCTTGCGTCTTCCTGCAGTTGGATACCAAATCTATCAGGTTGACGGATGGGGGACTTTTTTCTCCTAAATTCCCCTGTGATTCCGGGGGAGGTGGGGCCTTTAGGGGTCCTTCCACCTGTCTAATTTGGAAGCGGTAGGCCTTCAGGTTGGCTCTATATCGCTGGACTTCTCCCTTGCGGGATCGGTCTATTTGGGGGCCCCTTGGTCTGTCTGACGACAGTGGCCTGTATTAATTATCTGTGTGGACTCGGAAGCAGGATGATCCCCCAGAAAGGTATCTGATCCTAATCTGGGTGGAGGACAGCGTTCCCTGCATATCTGCAATTTTCGCTCCGGTGGATGTCCTTCTGGGACAGGATGTGCTAATTTTTGTGTCTCCATGTGATCCGTCTAGTGTGGATCTTTCTGGGCCCGTCACCTTCATGGGTCCTAGGCCCTTGTTTCCCTGTCTCAGATTTGTTCTGTCCTTGGTCATGAGGCTTCATGACTTTATGCTGGACATTCTGTTTCTATATGTCTTATCCTCATTCACCCTGCTGGAAACAGGGTTCTGTGCAAGTTTGCTCTGGAAGCGGGAACCAGTGATACTGGCGGCCCTTGGGTGGCCTAGTGGAGTGTGGTTGCAGATGTGGTTATGTGGACAGCGGACCTGTACGTCCTGTCAGGAGTGCTGGCCTGCTCACTCAGGCCCCCCTTTTCTATTTCACCCCTATCTACAGACTCTGGTCTGGATGTTCTGACGGTTGGTTCATCCACCTTGATGGAAGTGGATGTACCTTCTGGGTGTCTGTGTCTTCTGGAAGCCTAGGAGTTGGCTTCTTCTGCCTCTTCTTCCGTCTATTGTGGGGTATTGTTTACCCATATTGATTGGGTTGAGTTTTTGGTCTCTCCCCTGTGGGCGAGCTCTGTTCCCAGGGTTATATAGTTATTACAGCATGGGTTGGCTCTCCTACTCGGTGCCCTGGTGGTTCAGGCTCTGCCATGTCCGTCTTCCGCAGAAGTCTTACTCAGTTCCTTGCCTGGGTTGACTTTCTTTCAGGGATTGCTCAGTGACATCCCCCACGTAGTTCTAGGGTCCCTGTTGGGATTGATTTCTATTCGGTTTTGCCTTGCGGGGCTGTCTGACTGTTCTTATCCATAAGGTTGCCCTTCTGGGGCTGTTACCTCAGTCGGCCGTGCGCCTGAGCGGGCGGATCTGTTTAGCTATCCCTCGTTTTCTTACTGTATCTTCACCGAGATGAGGTGGCGTTCCGCCTTACGCCGATTATTCTGCCTAAGGTGGTGTCTTAGGCTCAGGTATTAAGACATTATCCTTCTTCTGGGATTTATTCCTTGTAATGCTGAGGCACGGGAATCTATTTTCCCTCAATAGGTGCTGGAATTTTTTTCCTGGATTGTCTCCTGTCCCTTAGGGGACTGATGTTCCTCGGGGTTGTGGGCACTTACATCTGGATGTGCCTGATCTCGTCTGCCTCCAGGGGTTAGGCGGCCTTGGGCCTGGCCTTTACCTGTATAAGATGTCCCTTCTGGTCCTGGGGAAAGCTTGGCTTCTTCCTGGGCTACTTTTAGTTTTTGCTCTTGTTAGGCCTTTACTCAAGCCTATTCCTTAAGGGGAAGAGTTCTTCTCACTCTATTCTGATTACGCTGGTGCCTTGGTATCTTTGGGCCTTTCAGCACCAGGTCTTGTTGAACAGGTTTGCTTGAACGCTACTTGTTTTCTTGTTTGTACCCTTTCAAGGGTTGTTTTGATGTTGAAATTAGAGCCTTTGCTCGTGTCGCTCTTGGTAGCGAGGTATTGCAGGTGACAGGGCTTTCAACTGTCTGCTGTTGCCTTTTTTGTTGGGGATCCCACCCTACCTTATGGACACTGCTATTGGATGTCCCAAGTGTAAGTACTATATCTGGAGCAGGAGGTACTGTATACTTAGAATAATACAATTCTGTGAAATACTCACCTGTAGAATTGGTATTATACGTATACAGTACGTCCTGCTCCACCCCACCCTGGTTTTTGCATTATTCTGGGTCCCCTGTATGGTGATTGTTGTTGTTGTTATCATTACCAGTTGTTTTTGGTGGTTGAATTCTCCCGGCTTCTGGTTCACTGCTTTTCAATGCTGGGGATTTGTGGGAGGTCCCTGGGTATATGAAGGGCCGGGAGGAGCCTGTTTTTGCATGTCTGCAGTGCACAGCGCCCTCTGGCGGAGGATAACCCAATTGTAAGTATTATATCTGGAGCAGGACGTACTGTATACGTATAATACCAATTCTACAGGTGAGTATTTAACAGAATTGTATTTTTCTTGCCCAAGGGCCTGCATATGCCTGGAGCCGACCCTGATCCATATTGTCTGGCAGTTTCTTAACTAATCCACGGACATAAGATAAATACAGAGAACCATTTATGTTTTGCCTGTTATGGGAAAGTATATTTCTAACCCTGAGGGTTTACGTGTGGCTGGTTATTTACAAACGTAAAAAGGAGCAAGACCCATTTTTCCCCAGGGCATCCCCCAGGTACCTCAGGTACTCGGACAGATGATGCGCTCCTGCTGGCTGGCTGCATCCCCGGATGTCTAAACGAGGGTATGCGCTTTCTCTCCCAGCCTATTGGAATGGCTGTGTGCGGGAGTGGGCGCAGCTACAGGGATGCCTGGGGGTGAGGCGGATGGCGATTACAGCGTCGCGAGAGTGACCGGTAAAGGTGACCCCTGGGTTTTCACACAGCAGGTCATTCCGCAATAGGATGCCCCAGGAGGCAGCCATGCTGGGTTTTAATCTGCTTTAAAGCGGAACTACAGTCCCTACCCTGGCGCTGAGAGGGGGTTACAAAGAAAAAAAAATTCACCTTTTAAAAGTGCCAGCTCCATCCGCCTAGTTGCTTGCAGTTGCCGCTGAAATTGACACAAAGCAACATCCTCCAGCTCCGCACGTGCTTTCAACGATCATACACTTTGTGACTGGGACTACAGTGAATTTATGACCACCCCCCCCCCCCACCCCACCTTGCCAACCTACCCTGGCAGTGAGGCAGGACAGGAGGGGGGTCATAGATTGGCTGTAGTTCCGCTTTGAATTGTAAGACTGAGTGGTGTGTGGAAACCAATAGATACTTTGAGCTTGACTGTAACACTTAGCAGCAGAGCTTTACTGGACAATCTATTGGGTAAGTGTGGTTGGAAGAATCATCAGCACTCACACAGCGCTAGTATGAATCCGGACCCATTAATGTGCAGTCCAGTCAGATAGCTGTGGTTCCTGAATGCTCTTATGGAATTCCCAGCCTCTTTTACTGACCTGGTGTAATGCTCAGTGGGAAACCCACCATCTGGTCAGTCAGCAACTCCCAATCTCCACTGTTTCTTCAGCCTATAGCCAGGCCCCCCCCCTTTCCTGGGATGCAAGCAGGCCTCACCGGACACAGTTGCCCCCAGGATTTACTATAGCATAAAGGATGCTGACTGACAAGGCGAACAAACTACGGACAAAACAGAGAGGAAAGTCATGACTAGCTGGGGTCTCTTGCGGGACATCAGTCCTCCAAGTACTCTATCCTCCAAGGGATAGAGTAGATGGATGGTAAGCCAAAAGGTCAAAGCCAGGGAGTCAGATGGTTCGCTGCATCCAGAGGGCAAGGCTAACTCGTGGTCAGGCAGGAAGAAGTTGGTACGCTCCATCCAACTAGCAACAAGGGTCAGATGAAACAGGAGTCAACAGCGGATAAACAAGGTCACAAAGAGCACCCTAGCACAATCCATGCTATCACACGCACTGTGGCACAATGGCTGGGTCAGCATTTAAAGGATAAACAGCCAATGGCTAGCAGAGGGTGGATCAGGCCGCAGCACTGTGCATCTTATAGGGCTGTACATCGGGGGACTATTTGTCCAGACTTCAAACTACCAGAGCTCATTGGCCCAATCCAGAATCCAGGGTCTGGTCAGAGAGCATTGGCCAGTCCCTAAAAAACTTCACTTGCCCGGAAGACTGGGTTGCAGGGGAGCTCCCCAACCTGGATTGACACAGAGAGGAGCGTTGCGGGTCCAATGGATCAGGTAAGAACCTTACACCTGGCTTTTGGCTTCTTGGAATACTTGGTTTGACCTCAGCTCTGCTCTACAACTATGAACCACCGCTGCCAGCTCTGAGCTTTGCTCTCTTGTACAGCTTCACAGCTTTACTGCCAGCTTTACTATTTGATCACGCTCCTTCTCCCTGTGTTCCTGAGACCCTGAAATCCTCGAAGTGCATGGCCTGGTCAGGCCTGGTGACATAAATCCATCCCAACTATGAGGGACCAGAGAGACAAACAGGTCTGCCTGTAAACTCCAGGTACTGTGAGTCAGGGTGTGTTCTTGCTTAGTATTCCTGAATCGACTTATTCTTCTGATAAGACTACTCTGAAGTTTTTGTTTAATTGGTTCCCTATCCCCCAGTTCTCTAAAGCCCCTTTCAGACCTAGCCATGTCACAAAATGGCCACAAATGCTGCCCATTAAAATAAACGGGCCTTTCACAGCATTGTGCTGCAGTTTGCAAAACATTGCATGGAACATTTTGCTGCCAGCGCACGCGCAACACACCACTATAGCAGTCTATAGGCACTGCAGGTAAAGTGCATGTATTGCACTTTACCTGAGGTGTAGTGAAAGGGCTTTACTTACCTTCACCCACCGATCCATCGCCGCTGTCCCGTACTTCATCAGGCACTGCTGCAGGGGGCCTTCAGTCCTCTGCTCCAACAAGAACTAGTGTAATGCCCCCAAGAGGTGGCTGCAACACAGCAGCCCATCAACCAGCTTTTCCTTGTTCTGGCCAAACAGCCTGGCACAGTTGGAAAAGAAAGGTAGCGGCCATTTTGGAGCTTCCTCTCCCAGCATCTCAGCCAGGATGCCCGCAAACCTTACCTGAATCTCGGTACATGCACGGGGCGCGGACGCATCTCGCGCTTCTCTCTAACAGGGCATGTGCCCGCAACGGCCAATTGTGAATGGCTGTTAGAGGGAAGCGCGAGATGAGGCCACCAACGTGCTTGGAGCCGTTGAGCTTTGACGCCGCTTTGACGTGCATAGCTCAGCGGCTCCGAGCGCGCTGATTGGACGAGCGCCCGCTCATGTGCCGTAGGAGCGGGGTGATGTGAGTTGTAACTAGCGATCTGGGGGGATTCACATAGCGGGGCACCCCCGGTGGGGTTGCCCCTGGGAAGTAGACCAAAACCCAGGATAGTCAAAATCCCGATCTCAAAAACTTTGGTACGAACCTGCCGTTCGGGTTCACCCAACACTAGCTATAGGTATAAAACTGTTGTGTGTAAATCATTTCATGAATGTAAACAGCGCTATGTACCATTTGTGTACATAAATATTTTTAATATTAAATATTGAAATATAAATGGTTCCCTGTAAGCAGCTATCGCTTAACATCACTGAAAATGTTCAATTGTATTGTTAAAGGGATTGACTGCATAAATTGGTCCTACTCTGATGATCATCAACTCTCTCGATTGCTGGATCACACAGTGAATTGGAAGTCCAGTCACCGACACTTCTGTGTCAGGATTGCATCTCTTCCGCCATCAGTCACAGGGGCACAACCACACCCCCTCCATTCACTACAATGGAGCGGGTGTGTCTGGCCTGGCACACCTCTCCCATTGCAGGGAATGGAGAGGGTATGGCAGCGGCTCTGTGACTGATGGCGCAGGGGCGTAGAAGTGACTGGAGGATGGGCCTAGCAACCATGGGATGCAATTCAACAGATCGGCAGAGTAGGACTGATGATCAGTGGACAACAAAATGTGAGTACCCTTTTGTTTTTTTATTGGTATGGTCAATCACGTTAGCATAGTTTGTATGTCTATCTTTTCCTTTTCTCTTGGCCAGTTGTTTTGTGAGATTTGTCTTGTGAGATGAGCATCATGCTGAAGCAAGATGATTCTCTAGACTATTGTACTATGTTCCTATGGGAGCCCAGCACCACCACCTTCTTATATATAACGTACCAGATTCAATCCTGGTTTTTAGTACTTGGATGGTCACCTTCTTATATAATGCTCTTATAAGAAGGTGACCATCCAAGTACCCGAATAGATAAGCATTAAAGGAGAAAAAGCGAAACTATTAAGTGGAATCAGATGTGCTAAAAACCAGGATTGAATCTGGTACGTTATATATAAGAAGGTGGTGGTGATGTCACTGAATTGACACGAAGAGCACCTGTGGTGATAAAGTTGCTGTCGCTGAGCCTGGTATACAGCTTTAGGGCTGTATATATATATATATATATATATATATATTTTATATTGAATATCGGGACTGAGGTGACAACAGTCTGGAGGCTTGGAGCGAGAGGCTATAAAAACATATATGTTTAGTGTATATATAAGCGCGTTTTTTTAGAACTTTTTAGTTCCATTTGCCAAATCACGATATCAGCTTGCTTAGGGGAGCTGAATGGATAGTACGGGTACAGGATGGAGTCATAGGGGAGCTGAATGGATAGTACGGGTACAGGATGGAGTCAGAGGGGAGCTGAATGGATAGTACAGGTACAGGATGGAGTCATAGGGGAGCTGAATGGATAGTATGGGTACAGGATGGAGTCATAGAGGAGCTGAATGGATAGTACGGGTACAGGATGGAGTCATAGAGGAGCTGAATGGATAGTACGGGTACAGGATGGAGTCATAGGGGAGCTGGATGGATTGTGCGGATACAGGATGGAGTCATAGGGGAGCTGGATGGATTGTGCGGATACAGGATGGAGTCATAGGGGAGCTGAATGGATTGTGCGGATACAGGATGGAGTCATAGGGGAGCTGAATGGATAGTACGGGTACAGGATGGAGTCATAGGGGAGCTGGATGGATTGTGCGGATACAGGATGGAGTCATAGGGGAGCTGGATGGATTGTGCAGATACAGGATGGAGTCAGAGGGGAGCTAAATGGATAGTACGGGTACAGGATGGAGTCATAGGGGAGCTGGATGGATTGTGCGGATACAGGATGGAGTCAGAGGGGAGCTAAATGGATAGTACGGGTACAGGATGGAGTCATAGGGGAGCTGGATGGATTGTGCGGATAAAGGATGGAGTCAGAGGGGAGCTGAATGGATAGTACGGGTACAGGATGGAGTCATAGGGGAGCTGGATGGATAGTAGGGGTACAGGATGGAGTCATAGGGGAGCTGAATGGATAGTACGGGTACAGGGTGGAGTCATAGGGGAGCTGGATGGATAGTAGGGGTACAGGATGGAGTCATAGGGGAGCTGGATGGATAGTAGGGGTACAGGATGGAGTCATAGGGGAGCTGGATGAATAGTACGGGTACAGGATGGAGTCAGAGGGGAGCTGGATGGATAGTAGGGCTAAATTAAAGCTAGAATGCATGGATACAAGTATTGCAACAAATACATTATGTTATTATGGCACAGATTTTGCACACATTAGCAAATACAGTATTTCAGTCCATATCATGATATCGGCTTGATGTGAGAAAATGGGGCCTTTATTCAAATAAGCGAAAAAGTAAAGATGGGCACATCTGTATATCTACAAAAGGTTTGTTTCGGGTCTAGATTTGAAGAGGTTGGTGCTGGGACTCCGACCCCTGGGATGATGGCTTGTGCTTCCATATAAACCTGGATAATATTAAACCTGAAGATTGACATTTATGATATTCTACCCTAGCAACTGATGGGCCAAAACCAATGTTAGAGAAATCCAAAGACAGGAACGGTGGACACAAATGGAAATGAACCCAAGCACAGTTAGGAACGTTTCGGAGCGGTGAAGCCCCTTCGCTCAGCTGACGAAGGGGCTTCACCGCTGCGAACCGTTCCTAATTTGAGCGATCTATCCACCTTGCAATCATGTATGTATTGTTTGTCTATTTACCTGCCTATGTGTGAGTCTGTCTGATTAACTGTATATTTGCACAGCAGTACTAGACTGTATGCCACCAAGATTCTTTTGTTATCATTACTTGACTTGTATATGCTTGACATACTGGTGCACAGCACTTGTACCCCTGAGGACACATAATTTCACTATTTATCTGCTTTTATATCCCATATGAATTTTCTTAAACAACTGTGCTTGGGTTCATTTCCATTTGTGTCCATCGAGGGGCAGTGTTGTTCCCTTAGTAATTGTCAAGCAGCTTGTTGATTCACTCTGTATTATATATGGCACATTGATGCATTTTTGTGAGTGGCTACAGATGTAACAGTGTTATCCTTTGTTGATTTGGCTTTGACAAAATACGATTATTGAATATATTCTGTGTATATAATATAAATGATTCTGACTTTATTCATAATCCTTTTGTGGTGTGCGTTCCTGTCTTTGGATTTCTCTAATTGTTTGACCCTGGGTAGAGGGTCCCAGGAGCAGCACCCTGCCCATTCATAATCATTGAATCACTTATTGGTGTGCTCCATCCCATCCACTTTCTCCAAAACCAATGTTAGGACTTGCCCTTCGGGAAGGGGAGCATTGGAGTAATCTTTATTCAAAATGTTATTCTATATTCTTTTACCCATCAAATTGTGTATGGAGAACCAAACCTACTATCAATCAGATGATATGAGACAAAAAACTCGGGTCACTTGTTAAATCAAGCCTTGGGCTCCTCACCCGTCTGCAAAAAAAAAATTCAGGCGGCGGGTGGGTGAGTTTTAAACCTCACTGGAACACGCAAATTACACTTCACATAAGTATCACTTATGTTGTAACTTACAGAAAATAACAATTAACACAACCCAAGAGTGTGTAATTATTAGGTATTCTACCTCTCATCATCCCCCTACCCACTGATTGGAGTCATTCATCTGCACACGAGAGTGCTGAGAGTGACAGTCAAGTGTTTGAAATGTGACTCCCATAGCTGCAGTATAATAGAAAATACTGTTCAGTCCATACATCACTATATGTGGCTGAGGCACTTTAAAAAGCCTCCTTAAAGCGTCAGGAAAGCGTCACCTGTGTGCAAAATCTGTGCCATAATAACATAATGTATTTGTTGCAATACTTGTATCCATGCATTCTAGCTTCAATTTAGCCCTACTATCCATCCAGCTCCCCTCTGACTCCATCCTGTACCCGTACTATCCATCCAGCTCTCCTCTGACTCCATCCTGTACCCCTACTATCCATCCAGCTCCCCTCTGACTCCATCCTGTACCCGTACTATCCATTCAGCTCCCCTCTGACTCCATCTTGTACATTTACTATCCATCCAGATCCCCTCTGACTCCATCCTGTATCCGTACAATCCAGTCAGCTTCCCTATGACTCCATCCTGTAATCGTACTATCCATCCAGCTCCCCTCTGACTCCATCCTGTACCCCTACTATCCATCCAGCTCCCCTCTGACTCCATCCTGTACCCCTACTATCCAACCAGCTCCCCTCTGTCTCCATCCTGTACCCCTACTATCCATCCAGCTCCCCTCTGACTCCATCCTGTACCCCTACTATCCATCCAGCTCCCCTCTGACTCCATCCTGTACCCCTACTATCCATCCAGCTCTCCTCTGACTCCATCCTGTGCCCGTACTATCCATCCATCTCCCCTCTGACTCCATCCTGTACCCCTACTATCCATCCATCTCCCCTCTGACTCCATCCTGTACCCCTACTATCCATCCAGCTCCCCTCTGACTCCATCCTGTGCCCGTACTATCCATCCAGCTCTCCTCTGACTCCATCCTGTACCTCTACTATCCATCCATCTCCCCTCTGACTCCATCCTGTACCCGTACTATCCATCCAGCTCTCCTCTGACTCCATCCTGTACCCCTGCTATCCATCCATCTCCCCTCTGACTCCATCCTGTACCCGTACTATCCATCCAGCTCTCCTCTGACTCCATCCTGTACCCCTACTATCCATCCATCTCCCCTCTGACTCCATCCTGTACCCGTACTATCCATCCAGCTCTCCTCTGACTCCATCCTGTACCCCTACTATCCATCCAGCTCCCCTCTGACTCCATCCTGTACACCTACTATCCATCCAGCCCCCCTCTGACTCCATCCTGTACCCCTACTATCCATCCAGCTCTCCTCTGACTCCATCCTGTACCCCTACTATCCATCCATCTCCCCTCTGACTCCATCCTGTACCCGTACTATCCATCCAGCTCTCCTCTGACTCCATCCTGTACCCGTACTATCCATCCAGCCCCCCTCTGACTCCATCCTGTACCCCTACTATCCATCCAGCTCTCCTCTGACTCCATCCTGTACCCCTACTATCCATCCATCTCCCCTCTGACTCCATCCTGTACCCGTACTATCCATCCAGCTCTCCTCTGACTCCATCCTGTACCCGTACTATCCATCCAGCTCTCCTCTGACTCCATCCTGTACCCCTACTATCCATCCATCTCCCCTCTGACTCCATCCTGTACCCGTACTATCCATCCAGCTCTCCTCTGACTCCATCCTGTACCCCTACTATCCATTCAGCTCCCCTCTGACTCCATCCTGTACCCCTACTATCCATCCAGCCCCCCTCTGACTCCATCCTGTACCCGTACTATCCATCCAGCCCCCCTCTGACTCCATCCTGTACCCCTACTATCCATCCAGCTCTCCTCTGACTCCATCCTGTACCCCTACTATCCATCCATCTCCCCTCTGACTCCATCCTGTACCCGTACTATCCATCCAGCTCTTCTCTGACTCCATCCTGTACCCGTACTATCCATCCAGCTCTCCTCTGACTCCATCCTGTACCCCTACTATCCATCCATCTCCCCTCTGACTCCACCCTGTACCCGTACTATCCATCCAGCTCTCCTCTGACTCCATCCTGTACCCCTACTATCCATCCATCTCCCCTCTGACTCCATCCTGTACCCGTACTATCCATCCAGCTCTCCTCTGACTCCATCCTGTACCCCTACTATCCATTCAGCTCCCCTCTGACTCCATCCTGTACCCCTACTATCCATCCAGCCCCCCTCTGACTCCATCCTGTACCCCTACTATCCATCCAGCTCCCCTCTGACTCCATCCTTTACCCCTACTATCCATTCAGCTCCCCTCTGACTCCATCTTGTACATTTACTATCCATCCAGCTCCCCTCTGACTCCATCCTGTACACGAACTATGCATCCAGCTCTCCTCTGACTCCATCCTGTACCCGTACTATCCATCCAGCTCCCCTCTGACTCCATCCTGTACCCGTACTATCCATCCAGCCCCCCTCTGACTCCATCCTGTACCCCTACTATCCATCCAGCTCTCCTCTGGCTCCATCCTGTACCCCTACTATCCATCCATCTCCCCTCTGACTCCATCCTGTACCCCTACTATCCATCCAGCTCTCCTCTGACTCCATCCTGTACCCCTACTATCCATCCATCTCCCCTCTGACTCCATCCTGTACCCGTACTATCCATCCAGCTCTCCTCTGACTCCATCCTGTACCCCTACTATCCATTCAGCTCCCCTCTGACTCCATCCTGTACCCCTACTATCCATCCAGCCCCCCTCTGACTCCATCCTGTACCCCTACTATCCATCCAGCTCCCCTCTGACTCCATCCTGTACCCCTACTATCCATTCAGCTCCCCTCTGACTCCATCTTGTACATTTACTATCCATCCAGATCCCCTCTGACTCCATCCTGTATCCGTACAATCCAGTCAGCTTCCCTATGACTCCATCCTGTAATCGTACTATCCATCCAGCTCCCCTCTGACTCCATCCTGTACCTCTACTATCCATCCAGCTCCCCTCTGACTCCATCCTGTACCCCTACTATCCATCCAGCTCCCCTCTGTCTCCATCCTGTACCCCTACTATCCATCCAGCTCCCCTCTGACTCCATCCTGTACCCCTACTATCCATCCAGCTCTCCTCTGACTCCATCCTGTACCCCTACTATCCATCCAGCTCTCCTCTGACTCCATCCTGTACCCCTACTATCCATCCATCTCCCCTCTGACTCCATCCTGTACCCGTACTATCCATCCAGCTCTCCTCTGACTCCATCCTGTATCCCTACTATCCATTCAGCTCCCCTCTGACTCCATCCTGTACCCCTACTATCCATTCAGCTCCCCTCTGACTCCATCTTGTACATTTACTATCCATCCAGATCCCCTCTGACTCCATCCTGTATCCGTACAATCCAGTCAGCTTCCCTATGACTCCATCCTGTAATCGTACTATCCATCCAGCTCCCCTCTGACTCCATCCTGTACATCTACTATCCATCCAGCTCCCCTCTGACTCCATCCTTTACCCCTACTATCCTATCTAGCTCTCCTACTATCCATCCTGTACCCATACTATCTATCCAGCTCCCCTCTGACTCCATTCTGTACCTGTACTACCTGTACTTATAGGCCTCAGCTTCTACAGGGCCATCTGAAATGGAAGAAGACTACCTAGGCCTGGTCAGGTTCTAAAAGTAGACCAGGAGACTAAAGAAGGTGGAGTTTAGATCTTGAGGATGATATGAATTGCAAGGCCATGACATTATACAGGATGTGTTATACACATTACAGGAGCTGAAGCTGGAGGGTCTAATATTGTATATTGTTGAGTAGTTGAAAGCCTTGTTCTGGAAGGATGTTGTGAGCATTCATTTATTTCTGTTTCTTTTTCCAGAAAAAAGTTTTTGTAACCTCACAGAAAACTCCTACGGCTGCTTGGAGCGTTTTCTCTTTCATGGCACAAGTTTAGGACGCGTAGAGGCCATTTGTAATCAGAACTTTGATCCCCGTGTGTCTGGACGAAACGGAACCGTTTATGGTAAATGAAGCTACTCTGCTGCAGAGGCCAGTTACTCCCATAGTTACTCTCCTGCCACACCCGACGGTGACCACTACATGTTTCTTGCCAGGGTACTGGTTGGACGTCCAGCACTGGGCAAATCCTCGTACACCAGACCTCCACCTTTAAATTTGGACCCTACCTCACACTTTCTCTACGACTCCTGCGTGAACAGATCTGAAAACCCAAATATATTTATTGTGTTTGACAATGACCAGTTTTACCCATTCTTCATCATCAGATATCGGAAGATGACGGATCTGGTTTACCTCTTTGATGTTTTCTGAAAGGCCAGGTTCTTGGGTTGTTTTACATATTCGTTAAAAACGTTAAAGTGGACCATCACCCTCGGGTGATCGGCCCGGGGTGAAACCCCCCCAAACACCCCAAACCCCCTTACCTTATCTCCCTCCCTCGCGCCCCTCTAGGCGTGCGCGCGCCGGCCGTCTGTGAATGGCCGGCGTGGGCGCGCGTCAAGAGGGACGCGCGGGAGGTGGCGGCGGAGGAGCCGCTTGTCCGCGGCTGTCAAATCCCTTGTCCGTCGGTTCTGGGAGCGTTAAGGGACCTGCAATTCGTAGCAATAATTTGTTGTACCGCATGAGCCATTGAAAGCAGTTGATAGACCCTAAATAAGAGTCTATCTCAGGGGTACTCAGCTGGCGGACTGTGGTCCAAATCTGGATCTCGGATACCAGTTGTCTGGACCTGTGCCCAGAGCTGACAGCCATTGACCTTCATCTTAAGCCCAATTTCCAGCCACTGACCTGTACTCTCACCTAACTTTCTCCCAGCCACCGACCTGCACCCTCCCCTAACCCCCCCATCTCCCTGGCATGCATTCCTGACTTGAACCCCAAACTGGGATAATTGCTGGGGAGCAGGTTTGTTTTACTGTTGGCGTTCAGCACAGACCTTAATCCCATGGCAGATCCCAGTAATTGGACCTCTGCGGGAAGTAGTCGAGTACCCCTGGTCTATCATATATGCCCCCCGTATATACAGATTGCTCACATCAAAAATCATCCTACCTGCATATACTGATGGCGGCACATGGATTCTCAGGCTGCCTGCAGATAGGGAGTATCTGACTATGCCGCTCTGCATTCTGGGACTGCTGTTCTTTTTCTGACCCCAGCGCCAGTGCACTGCCACTTTCTTTGCATCCCCGGCATTGTGCACGCAATCAGATGGGCTGGATCGGGAGCACGCGTTGCCACATCCCTGGCCCTGTTCATGCTTCTGTCTATGGGAGACGCCTGCCGAATGATGTTGTCACGGTATGCACTCTCATTGGACGAAAGCCTGCACATGCACCATTGGAGCATGGACAGGTGAATTGTAGTGGGTGAACTGGGGGTTTCACACTGCAGGGTATCCCCATTTTATAAGATAAGATCCTGTGTTTTTAGTTCTGCCGCAGTGTTGCGAAACTTTAGTTTCGGCCCCCAGCAGGCTGCCTAAAGCGCCCGACAAACTCATTCTGGCCCCACCACAATCAGGGCCACCTGCCTGGGTTCTGGCCCACCCGTTCAGAACCCGAGCCCGGGCCACCTCCCCCCCCCCCATGGCGGCCCTGCCTGCAGCTCTCCTCTGACTCCATCCTGTACCCCTACTATCCATCCAGCTCTCCTCTGACTCCATCCCGTACCCCTACTATCCATCCAGCTCCCCTCTGACTCCATCCTGTACCCCTGCTATACATCCAGCTCTCCTCTGACTCCATCCTGTACCCCTACTATCCATCCAGCTCCCCTCTGACTCCATCCTGTACCCCTACTATCCATCCAGCTCCCCTCTGACTCCATCCTGTACCCCTACTATCCATCCAGCTCCCCTCTGACTCCATCCTGTATCCCTACTATCCATCCAGCTCCCCTCTGACTCCATCCTGTACCCCTACTATCCATCCAGCTCCCCTCTGACTCCATCCTGTATCCCTACTATCCATCCAGCTCCCCTCTGACTCCATCCCGTACCCCTACTATCCATCCAGCTCCCCTCTGACTCCATCCTGTACCCCTACTATCCATCCAGCTCTCCTCTGACTCCATCCTGTACCCCTACTATCCATCCAGCTCCCCTCTGACTCCATCCTGTACCCCTACTATCCATCCAGCTCCCCTCTGACTCCATCCTGTACCCCTACTATCCATCCAGCTCTCCTCTGACTCCATCCTGTACCCCTACTATCCATCCAGCTCCCCTCTGACTCCATCCTGTACCCCTACTATCCATCCAGCTCCCCTCTGACTCCATCCTGTACCCCTACTATCCATCCAGCTCCCCTCTGACTCCATCCTGTACCCCTACTATCCATCCAGCTCCCCTCTGACTCCATCCTGTACCCCTACTATCCATCCAGCTCCCCTCTGACTCCATCCTGTACCCCTACTATCCATCCAGCTCCCCCCGGACCCCATCCTGTACCCCTACTATCCATCCAGCTCCCCTCTGACTCCATCCTGTACCCCTACTATCCATCCAGCTCCCCTATGACTCCATCCTGTACCCCTACTATCCATCCAGCTCCCCTCTGACTCCATCCTGTACTCCTACTATCCATCCAGCTCTCCTCTGACTCCAGTATGTACCCCTACTATCCATCCAGCTCCCCTCTGACTCCATCCTTTACCCCTACTATCCATCCAGCTGAGCAGAGTATCAGTGGCACCACCTTTTCGAGAAGGAAAAAGAAATTGCATATATCCCCAAAGTTTGCATTGGACCCTGTGACATGCGCCACAGTAGTGAAATACAACCAATGGGAAGCAATGTAATCTCACGCACAGATCAGAGAACAACCAACACCAGAACACCTATAAATTTTAACTAAATGAGTCACACCTGCCGAGCTTTATCGATAATGTCTTATCTCGCCACAGAACCAGCAATCAAACCCAGCAGACCAATACTTTCAAAGGGAGACAAGTGCCTCTCAAGATCTGATAGGCTGCCGGTTAGTGGCACAAGACAGACAATGCCTATAAAAGTATTAACCTGTTAGAACATTTTTATTGTCACGGAATCAGTCAATTGCGTCTGTTAATCATACTGAATAACTGATATAAGCCGTTCATGGGAAGACAAAGATCATTAAATAATTTGCGAAATAAAACAACAAATTAATTCATTTCAATGGTATTTCTCACATTTAAAGGAGCACTGTCATGAATAAAATGGCCCAATGATAAAAATCTATATTTACCGTATATGCTGAACAATAACAGAGGTCACTGATACACCCTGCCTCAAAAACATTCCGGCCAAGCTTGTTTCATTTGTTTTATGTGAAAAAAAACCCCCTGCGCCCTCCCAGTCCAATTATCTTGGGCGATGAGGTTGATTGGCTGATTTCAAGAATGCCGGCTGACTTGACCAGGCCATTGGCTTCATCCCCGGCTTTCCTCCAGTCTGGGAAGCTCCCAAGTCTCCAGCCCATCTGAATGGCTGTGAGAAATATATGTAAAGCTGGGGCTCTAGATATGCTCCAAAAAACCCAAATAATTGGCCGCACTCATAAGTCTATTGAAAAACATATTAACATAAATGTATAGATAGAAAAAAACAGCTAAAATATACAATAAGATTAAAAAACATGTATGGACAAAAAAGCTATGGAGGAACAGTAGAAATGGCTCTAATATTCGTTCAATTCAACTGTACATAAATCTCATGTGTATGGACAGATTGGATGACAAGTAAAGTGCAGAAAGATAGTGAATACATATATAGGTATAATAATATTCATAAATGTAAATTTAGTGTGAATTGATATAAATGTATACATTAATCAGCAAAAGTGTCCAAAAAATATATATATTATTTAGTTATGCTCATATAAAAAAAAATAATCATAAGAGCATAAAAAGTGCCAGTGCTAAGAGAATACCAGAGGCTGGGTATCTGCCTCAATAAAGTGCTGCGAGTGCCATATAGAGTTACTTGTGAATCCAAGACAATGATCCAATAGTGTAGAAATAAATAACTTCACCAATGAGAATGAGCCTGGGTCGTACAGCAACCTGCTACCGACGCGTTGCGTGGCCGAGTGCCACTTCGCCAGGGTGAGTGAATGGCTGGACGTGAGAAAGCTGAGATAGGTGAGTTTACCGGCAACCCCATGGGTTTCACATCCTGATCCTGACGTGGTCAAGGTGCTTCTAGTGCATGCGCAAATAAAGAAAATATTTGCCAGGCTATGCCCCTCGTTTAACCGACCAGCCGCTTACTATCCGGCGGGGAGGACGGCTCATAAAAGAGACGGTGAAATCTGAAGAATTACAGGGCACAATTTAACCTCAGAGGCCCTGGGCAGGTTTAAGAACCCCCAGGCCGTGGCGCTGAGTACCCAAACCATACATTCATATTTATATTTATAGATGATGATGTAAGTTAAAGGTGTATCACTTGGATTAACAACTGTGGCTGAAAAGTTTTTAAATATACAGGATCAGCCTAGAAAATACCATTTGGAGAAGAGGATTTAAAGCCACAGCACAGTCTAATTGCAAAAGGCACTCCTAGTCCTCATACATATTGGTATATAAGCGCGCCTACTATTCAGACAGATGGAGCCTCATCAGCCGCCCAGTGCAGTGGATGTGACAGCCAATGCCAATGTGCCCCTTTGCCCGAAAACACATCTATGCCTGCACAGAGCCATCACTGGGCTAGCGCTCCATAACCCTTCAGCCACCAACCACCCACATCCTTCCTCAAATAACCATCCGGACAACAATTTCTTTGAAATGATGGAATTTAATTGGCCACAGCCTCAACAACATAGTAATAAACAACAAATGCAAACTAAGTCCCCCATTCCTCAATAAAGTGCTGCGTGTGCCATATAGAGTTACTTGTGAATCCAAGACAATGATCCAATAGTGTATAAATAAATAACTTCACCAATGAGAATGAGCCTGGGTCCAACAGCAACCTGCTACCGACGCGTTGCGTGGCCGAGTGCCACTTCGCCAGGGTGAGTAAATGGCTGGACGTGAGAAAGCCGAGAAAGGTGAGTTTACCGGCAACCCCATGGGTATCACATCCTGATCATGACGTGGTCAAGGTGCTTCTAGTGCATGCACAAATAAAGAAAATATTTTCCATTTACATAGCAGTAGCACAGCTTTCTGGTACCCGGGGCAAAGATTCAAAATGGTGCCCCCATCTGTTCTCAGGCCCCCCTTCGGCGCCCCCCTGACCTGCTGCACCCGGGGCAAGTGCCCCCCCTGCTCCCCCCTAGCTACACCCCTGTCCATTTATACATAAATATATAACTCTTTTTATTTTTATTTATTTATTTTTTTAATAGAATTATTAAAATGCAGTGCAAAGCCTAACCGACTTTCCCCTGTGACCAATTAAAACAATTCCATCACCCAGAGGGCGGGAGGGTGGGAAAGCTCGTTCCAGGTGGAGATCGGGGGTCAAAGATGAAGGGGAGGGGGCAACCAAACCCCTTTATACTCCCCCTCCCCCCTGAGGTCACTTCCCCGATCTCCCCTCCAATCCCATGGCTGGTCAGCTTTATGGAGCCGACCAGCCATGGGATTTGCGCCCCTCTAGACTTCCACCCCCTCCCTTGGCATCAGCTTCTGAGCTGATGTTTTTAGATCTTGGTGCAAGTTTTGGACATGTTCCATGATGTAATATAATTCCTTTTCAGAGTGGAAGGAATTTGTTTACCATCAGAGATGGGTGAACCCGAACCGCAAAGTTCAGGTTCGTATTGAACTTTGTGAGTTTGGGTTCCCAAACCCGAACATGAACTCCAGCCAGAAGTTTGGCCAGACAGGTGTGAATGAGGGCTTAGGCCCACATACTTCCCAAGTGTCCTTGATTTGGAGGGACTGTCCCTCTTTTAAGTCTATGTCCCCCTGTCCCTCGTTGTTCTCTGTCCTTTTTCGAGGTGTAACATGCAGATCTGTATCAATAAATGATTCATTTGCCTATTCAAAGTGTTTCTATTGTTGTAACTCTAACAACATATCTCCTATCCATCCCTCAATGAGGGGACGTGGCTCAATTTAACAATGTCCCTCATTCCCACCCTGAAAAGTTGGAAGGCATGCAGAAAAGCTGGTTAATGGCCATCAACCAGCTTCACCTAAGGTTGCAGCAGCAGAAAGCTGCTGTAACTCACCTCTGCCCGATCTTCCTGTCCTCCTATAAGTGAGGACACTTCTAGTGCTGGATGCCGGCAGAGGATCGGACAGAGGTGAGTTAAAGCAGGACACTTCAGCTGCACTCCCCCCAAAGTCCCATTGATTTTTGGGTCCCCAAAACCAAACATTTATTCGAAGTTCTGCCGAACTTGTCAGGGGGTTCCCTATTTACCTTATTTTTCGCATCATAAGACACACCTGTCCATAAGACGCACCTAGGATTTGGAGGAGGAAAAAAAGAATATTCTGAACCAAAGGGTGTGCTAAAATACCCCCCTCCCCAGAACAGGACAGGGCTGAATCCCCCTAACCACCCTTATAGCAGGGTAGTGTGGCAGATTCCCCCATCCCCAAAAACAAGCAGCGCAAAATCCCCCCTCCCCATATAACAGTTTGCAATATACCCCCATAACAGTTAATGTGGCAGATCCCCCTCCATCCCAAAAAACAAGCAGCGCAGAATCCCCCATCCACATATAACAGGCAGTTTGCAAAATAACCCCATAGCAGGGTAGTGTGGCAGATCCCCCCCCATCCCCAAAAACAAGCAGCAGACAGACTAGACTTCCCCCTCCCCATATAATGGAAAGCGTGCAGAATTTCCCCATAACAGGGTAATGTGCCAAATCCCCCCCATACACAAAAACATGCAGCATGCAGAATCCCCCCTTCACAAAAAATAGACAGCATGCAGAAACCCCCATAACAGGATAGTGTGGCAGATCCCCCCCCCCCCCATCCCAATGCCACTGAATAAAAAAAAAAAAACATCTTACCTACACTGCGATCTGGAAGCCGCCACTCTCCGCTGATGCATCAATGACATTGGCATGCTGCCTTGTGCACTGTCATCGATGCATCAGAGCATGCTGGCTGCGGATCGTGGTGGCTTCTCCTGGATCGTGGTGCAGGTATGAAGTTTAGTTTTTTAAACAGCTAAGCAGAGATCGGGGATGGGGGGAGGTTGTTTTGCAGCCTTCACTTTCGCCCTATAAGTTGCACAGGCATTTCCCCACAGCTTTTGCTGGAATATAAGCGAGTCTTATAGAGCAAAAAAAAAACGGTACCATTTATAATACAGTACATCCAAAAAAAAGGAGGAAATTGCATACAGTATATAAACTCATCATTCACGCCTGGTTTTAGATATAAAGAATTCTTTCCCAGGAAACCACAGATATAATCAAAAGTAATGAACCAATATACTGATAAGGGGACTATCTCCAGCTGATAAGCTGCTTGTCAGTTTAGGTAAAATAGGGTGTTCACAGCTCATCCTGATAGGACAACATACCAAGTACTTTACAAATCTTCCAAGCGGGCTTGGCGATAAGAAAACATTATAAAGGTCATGGATGACCTTGACTGAAGTGTGTGTTATTAAGCTTTGAAGATCCTTGTCAGGTAAATGTAAAGCAAGCGTAGCACTAATTTGATGACAGGTTCACATTTTGGACACAGAGGAGGACTGGCCCAAAAGAGGTCATTTATGCTCAAATGGAGACACCAAGCTTTAAACTGGATCTTGCATGATTTAATGAAAAGCCCAAACCCTTAAAAAATGATTTCCCAGCATGTAAAATTAATATATTTTAAGTTTTTAGTCTCTTGTTATTTTTTCCCCCACTGGGGCGCCGCCATCTTGAAGCATCACACATACTGAGGAGCGGAGAGTGGGACAAAATACAGGGAATGGGGCTATAGCTGAACAGAGCTGGGGTCAGGGAAAGGACAGCAATCCCAGAATGCAGAGCGACACAGTCAGAAGACGCTTCCTGTTTGCAGGCTGCCTGATGCTCCATGAACCACCATCTTGGATGTTTAAAGGCTCATAACATGCAGTAGATGCAGGTAGGGTGATTTTTAATGTGAACAATCTGTATGTACAGGGTACATACAGATATGCTCTTATTCAGGTTGAAGGTCTGCTTTAAGGGGCACTGTAGGCAAAGTGCATGAACTCATTTAGCAGTGCAGCTTGTCATGGCTGCCCTCTGCCTTCCTGTCATCACACAGCTGCTCCTGGAAGTAGAAACAAGGCAAAGAGTAGTGGCACTCCCCATAACTCCTGATCCATAGACCCTCAATCATAGGGCTAGACTGGTGGTCTATAGCTATGCCCCACTTGAGTGTAGTGACCCTAGTTAGCATATGAATCCGCATTAGCGTTTCAATCACCAATGAATCTAGCATTTGAATTACCTGTGGCTGTCTGTATGCTTGTGGTTGTGACTAGGTGTCATAATCTCAGCTTTGGAACAAGACAATAGAGCCTGCACCCCTCTGTTCACTATTGATTATCAGACTATCGACACTGGGAGAGAGGGAGAACAGCCAGGGTGATGAAAATGCCTGTCTTACAGACCCCGCCTATTATGCTGATTATTATGAGTCAAGGGTCACTCCCACATTTCAAAAGAGAAACAGTAACTTGAAACTGTAAACATTTATTTTCAATTTAAAAACAGAAAACAGTTTAGGACATTGCCAAACATAGCCTCACAGAATGCTCTAACAATTTTCTTTGCCGCCAGTATCCCTTTAAAGAGGTTATTGATGTTAAAATAGAGAGGCCTAGCCTGAGTAAAGATGGGGCATATGCCATATATAGTCTTCCACATACTGTTCCGTTTTAAAGTGGACCAATCTATAGATTTCCTCCCCCCTTACTTCCTCTGGCACTGAGGCAGAATAGTAGGATTACAAAGAAAAGCCTTACCCAGGAGCCAGCACTTTGGGTGCTGGGTGCCACCATCTTGAAGAGTATGCATAGAGCAGCTTTCCCTGCCCTGTGCACAGCCTCACCCCACCAGTTGGGAACAGGCAAACAGCTGGGTAAGCTGCTGTGTGGCCGACACAGGAACGATGGATCCGGGGAAAGGTAAGGAGTTTCACTTTGTTGTAATCCCACCACCCTGCCTCAGTGCAGGGGGATTACCTGCAACCGGACACCCGCCTTAATGGTCAGGAATATTTTCACGCTTGTTTCAAGTTGCCATACAATATTTCTACCATTGCAATACAGAGGCAACAGAGCTCACAGAGCCATATATTGGGAAGGGAGTTTAATATGTTAGGATTACATTGTGTTATATTGTTACAGCCAAGGAGCATTTGATGTATCTTAAGTGTTTCTATTGTATTCAGCTGTCATACATAGTAAAGTAGTCATGAGCCTAATATTTGAGTATAAATACCTTACAGATAGCTTACAGTGCAATGTGATGTGTGCATGGCACTGTGTGATGGATTGTCTCCGCTGTAGGGTAACTTCTGTATTGTTCTTTTTTTGCGTGACCACCGCTCCTGTGATGTCCACGCCAGGCATTTGTGTCAGGTGGTAGCCAGGGATGCGGCCACCAGTACACTCAGGTCCGCTCGCATTAGACAAGCTCCTGGATGCAGGAGCTCGAGCGGATCCGAGCACACTGATTGGATGAGCAGCCGCGCATGCGTTGTAGGACCGAGAAGAGGTGAGTTTGCTCGGACTACCTGAGGAGTTTCACACATGATCGGGGGTGCCCTGGGTGGCAAGGACCAAAACCCAGGATAGTCAAAAACCTGGATTTTGGTCCACTTTAAAGAACAGCCAATGTAACATTCCTTTTGGATGACGCCATCTACCAGATTGCCGTCATCCTGCTGCTTTTGCTCGGTGTCTTAGCCATCTGTGACAGATGCCGGGGGAGCTTAGCTGTCCTCGGACGTCCTCCCCCTCTGTCCTCACTAGACACGCCAACATCTCACGGCGCTTCTGATCCTCCCTGTAGCTGTACTGCCAGAGATGAGGA
Organism: Gastrophryne carolinensis; assembly: GCA_027917425.1. Taxonomy (NCBI): domain Eukaryota; kingdom Metazoa; phylum Chordata; class Amphibia; order Anura; family Microhylidae; genus Gastrophryne; species Gastrophryne carolinensis. The sequence goes on along the minus strand of CM051238.1, from coordinate 435,979,122 downwards.
CCTCACTCAAGATGGTGCTGCCCTACAGAAAGCACCTGAGGAGAATGGTCGAGCACAGGAGGAAGAACAGAAGATAGATAAGTTAAATCTGCCAAATGGAGAACCGGGAGTTTAAAGGGAACAGAGGGTGAAGTTTGGGGACTTTTTGAGAAGACGTGTTTTGAGAGAATTATGACGACCCCCACTGACCTCCTCCTTGCCGAAGACGTATTTGTGATTAGATAGTCGAGAACTCCTGGGTTGATCTTGCTGGCAAGATCTTCCGGTGTGTAGAGAAGCCAATGAGTTCCCGAGCAAAAGGTCAAGTAAACTGTGTCTGGGTCACTATCTTGGGCCACTTTCAGGTGTCTCTCAATTTCTGCCCATTTCACAGAATAATTTGTTACAATGTATTCGTCTGAGATGTTCATACCATCAGGGTACAGAGGACCAAAATCTGGACCTTCTTCATTTGAGGAGAATTCATGTAGGATGATAATCTTGCCACAAGCTTTGCCTAGTCTAGACAGGCTGCTGTATTTTAGAAAGCAATGTTCTCCAGTTTGGTTTACAACGTTAGCCACACTCTTGTAGTAGCTTCTGGTGACTTGATAGGGATTGTTTTCCTCTCTTACTCTCATCAGCGCCATTTCCCTTGGATGCTCCATTAGGAAGGCTACAGTGTCATTAAGAACTTGACCAAGGTAGGTGCACTGGAAGGCTACGCTGTAAAAATTGGGCAGTTTGTTTCCATAATGGCGAGGGCGAATGTCCAAAAACCTAATTCCAGCTTTTAATTGGTTTAGTGTAATAAGGTTCCAGAGGAATGAAATGTTTATTATCTCAATTATTAATAAATGATTATAAAATTACTAATATTATTGATATATATAGGTAACTTGGATGAATGTGGAAGCTGTGGAGGGGTATCTGCCATTTATTATAATTCTGATCTGGATGTGACTGATTCAAAGGAAATCATACACATATAACATATATACATGTCCATATAATATAAAGGTTATTTCTGTTAATTTAATTCGCTTTCAGACCTCCAGGAAGCAGTTCATATTCAGACATAAAGAATGTTTGGGTATGTCTGAGTTCTATCTCACTAATTACTTGATGTGGACTTTAAACTATTGGACAAAAGGCCCTGGTTAAATTAGGTTGAGCGAGATTGCTGCCTTTTTGTATTGGACATTCTGCTTACATTTTAGACATTGCAACTTTGCATCATCTTTACACCGTTCATATTATTACATTTCCTGTAATGTAACAGGCTCTATTTTAATTAAATTCACTAATCGATTTTTGGTTTCGGCCCAATACTTGTTTCTTCAATCACCATAGCTGAGGTTATATCTGAATGGTCCAACAGTCCTTGTAAAGAGCAAAACGAACTTCTTACATTTAGAAGGCTCCAACTTTGACATGTTCCTCTTTAATGTTACTAATCTTTTGTACAGGCAAATGTGGAATTCCAATTCCAGTCTCATACCAGGTTATCAAGAATAATCTGTCTGACCAAATGAGCTCCTGGGAAGTCCATTATTACGACCCCCACTGACCTCTTCCTTGCTGAAGACGTGTTTGTGATTAGATAGTCGAGAACTCTTGGGTTGATCTTGCTGGCAAGATCTTTGGGTGTGTAGAGAAGCCAATGGGTTCCTGAGCAAAAGGTCAAGTAAACTGTGTCAGGGTCACCATCTTGGGCCACTTTCATGTGTCTCTCAATTTCTGCCCATTTCACAGAATCATTAGTTACAATGTATTCATCTGAGATGCTCATGTCACCAGGGTACAGAGGACCAAAATCTGGACCTTCTCCATTTGAGGAGAATTCCTGTAGAATGACGATCTTGCCCCGAGCTTTGCCTAAGGTAGACAGGCTGCTGTTTTTTAGGAACCACTGTTCTCCTGTTTGGTTTATGACTTTAGCTACACTCTTGTAGTAGCTTCTGGAGACTTGATAGGCATCGTTTTCCTCCTTTATTCTCATTAGCACCATTTCCCTTGGATGCTCTGTTAGAAAGGCTACAGTGTCATTAAGAACTTGATCAAGGTAGGTGCGCTGGAAGGCTACGCTGTGAAAAATGGCCAGTTGGTTTCCATAATGGCGAGGGCGAATGTCCAAAAACCTAATTCCAGCTTTTAATTGGTTTAGAAGGCTCCAACTTTGACACTCGACGACGGGCCCGCCATATAATGCCATAGTGTTGTGAGTCCCTGGTATGGCCAAGGAGGCGAGCGGCAGATGATCGGGGAGATGCGACATCCAATCTGGCAAGGTGATTACTGGAGAGTCTGTGAGGTCAAAGGATGGTGTTTGCTCTCCCGCCACTCCAAGAATCTGTGAATAAATCACACAAGAGGGCTGACAGCACATTTGGGCACTTTAAAGGTGAAAGGTAACTTTAGTTAAACCGGACCTTCAGCATCATTTGATGAAAAGCCCGAACCTTTACAAAACTATTCCCCAGCATCTAAAATTAATATATTTTACATTTTTAGTCACTTTCTTATTATTCTTTCCCCCCCCGGGCTGCAACTGTGTTCAGGACTCTAGGATACGGGCGCCGCCATCTTGCCTCAGAAGCATCATACTGAGGAGAAAGGTGAGAAGTGCAGGAGGCGGAGTTATATCTGTGCTCTGCACAGACAGAGCAGAGCTGGGGTCAGGAAAAGGACAGCAATCCCAGAATGCAGAGCGGCACAGTCAGAAGACACTTCTTGTCTGCAGGCAACCTGGGACTCCATGGGATAGATGCAGGTAGGATGGATTTCAATGTGAGCAATCTATATGTACAGGGGGAAAACATATAAGATAGGCTCTTATTCAAGGTGAAGGTCTGGATTAATGTGGGCAATCTGTATGTACAGGGTGGGGGAAACATAAAAGATAGGCTCTTATTCAGGCTCTTATTCAGGGTGAAGCTCCCGAATTATACGGGCAATCTGTATGTACAGGGTGGGAAACATATAAGATAGGCTCTTAATCAGGGTGAAGGTCCGGATTATTGTGGGCAATCTGTATTTACAGGGTGGGGGAAACATATAAGATAGGCTCTTATTCAAGGTGAAGGTCTGGTTAAAATTTAGCATTTTACTGGAGTAATTTGGCTATTTTTCATCAGGGGTGTTACATGTTACACGGGTCTAAATTGTAGACCCTCTATCCTCTACCGTCTTTTCTCTACCTTTTATCCAAAACCCCTTGAGGAAAACCCGTGCTACACTTCGAAACGTTGGGGGGCATGTTTTGGTAAATCTTCAGCTTCCTTTATATGATATGCCAGGGCTGGCGTCAGCACCCGGCACTCTCTGGGGGAGGGGGGGGGGGGGGGCCCACTGACAGGGCTGGCCTTTGGGGAGTGTGATGGCTTTTGACCGGCGGCAGACTGGAAGGGCACCACCATAGCTGGTGCCCACATCTCCTCGAATGGCGGGGTTCCACACAACAGGGCATCTAGATTTAGATTCCTGGGGAGGAAGTGCTGGGTTTTGTTCTGCTTTTAAGTTGCCCCCCCAGCTGATTTCCTATCCCTGGAGCATCCCAATACCCTACTGTGTGAAACCCCCTGGGATCGCTGGCATAACCGCTATGCAAGCAATTACACCCCTGGGTTTTGGTCCGCTTTACAGGAGCATCTCAATTTGGGATGCCCCTGTTTGTGAAAGAACTCCCCTGGATTGGCAGTTAACGCAAACAAAAATTAGGAAAACAGTGGGTGCGGCAACAGCGATCTGATGTAAGCACACTGTGTGCTTTACGTATATCATAGTAAAAAAATATGTGCACTGTTGTGCCTCTAGTTATTACTGCCAGCACATAGTGTGACCAGGAAAAGGGAGTGAGAGCTGCTGCAGGCTAAGAGTGTCTCCAGACTGCCAGCACATAGTGTCACTAGAGAGGAGGGCGGGGTTTCATTGCTGCAGAAAGAGGCAGCCAATCAGGAGGTCTGGGGAGGGAGTGGGGTGTTTCTGTTCTCGGTACACAGAAGGTTGATTGAAGGACCAGGTCAGCGGGGTGGAGACCCACAATATATCTGACACCCACAAATAAAATACTGTATATGGATTGCTATATAAATAAGATTGCACATTTAAAGTGCACCAAAACCCAGGATTTTGACTATCCTGGGTTTTGGTCCATTCCCCCAGGGGCACCCCGATCGGTCGTTGTGTGAAACCCCCAGATCGGCCGTAGAAATTCGCCTCTTCACGGTCTTACGGCGCATGCGCGGCCGCTCGTTCTATCAAAGTGCTTGGAGCCGCTGACGTCACGCCATCTAAGACGGCGTCTAAGGCCAGCAGCTCCGAGCACGCTGGTGGACGCATCCCCTGCTTCCCTATAACAGGGAGCGTGCCCTGTGAATGGCCGGCGCGGGCATGCGTCCTGCTAGAGGGATAGAAGGGTTGCGGCCACGGCCTGCACATGCGCCGTTGGACTGGGAAGCAATGTAAGTGAACGGGGCGACCTGGGGGGTTTCACACAGTGGGGCATCCTGATTTTGGATACCTCGGGGGGAGGGAATCGATCGGCCCGGGAATCTTATAGATTCTTGGGCTGATCGAGCTGGGTTTTGGTCCACTTTAAATTGTATTTATAGTGACATTGTTGCACACTAACGATCTAGATTGCAGACAGAATGTAGATTCATTTACTTATTTATACATTTTTTATATTTTTAATTGTTTACCTATATCCACCTTTTTTTTGAGTTGGTGTTTTGATTGTCGTGTGTTTTTGTGTATTTTAGCTAGTTTTAACATGGGCTTGTGTTTTATGTGACATGCAGTGGCGTGCTTTTCCTCCAAGCAACCCATGCAATTGCTTGGGGCCCCCACCTCTCGGGGTAGCCCCTCAGTACTCTGCTGAATGAACACTGGAAGCTTACTGTAATACTGGCATAATACTGGTGATACTCAGGGCTGTATTTGCCACAAGGCACACGTAGGCACGTGCCTAGGGTGGAGCTACAGACGGGGACGGGCTCAGGGCAAAGACCAGCATCAATAATAGTAAAAAAAAAAACTTGAATAAAGGGGGGGGGGCAGCTCAATCACTATTATTTATACAAAATTATTATTATTATTCAGGGCCTGGGAACTAATTTACCGCCCAGTTTAATAATTTTGTATAAATAATAGTGATTGAGCTGCTCCCACCCCCTTTATTCATAAAAAAAAAACTTGTTAGCTTTGAGCCTGCCAGCGATGTGGGGATGGCGGCAATAAACCACATTGGTGGTTCAGTGGGAACCCTCCCCTCCCCGCACCACCCTGCCCCACCCCACCACCGCCGCCTGTCTGCTGGTGCGCTGCTCCTGTCATAGAAGACAGGCGGAGGCTGCGAGCGGGGGGCAGGGCGAGAAGTGGGGCGGCGGCACAAAAAATGCCGCCCTGGTGACACTATCAGTGCAGAGGCTACATGAGAAAAAAAGCTGTCTCTCTCCATCATTTGTTCCCCTTTAAAGTGGACCAAAACTCACAGAGATCGGCCCAGGGATCTATAAGATTCCCGGGCTGCTTCCCCCCCCCCCGAGGCATCCAAAATTGGGGGTGCCCCTCTGTGTGTCCCCAGGTCACCTAGAAACTCACCTTCTTTCCCGGTCTAACAGCGCATGTGTGAGCAGCCGCTGCATCCCCGCTATCCCTTTAGCAGGGTGCTTGTGCGCACCAGGCATTTGTGAATGGCCGGCGTGGGCGCGCGGCAGCGGGGGATGCGGCCGCCAGCGAGATCAGAATCTGCTCACCTTAGACGAAGGGGTGGTAGCAGATCCATACACGCTGATTGGACGAGCGACCGCGCATGCGCCATAGGGCTGGGAAGAGCTGAGTTTGTTCAGGCGACTTGGTGGGTTTCACACAGCGGGGCATCCCCGATCAGGCTGCCCTGGGGGCAAGGACCAAAACCCATCGCTGCAGCGTTGCTGACAACACTTTGCTGCTCTAGACTCTCCGTCCTGCCATGTGGTGTCTTTGGTTTAGGCTTGCCTAGGCACCGAGGCCCCCAATGCAGCAGATAGCTTTGTTGCTGGCCCTGTGGCCCATCAGACCAAAGACTGAAAAGCCTCCTGGACCAGACTATAACCCAAAGGTTGGTAGAGGCCTCCTTAGAAGGGCAAGTGGTGCGGAGGAGGAGGGAGCAATGCCTGGGGCGGGACTGGCATCGGGCGATCCGGTACGTGTATTAACATTAGCAGTAATAGCCTGTGCAGGATGAAAGGTGAGTATAGTCTTTTTGGGTTTCCAAGTGTCCTTGATTTGGAGGGACTGTCCCTCTTTGGAGTCCATGTCCCCCTGTCCCTTGTTGTTCTCATTTGTCCTTCATTGAGGAGCAGATCTGCATCAATAAATGATTAATTTGTCTATTTAAAGAGTTTATATTGTTTTAACTGTTACACCCTATCTCCTATTAATCAATCAATGAGGGGGCGTGGCCTAATTTAACAAATGTCCCCTTTTCCCACCCTGAAAAGTTGGTAGGTATGGGATACGTGGGCCTTGATGATAAAATTCAGCAAAATGTAAGAGAACACTTACCAGAAGATAGACCATGAAATGTATTTTCTGATCCATGATGTTACTGCAGGGAAAATACATTAAGTAGGATTAGTATTTAGTATTACTAACAGACCTAATACAGTATAAGAGTAATAAACCACTAAAAATCAGATACAGATGCTGTGGCTATAGCTTTAAGTAGGTATAAAGTGATCATTTGCATGGGCCTACCTACTGCAAGGGATTCTGGGAGAAATTCTATTATGCTTGGCTTGTATGTCACCCCGATCAGGGTGCCCCGGCGGCAAGGACCAAAACCCAGGATAGTCAAAATCCTGGGTTTTAGTTCACTTTAAACCAAAAAGGCTCCATCTACAGTCTTACTAATAACAGACACTGTAACCGACATGCCCCAGTACCCAACCCCTTTATAGAAGCCAGTGTCATCACAAATGCTCCAGCAGCATCCCCCAGCCTTACTAACGGAAGCCAATCACACCAATGAGGTCTTCAAATAGGACCATACTACCAACATCAATTGAAACCAAACCTACAAATAATGACCTACCTTATTAGTAGGAAAAGCTTAGAGCTGGTGTTTGGGGACCTGAACCTGAACTTTGGGGGGTGGCGAAGAGTTGTAGCTGTATCTCACCCCACCTGCAATCCTCTCAGCTTCGTTTGAATTTGGCACCAGCAGAGGCTACAGAACGATGGCCGCTGGCTCCCATGAGTGAGGTCTCTCCATCCTGCCCTGTGGTGGCTTTGGCTGCCCAAGTGGAGGGCCCCCATTGCCGCCAATAGCTTTGTTGCTGGCCGTGCGGCCCGTCAGACCAAAGACTGAAAAGGCTCCTGGACCAGACCATAACCCAAAGGTTGGTGGAGGCCCCCTTTGCAGGGCAAGTGCGGGAGGCCCCTTTTGCCCTCCTCATAATACATCCCTGCTCTCACTATTGGAAACTTCAACAGAAGTCAGTCACACCAGTGTCTAACCCCACAAAAAAGCCTTTTCCCCAACAGTACCCAGAATCAGTGCCCAACCCAGCTATAGCAGCTAATCTCTTCAGAAAAGTCCAAACAACTGCCTCGGTCTCACAAACGGAAGCCAATCCAACCAACAATGTCCTTAAAGTGACATAAAAACCATGCAGATTGGCCGATCGATTCCCTCACCCCAGCACATCCAAAATCAGGATGCCCTGCTGTGTGAACCCCCCCCCCCCAGGTCACCTCACACCTCACCTTCTATCCCGGTCCAACACGGCCGCATCCCCGCTATCCCTCTAGGGTGCTTACCTGCCACAGGCATTTGTGAATGGCCGGCGTGAGCATGCTCCCTGTTAGAGGGTAACGGAGGATGCGGCCGCCAGGCGCTCACCTTAGACGACATGACATCAGCGGATCCAAGCGTGCTAATTGGACAAGTGGCCGAGCATGCGCCGTAGGACCAGAAAGAGGTGAGTTGGTTTAATCAGGCAAGGACCAAAACCCCGCATAGTCAAAATTCTGGGTTTTGATCCACTTTAAAGTGGACCAAAACCCAGCTGGACTGGCACCGGAATCTATAAGATTCCCAGGCCGATCGATTCCCTCCCCCTGGGGCATCCAAAATCAGGATGCCCCGCTGTATGCAACCCCTCAGATCGCCCTGTACACTTACTTAGCTTCTCGGTCCAACGTCAATGAGCGAGATGTGGCCGCTTCCCCACTATCCCTCTAGCAGGGTGCGTACCTCCGCCAGGCATTTGTGAATGGCCGGCGCGGGCACGTTCCCTGTTAGAGGGTAGCAGGGAATGCGGCCATCAGCGCGCTCGGAATCGCTCGCTTCAGACGACATGACGTCAGCAGATCCGAGCGCGCTGATTGGACGAGCCTCTGCACATGCGCCGTTGGACCGAGAAGAGGTGACTTGGTTTCTGCGATCTGGGGGGTTTCACACAGTGGAGCACAACCAATCCGGGTGGCCCGGAGGCAAGGACCAAAACCTAGGATAGTCAAAATCCTGGGTTTTGGTCCATTATTAACCAAAAGGGCCCCATCTACAGTATTACTTATAACAGACATTGTAACCGACATGCCCCAGTACCCAACCCCATTATAGAAGACAGTCTCGTCACAAATGTCCCAGCAGCATCCCCCAGCTTTAATAGCAGAAGCCAAATGCACCGACGATGTCCTCAAATAGGACCATACTACCAACATCAATGGAAACCAGACCTACAAATAATGACCTACCTTAGTAGTAGCAAAAGCTTAGAGCTGGTGTCTAAGCCCGGCACCGAATATTATAAATGTGCACCACCGACTACAACAACCTCGTATTTATCACCACAGTATAAAGAAACAGGAATGTGCATATGAGACACTTATGGTATATTAAGACGCTTGCAATGATGATCGTTAAGTCACGCTGTCATCCTGATGATTACGTTGCTGCCTCGTGACATGCTGACATATTAATTTAATAGTTAACAATTATTCATTGTTTGATCTTTGTACCATTTGCTGAACGTATATAAAAATAATATTTCCGCAGGCCACCAGTTTTATAGGGAAAGCATACCTTCCAACTTTTCAGGTTGGGAAACAAATGTATATTAGGCTACGCCCCCTTATCGTGGGATAGATAGGAGATACATTGTAACAGTTCTAAACACTTTGAATAGTCAAATGAATAAATTAATCATTTATTGCTGCAGATCTGTATGTTACACCTCAAAGAGGGACAAATGAGAACGAGGGACACAGGGACATGGACTCATAAGAGGGACAGTCCCTCCAAATCAGGGACACTTGGGAGGTATGGAAAAGGGATGCAGATGTATTTTTAGTTCTTACCTTACCCTTTAATTTTTCTTTCCCTGGTTAGGACGCTTGAAGGATCAACATCTTGGTTTTTGGTTATTTGCTATACTTTTGCCCTTGTTCTCAGTTTGCTTGACTGCCCACCATCTGTATTGAGTGATCTAGATATATAGGTGCTGATATAACAGTATAGTCCCCTGGCTAGGGGGTGCACCTGCCAGAGGTATCTGTAGATATTGGGGGATGCTCTGGGATACCCTAGGTGGACTCTGTCCTTTTCTTTGTAGGCCTCATTCTGTTTTCGGGAAAACAGTAGAATGATGTGCTTTACCAAAAAGCTCTGTCTTGGTCTCATCTGTCCGCCAGACGTTTTCCCAGAAGGATTTTGGCTTAGCCAAGTGCATTTCGGCAAAATGTAGTCTTGCTTTTTTATGTCTCTGTGTCAGCAGTGGGGTCCTCCTGGGTCTCCTGCCATAGCATTTCATTTAAATGCCGACAGATAGTTGGCGCTGACACTGATGCTCCCTGAACCTGCAGGACAGTTTGAATACCTTTGGAACTTGTTTGGGGCGGCTTATCCACCATCCAGACTATCCTGCATTGACAACTTTAATCAGTTTTTCTCTTGAGTCCACACCCAGGGAGATTAGTTGCAGTGCCATGGGTTGCAAACTTCTTGATAACGTTGTGCACTGTGGACAAAGGCAAACCTAGATATCAGGAGATGGACTTAAACAGAGTTGCAAGCCAGTATGTGGAGAGACCCATGTTAGGCTCAATATTGGGGGGCTAAAGAGACCAAAAAAGCCATACAGCCAGAAACATCCACCCTAGTGCTGATGAGAGCCTAAAGCTCGAAACACGTATCCACTAGTTGGTTGTGTCTGGCTGTGTATATTTAAAGCTAATCCTTGGCATTGCACCCTTAGTATTTCTAAGGGCCTTGGATGGCACAGAGACGTAAAGAGATGATTTGCATAGCTCCGCCTGCTGCAAGGATAGATGGGTAATGCTGTCTGTCCTTGTATTGGGTACTGTGCAGATACTTTCCGTTCTAGGAAAGCTTTTCTCTTCCTGCAGATGGACTTGTAACCTTGAGATTGTTGATAATTTTCCACAATTTTGGTTCTCAGACAGTTCTCTTCTCCTCTTTCTGTTGTCCATGTGTAGCAGGCGCGTGCCCGCTACACATGGCCAGGTATGGGTGCTTATAGCAATAAAGGAGGGGTGGCAGCCGCTCAGACCATTTTATAACTAACCTGGGAGGTGCACGTTAGCAGGGCAATTAGGATACAAAAGTCTTAAAGGAGCCACAGCACTCAAACCAGTTAGTTTGCTGACCAACCTACAATTTGTCTCTAAACTTGGTTAAAAACAGAGGGCTCGGTCACACACATCTGCAGAAGTATGCTTAAGCTGTACCACCAGCGCCAAGGTGCCCCTGTGAGGTGCAGTCCTAACTCTAATCTCTGAGAGCCCCATTTGGCTTGCACTTGAGGTTTAGGGCAACCTCAGCTAAGCTTGCTCCCAATTTATCTATTGCATTGTATGTCCCAAATGTGGCTCTCAGAGATTAGAGTTAGGACTGCCCCTCACAGAGGCACCTTGGCGCTGGTGGTGCAGCTTAAGCATACTTCTGCAGATGTGTGTGACCGAGCCTCTGTTTTTAACCAAGTTTAGAGACAGATTGTAGGTTGGTCAGCAAGCTAACTGGTTTGAGTGCTGTGGCTCCTTTAAGACTTTTGGGTGCTTATAGCACCCATACCCTTCCACTCTCTTTAAAAAACATCCCTTCCTCCTGTACTCTCTTATGCTATAAATGACCAACACCGACACCTCTATTCGTTGGAAAGACATTTATTAATAAAATAAATATCGGCCACAGCATATACAGTAACAAAACCAAAAAATCCTTTGTCGGCTTATACTTTCTTCTCTGTGGAGGGGGCGATGTAACCAGGGGCGGACTGGAGGTAAAAAATGGCCCGGGACTTTTCTGGTCACACCGACCCTACAGTGTGTCCGTCCTGTTATCCGCGCCCCCACAACAGACAGTGTGCAGAACCCCCCTATCACCCCATAGAAGGCTGTGTGTCAGAACACCCCTCTCCATAACATGCCAGGGTAGCAGGGCCCCCCCATAACATGGCGAGTGGCAGAGCCCCCCCATAACATGGCGAGTGGCAGGGCCCCCCCATAACATGCTGAGTGGCAGAATCCTCCATAACATGCCGAGTGGCAGAGCCCCCCATAACATGCCGAGTGGCAGAGCCCCCCCATAACATGCTGAGTGGCAGAGCCCCGCCATAACATGCCGAGTGGCAGAATCCTCCATAACATGCTGAGTGGCAGAATCCTCCATAACATGCCGAGTGGCAGAGCCCCCCCATAATATGCTGAGTGGCAGAGCCCCCCCATAACATGCCGAGTGGCAGAATCCTCCATAACATGTCGAGTGGCAGAGCCCCCCCATAACATGCTGAGTGGCAGAACCCCCCATAACATGCTGAGTGGCAGGGCCCCCCCATAACATGCTGAGTGGCAGAATCCTCCATAACATGCTGAGTGGCAGAACCCCCCATAACATGCTGAGTGGAAGAGCCCCCCCATAACATGCCGAGTGGCAGAACCCCCCCATAACATGCCGAGTGGCAGAGCCCCCCCATAACATGCCGAGTGGCAGAACCCCCCCATAACATGCCGAGTGGCAGAGCCCCCCATAACATGCCGAGTGGCAGAGCCCCCCATAACATGCTGAGTGGCAGAGCCCCCCCATAACATGCTGAGTGGCAGAGCCCCCCCATAACATGCCGAGTGGCAGAATCCTCCATAACATGCCGAGTGGCAGAGCCCCCCATAACATGCTGAGTGGCAGAGCCCCCCCATAACATGCTGAGTGGCAGAGCCCCCCATAACATGCTGAGTGGCAGAGCCCCCCCATAACATGCTGAGTGGCAGAGCCCCCCCATAACATGCCGAGTGGCAGAATCCTCCATAACATGTCGAGTGGCAGAGCCCCCCATAACATGCCGAGTGGCAGAGCCCCCCCATAACATGCTGAGTGGCAGAACCCCCCATAACATGCTGAGTGGCAGAGCCCCCCCCATAACATGCTGAGTGGCAGAATCCTCCATAACATGCTGAGTGGCAGAACCCCCCATAACATGCTGAGTGGCAGAGCCCCCCATAACATGCTGAGTGGCAGAGCCCCCCATAACATGCTGAGTGGCAGAATCCCCCCATAACATGCCGAGTGGCAGAGGCCCCCATAACATGCCGAGAGGCAGAATCCTCCATAACATGCTGAGTGGCAGAATCCTCCATAACATGCCGAGTGGCAGAATCCCCCCATAACATGCCGAGTGGCAGAGCCCCCCATAACATGCCGAGTGGCAGAGCCCCCCCATAACATGCTGAGTGGCAGAATCCCCCCATAACAGGCCGAGGGGCAGAGCCCCCCATAACATGCCGAGAGGCAGGCCCCCATAACATGCCGAGAGGCAGGCCCCCATAACATGCCGAGAGGCAGAGCCCCCCATAACATGCTGAGTGGCAGAGCCCCCCCATAACATGCTGAGTGGCAGTGCCCCCCCATAACATGCCGAGTGGCAGAGCCCCCCATAACATGCTGAGTGGCAGAGCCCCCCCATAACATGCTGAGTGGCAGTGCCCCCCCATAACATGCCGAGTGGAAGAGCCCCCCATAACATGCTGAGTGGCAGAGCCCCCCCATAACATGCTGAGTGGCAGAACCCCCCCATAACATGCTGAGTGGCAGAGCCCCCCCATAACATGCTGCCTAGCAGAACCCCCTGCCTAACAAGCTGGCAGAACCCCTTTATAACAGGCTGCCCAGAACCCCTTTATAACGAACTGCCACACCCAACCATCCTAACCCCGACATATCCCCATTCGCTTATACTAACGCTACTCCCAGGTGGGTGGGCGGGACTTCTTGCTCCGTGGTCACCGGAAAAAAAGGGGTGCATGAGGTGCCTTAAATACCCCCCCACTACTTACCTCCCCTTCCTGGCCGTCACGTCCTGTCCCTTTGTCCCACCCCCTACTAACCTTTTTTCCTTCAAATCCCCAGACGTTCCCAGGCCTGCGCATGGCAGTCATGCTGCCCTTCTTCCCTAGCGCAGGGGCATCCCTTTCAGCCAGCGCCTATCAGTTCTTAATTAAGACGGTGCATATCCATACATAGTTTTCCATTACTTGATGTAGTGTAGTGACCAGGAGGAACTTGGGACCCAGAGAGGGGTACCAGGCCGGCCAGCAGCCAGTGCAGGGTGGAGTCGGGGACTTATAGGAGACCTGAAGTGTAAACTGAAGTCGGTTGTGAAGCAAGGAAGAACTGTTTGTCTGTGCCTGAATAAAGGGAGGGACATCTCTCAGTTAAAGCTGCATTTGGTCTGGAGTCAAGAGTGAACGCTAGTGATTACAACCAGTGTGAGTACTTTGCCCCATCCCTGGCCGCCCCCCTGAGCCCACTTTGGAGGACCTTGACCTTATTCAGCCCGGAAACTCCAAAGCACATGCACCATCCCCATCTGAAAGTTTCCCTGGGCTATGACAGGTTCTTTTCAAAAAGCTGCCCCCCCTTTTATTCTCAGTCTTTAAATGTTTTATGCAAATGACAGGAAGTGGTGTTTGCATACCTCCTAAGTGTCCCTGATCTGGAGGGACTGTCCCTCCTTTGTGACATTTCAAACCTTTTTTTATTTCCAAGAGTCAGATTTTGGAAATTCTTATGTACCGCCCACTGCAGGTGCTGGGTCATCAGCACGGCATGCGAACGCTGGTGCACGTGTGGGGCCTGTGAATACTAAAGCGTGTGCGGGGCCTGTGAACGCTGGTGCATGTGTGGGGCCTGTGAATACTAGAGCGTGTGCGGGGCCTGTGAATACTAGAGCGTGTGCGGGGCCTGTGAATACTAGAGCGTGTGCGGGGCCTGTGAATACTAGAGCGTGTGCGGGGCCTGTGAATACTAGAGCGTGTGCGGGGCCTGTGAATGCTGGTGCATGTGCGGGGCCTGTGAATGCTGGTGCATGTGCGGGGCCTGTGAATGCTGGTGCATGTGCGGGGCCTGTGAATACTAGAGCGTGCGCTGGGCCTGTGAATGCTGGTGCATGTGCGGGGCCTGTGAATGCTGGTGCATGTGCGGGGCCTGTGAATGCTAGAGCATGTGTGGGGCCTGTGAATGCTGGTGCATGTGTGGGGCCTGTGAACGCTGTATGTGCGGGGCCTGTGAATACTAGAGCGTGCGCTGGGCCTGTGAATGCTGGTGTATGTGCTGGGCCTGTGAATACTAGAGCGTGTATGGGGCCTGTGAATGCTGGTGTATGTGCGGGGCCTGTGAGTACTAGAGCGTGTATGGGGCCTGTGAATGCTGGTGTATGTGCGGGGCCTGTGAATACTAGAGCGTGTATGGGGCCTGTGAATGCTGGTGTATGTGCGGGGCCTGTGAGTACTAGAGCGTGTGCGGGGCCTGTGAACACTGGTGCATGTGTGGGGCCTGTGAACGCTGGTGTATGTGCGGTGCCTGTGAACGCTGGTGTATGTGCGGGGCCTGTGAGTACTAGAGCGTGTGCGGGGCCTGTGAACGCTGGTGCATATGCGGGGCCTGTGAACGCTGGTGCATGTTCTGTGCCTGTGAATACTGCTGCATGTGCGGGGCCTGTGAATGCTAGAGCGTGTGCAGGGCCTGTGAAGCTTGTGCATGTGCGGGGCCTGTGAACGCTGGTGCATGTGCGGGGCCTATAAACGCTGGTGCATGTGTGGGCCTGTGAATACTAGAGTGTGTGCGGGGCTGTGAATACTAGAGTGTGTGCGGGGCCTGTCAACGCTGGTGCATGTGCAGGGCCTGTGAGTGCTGGTTCATGTGCGGGGCCTGTGAGTGCCGGTGCATGTGCGGGGCCTGTGAGTGCTGGTGCATGTGCGGGGCCTGTGAACGCTGGTGCATGTGCGGGGCCTCTAAACGCTGGTGCATGTGCGGGGCCTGTGAAGCTGGTGCATGTGTGGGGCCTGTGAAGCTGGTGCATGTGTGGTGCCTGTGAGTGCTGGTGCATGTGTGGGGCCTCTGAACGCTGGTGCATGTGCGGGGCCTGTGAGTGCTGGTGCATTTGCGGGGCCTGTGAGTGCTGGTGCATGTGCGGGGCCTGTGAGTGCTGGTGCATGTGCGGGGCCTGTGAGTGCTGGTGCATGTGTGGGGCCTGTAAACGCTGGTGCATGTGCGGGGCCTGTGAACGCTGGTGCATGTGTGGGGCCTGTGAACGCTGGTGCATGTGTGGGGCCTGTGAACGCTGGTGCATGTGCGGGGCCTGTGAATGCTGGTGCATGTGCGGGGCCTGTGAATGCTGATGCGGGGCCCGAGTATAGGTAAATGGACTCAGCGACCTGGGGGGTTTTACACAGCAGAGCACCCCAAACCGGGGTGCACAATGGGGGACAGACCAAAACCCCGGATAGAGAGAATCACAGGTTTTGGTCCACTTTAAGGTAGAGATTATTCTCGTGGCATAAGCTCTCTACATCTTTTACTTCCTCTAACTAACTAACTTTTCCTTGTTGTTATTGATTTGCCCCGATCACTCGTGTCCTGCAAATTTGCTGTTGGAAGTCGAACCACTGGAGGCCACACACTTACATAGTTACATAGTTAATACGGTTGAAATAACACATATGTCTGTCCATCAAGTTCTAGGGGAAGGGGAAGTTATTTTTTATTTTATTTTTTTGTTTGTTTTTACTGATAACAGCTAATAGTAACTGTTAATGTTATTTTCCTCTAAATAAGCATCTAATCCTTTTTTGAGGCTGTCAGCGGTTGCTAATGTAACAAGCTTCTGTGGGAGGCTATTCCACAGATTTTTAGTTCTTATGGTAAAGAATGATTGTCGACTCCGGAGACTGAATTTCTTTTTTCCCAGTCGAAGGGAGCGTGCCCTTTTACCTGAAATAGTGTTTCCCCATATTTTTGTAAGTTAATCATGTCCCCCCTCAGTCGTCTCCTCTTCAGACTAAATCCCGTAATCTTTTCTCATAACTAAGATCTTTCATTCCTCTTATTAGTTTGGTGGCTCTCTTTTGCACCCTTTCCATCGTCAGAGTATCCTTTCTATGAACGGTGTCCAGAACTGGACGGCATATTCCAGGTGAGGGCGCACCAGGGCCTTGTAAAGAGGCGATATTACTCGCCTACCCCCTGATTCCAGGCCTCTATTAATGCATGATAGTATCTTGGTGGCCTTGGAAGCAGCTGCTTGGCATTGCATGCTGTTATTTAGCCTGTGATCTACCAGTACCCCCAGATCCTTCTCAACAAGTGACTCTCCCAGTTTTACTCCCTCGTGACATATGTGGCCTTCAGGCTGTTAGACCCCATGTGCATGACTTTACATTTCTCCACATTAAACTTAATTTGCCAAGTGGAGGCCCAGACACTCAAATTGTCCAAGTCAGCTTGTGCACATCTTCAATAGACTGCACTCTGCTACATATCTTTGTGTCATCTGCAAGAATACAGACAGTACTTCTAATCCCATCTTCAATGTCGTTTATAAACACATTGAATAATAGTGGGCCCGTCACTGAACCCTGGGGTACACCGCTTACAACCGGTAACCATTCAGATTAGCTATTATTACCCACAACTCTCTGCACATGATCCTTCAGCCAGTTTTCAGTTACAAACTGTATTTTCTAATCCTGAAGATCTCAGTTTCCCCAATAAGCGTCTATGGGGGGCAGTGTCACACTGCAACATCCAGAAAAACTATATCTACAGCCATCCCTCAATCTACAGCCGCCACTTATACGCAGCCTGAGGAAGATTCTGGATTCCTCTCGCCCCAACAAGGCAATAAACAACGTGCGAGCGCTTGTTAAAAATATAACGTCTAATTATCTCGCAGTAAAATCCATGATCCGGACAATAAAAATACAACATAATCACGTATTGCCGCAACACTCCGAGGTAACACGTTTCAGTCATGTGCCCGTCGTGTGACACATTTTTTCTCTCACAAAAAAAAGTGAGAAAAAAAAATTCTCACAGCCCTAATATGTTAATTGATTAAAGAGAATCTACCATAAATGAGGCTTGCCTGAATATACTCTTTCTAATTGGTGTGTCAGAAATATTAGGGAAAATTTGGGGTCTCCGATAACTCAAGTTGGGAACAATGTCCAGATCATTGCTGTTTCTGATTGGCCACTGGAAAACACAGCAGACGTCCAGCTGACCTTGCTGCTAATGAAATAGAAAACAGGATCAAGTCCAGTCATAAAAAATAGTGTTAGGGCTATGTACATGTTATGTCCAACTAAGCACATGGGCATACATCCCAAGTGTCCCTGATTTGGATGGACTGTGCCTCTTTTGAGTCCATGCCCCTCATTGTTCTCATTTGTCCCTCTTTAAGGTGTACCATGCAGATCTGTAGCAATAAATGATTCATTTGTGTAAGAAGGGTCCAGAGGAATAAAATGTTTATGATCTAAATTATTAATGAATTATTGTTAAATCACTAATATTATTGATGTATATAGGTAACTGGGATGAATGTGGAATCTGTGGATGTTTACTTGCCATTTATTATGATTCTGATCCGGGGCTGGCTGATTCAAGGGAAATCATACACATATAATATAAAAGGTTTACTTAGTTCATATGCAGATGTAAAGAATGTCTGGGTATGTCTGAGTTCCATCTCAGTAATTACTTAATGTGGACATTCAACTAATTTAACTAGAACCATCTGTTGTATGTAGGTATAGTGTTACATGACGGCTTCTTTTGTAACAGGAAGACTGTGGGGCAGTCGGGAGGAGAAATTTTGGCATGACCATATTTAAGCAGGGAAGGGGGGTTTCTTGGTTCTCTTCTACTTTCCCTCTTACAGCATGCAGGAGACATGAAGGAGACATGCTGGCAGTATAGCCTGAACCCCTGTGGAGGGCTGGGCAGAGAAACAAAGGTCTGTTTTAATTAGCTTGAGAGAGATTGCCGCCTTTTTGTATGGACACTCTGCTTACATTGTGGACATTGTAACTTTACATCATATTTACACTGTTCATATTACTTATTCTGTAATGTAACCGTCTCTATTTGATTAAATTCACTTATCGATTTTTGGTTTCGGTCCAATACTTGTTTCTTGAATCACCATAGCTGAGATTATATATCTGGATGGCCCAGTGGTCCTTGTTAAATATAAAAACCAGGAGCGAACTTCTTACAATTTGCCTTTTCAAAGTGTTTCTATTGTAACTGTTACACCCTATCTCCTATCCATTCAAGTTGGGAGCTATGCATAGGGTGTGGCGAGACCTTGCAGTGAACAGAGTAGGTGTGCCCGGGTCATGATGTGACTGATATGTGATGCAACCCTTGGTCCCCTATGTTGCTGGGGAGTGGTGGATGATCATATCATGGACAGCGCAGGAGTCGATCTCGGGACCTAAGTTTTGTTGAGAACAGTTGCGGGGGACAAAAGGTATACCGTATTTTTTTCCCATATAATAGGCACCTGTCCATAGGACGCACCTAGGATTTGGAGGAGGAAAATAAGAAAATAAATATTTTAAAGTAAATGTTGTGCTAAAACAGGGGCATAACTAGGGGGGAGCAGGGGAGCACTTGCAGCAGGTCAGAGGGGCAGCAAAAGCACAGCTATAACCCCACCCCCGTACTTTATCCTGCTCTCCTCTCCTCAGTGAGTGTGATGCTTCTGAGTCAAGATGGCGTCGCCCGTATCCTAGAGTCCTGAACAGAGTTGCAGAACAGCAGGGTAAAGAATAATAAGTAAGTGACTAAAAACGGAAAATGCGTTTACATGCTGGGGAATAGTTTTTTTATCTGCCTCTATATTGCAGTTTACATTTATAGCAGTAGATGGCATTGTGACATATATCTATGTGTAGTCTCTGGTGTACATTTTCTACTGCATGTTGTGTTTCCTGTACATTGAGGTGATCTCTATGACTTCTTTTTCCTGTCTGTTATCCACCATGTAAAACCCCTGGAGAAGCTGCGGGTGTGTGGCGGAATGCGTGGGCATGCTCATTGACCCCCTTTTATCTGACTTTTCTTTTAAGGGCAGTATTTCTTATTATCTTATCTTATTATATTACAGGAACAGTTGTGGCCTAGAGGTAAGGGAGTGGACCTGTGCCCAGAGGGTGGCAGGTTCGAATCCCGGTCCTGGGACATGATTGAAGTGTTTTTGAGTAAGGCATCTAACCCTCCAACTGCAGAGGACGAATTCCTATGTGTGTGCAAACATACAATGGCCATCTATGCATTAATTAATTATTATCTATTATATATAGAATTTTTGGACTTGTCTTCCTGGGGCAATACTTGATTTAGGTATATTTATAGAATTAATCTTCATTTGCTTTGTGCATTTGCTTTTTACTTTGTGAGTAAACTAATTTGTGTTACACTTAAACTAGACCTTCAGCATCATTTCATGAAAAGCGCAAACCTTTAAAAAACTATTCACCAGCATCTAATGTTAATATAATTTTATATGCTGGGGCAGCAACACGGGGCAACAGGACGGGCCAGTCCCAGGGCTTGTAGAAAGTATTGAGCCAGCCAGCAAATGTTGTAAAATCCTTCAGCATTTATTTCCTTCGGTTAAAATCAATCATCCAACAGGTCACAGCATAAGTAAATATGTACAAGATAGGCCCTAACGCCAACGCGTTTCGGACAACAGGTCCTTAATCATGACATCTAATGATGCAAGTAAGTAAAAAACCTTTTATATCCTTCTTTAGGGGAGACTCCCATCAGTCATGCGCTCAACAAGCCTCCTGTAGTTAATTGAGTTGATTCAAGTCCCAGGGCTTATTGACAGCTGGCGCAGCCAATACATCATTCATACCTCCCAAGTTTCCCTGATTTGGAGGGACTGTTCCTCTTTTGAGTCTATGTCCCTCGTTGTTTCTATTTGTCCCTCTTTGAGATGTGACATGCAGATCTGGATCAATAGATGATTAATTTGCCTATTTAAAGTGGACCAAAGCCCATACCTTCTAAGTGTCCCTGATTTGGAGGGGCTGTCCCTCTTTGGAGTCCATGTCCCCTTGTCCCTTGTTATCTCATTTGTCCCTTTTTGAGATGTAACATGCAGATCTGCATCAATAAATGATTCATTTGCCTATTCAAAGTGTTTATATTGTTGTAACTGTTACACCTATCTCCTATCCATCACTCAATGAGGGTGCGGGGCTTCATTTAACAAATGTCCCTCTTTCCCGCCCTGAAAAGATGGTAGGTATTCATCATTGGCTGTTTAGCACAGCAGGGCCAATCATGAGCGACTCCAAAGTGAAAGGGGAGCAACTGGCCGCATGTAGCTGACAGTGCGGGTGCGGCATGTTGGGGACAAGTGCTGCCATTGCCTCCCACCCTGACCCTGGCAGAGGCGGAGCGCTTCAGGACAACTAGAGACGCCTGTGTACTTACCACATACACTTTTGGGGGGTGTGTGCGTGTATGAATGGGTTGTCGAGATATAATACTTTTGCAACAGCATATAGCTTGTCTTTAAATGTGATTAGTGACTTTTGCTAGATTTACTTATGACATTAGATGGCGCTGTGACCAATACTCAACTGTAGATTCTATGTATTTTTACTACTGTGTTGTTTTTCCTGTGTTCAGTTGCTCTATCACTGGTACTTCCTTCTCTTCTGTCTGTGCTATGCACCGTATAAGGTTACATTCTCTTACTGCATTTATGTTCCAGTAAAGCCAGCTCCTGGTATACCACTAATGTCTATCTGGATTATGACTCCGCTGCACCCAGCACTCACACTGGTTATGGGCCCAGTGATCGAATGGCATCCCAGAGACCAAGCTACAGAGAACAGCTAAAGCCCAGTGACCAGAACTTGTCTTTAAAGAGGAACATTTTGGCTAAATGGGAGTTTAATAAAACTCCCCAAACCTGGCTTGCTGGCCCCTCCTGCCCCCCGGTTTCACAATTTACAACTTTTGACTAACCTGTCCGGTCGCATTGCGCTTTGGCATCCCTCGGTCCCACGCCATTTCCGTAGGGCAGCGGCATCTTGCGTCGCCCCTCAGATCTTGCGCATGCTCGGTGTTGCTGCATAGGCTGCAAGATTTAAAGAGCAGTGCGGGACATATGAAGAGGCGCGGCGAAGGGTGAGTATGGCTAAGTCTTTACTTTGGGGCTGCAAAGGGGAGTGTAAAGGGGCCAGGAATACCCCCTAGATACCACCTGTTTTGTCGCCAAAGCAGGACATACACTGCAGGGCCGGATTATGAGGTGGGAGCGAGGGGCGCGAGCCCTGGGGCCTCCACCACTTGCACTGCAAAAGGGGCCTCCACCACTTGCTCTGCGAAAGGGGCCTCCACCATCCTTTGGGTTTTGGTCTGGTCCAGGAGGATTTTCAGTCTTTGGTCTGACGGGCCGTGGGGCCGGCAACAAAGCTATCAGTTGCAGTGGGCAAGCCTTGTTTTGTAGCTAAAGCCCCCACAGGGCAGGACGGAGAGTCTAGAGCAGCAAAGGCGCCGCCAGCAACGCTACAGTGATGGGTGCAGAGCTGTCACTGCACATAAGCCACCAAGCACAGCCGCTGGCAGCTCAATGCAGGGAACCAGCCGGGCGACTACACTACCCCCCACCCAGAATGGCAAAGCAGGAGTTCCCAAGCAGCACGCACCCGCACACGGGGGGCACAAGGGACTCCATCTGACCTTCCAGTAAGTAGGCGGGTGCCAGACAACCACCAATCAGTTACTTGGCTGGACTATTATTTTATACTGTATCTGGGGCCTCCACCACACTAAATATGGCCCTGATACAATGCAAAGCTCAATTATATCTTGGGGCATTTATTTTTTAGTTTTAAAGGAAAATAGGTGCTTTCCTAGAACGGAAGTATTTACATAGCATCAAATACAAGGAATAAAATATTTAAACATCACTTCTTGCAGTGGGCAGGGCCATGCAAAGCATCTCTTTACATCTCAGGACCATCCAAGGCACCCAGAAAGCTGATTAGTGTGCAATGCCAAGGTTTAGCTTAAACCGGACCTTCAACATAATAACATGAAAAGCCCAAACCCTTAAAAACTATTCCCCAGCATCTAAAATTAATATATTTTACGTTTTTAGTCACTTACTTATTATTCTTTCCACCACTGGGCTGCAACTCTGTTCAGGACTCTAGGATACGGGCGCAGCCATCTTGACTCAGAAGCATCACACATACTGAGGAGAGCAGAGGGGGCAAAAATGCAGGGTGCAGGTTATAGCTGTGCTTTGCACAGACAGAGCAGAGCTGGGTCAGGAAAAGGACCGCAATCCCAGAATGCAGAGCGGCACAGTCAGGTGACACTACCTGTCTGCTTGAGACTCCATGTGCTGCCATCTTGGATGTTTTAAGGCTCAGAAAATGCAGTAGATGCAGGTAGGATGATTTTTAATGTGGGCAATCTGTATGTACAGGGTGTGGGAAACATATAAGATAGGCTCTTATTCAGGGTGACGGTCCGGATTAGTGTGAGCAATTTGTATGTACAGGGGGAGAAAGATACAAGATAGGCTCTTATTGAGGGTGAAGATCTGAATTAATGTGGGCAATCTGTATGTACAGGGGGGGGAAACATATAAGCTATGCACCTATTTAGGGTGAAGGTCTGGTTTGAAATGTACACAGCCAATCACCTTCCACCTGTGCCTCTCATCAGCACAGGGCTGTAAGTTTAAAGGTGCTTCCTGACCAATACCTTTCGAATGTCTTCAAGGCAAACCTGAATTGTGTTAGTCTTGGGAATGTGGTTAGTTGTGCATTTAATGGGAAGGTTGGAGTTAGTTCAGATGAATTAGGTCATTTGTGCGCCCAACATTATAAATACTATATAATTTTCAACATGGTCTATTGATATATATGTGTAAGAGACCAAATTTTACCCCCTTATTTAATCCAGTACTTTTTTTTAATACTGGAGAGAATGATGTAACGTTATATCACATTTGGAAGTTCTAGTCTTGATCAAGCCCCGTTCAATTAATAGAAAATTCACTTGTGTCATGGGGACCAGATAAAGACACTCAGATTCGGACTGCCCTTCAGGGTTATCTGGAAAAAATACCATTTTGTGATTACTCACCTGTAAAATGGGTATTATAAGTATGTCTCACACCCTGCTTTGGAAGTATTCATTACACGTGGGTTATGGTCCAGTAGAGGGCGAACTTCTGCAGAGATGACTAGAAAAAGAAGCCCCTCCCGGTCCATAAATACCTGGGACCTCCCACACATTCCCCAGTATAAGAAAGGGGACCAGGAAGAGAGAATAAAATCTATGAGAAAAAAAGTTTCACCATATAGAGGATCCAAGATACAACTCAGGGTGGGACGAAGCAGGGTGTGAGACATACTTATAATACCCATTTTACAGGTGAGTAATCACAAAATGGTATTATTTCAAGTATGTCTCATACCCTGCTTCGGAAGTATTCATTACACGTGGGACATCCAATAGCAGTGTCCAAAAAAGGGTGGGGATCCCAACAGCCAATAGTGCACAAATTAAACCACTGCAGCTTGCAGAACTTTGCGGCCAAAAACAGCCCCCGCTGAGGCCCGCACATCAACCTTATAAAACTTGGAAAAAGTATGAACAGAAGACTAAGTCTCAGCCTTACAAACTTGTTCAACAGAAGCCTATGCTGAAAAGCCCAGGAAGCCCCAACCGCACGAGTAGAATGAGCAGTGATTTGGAAAGGGGGAAGCCTCCCCTTGGCAGAGTAGGCCCTAATAATGGCCTGACGAATCCATGTACTAATGGTAGACTTGACGGGCGCCAAACCCTTCTTGGGCCCGGAGGGCACCACAAAAAAGGCGACCGTCTTCCGGAATGGTGAAGTAGCCACCAGATAGTACTCTACACATCTAACGACATCCAGAGAGTGCAAAGCCCTCTCCTTGTCATTGCTAGGTTTAGGACACAATGAAGGAAGCACAATGTCCTGATTGAGGTGAAAAGCAGAAACAACCTTTGGCAGGAAGTCTGGTTTAAAGCGGAAAACCACCTTGTCCTGATGTCACTCAAAGTAGGGGGCCTGAATAGACAGAGCCTCCAACTCAGAGACATGTCGAACAGAGGTGATAGCCACCAAAAAGGCAACTTTTAAGGTGAAAATGGATAGTGCAGAATCCTGCACTGGTTCAAAAAGAGGACCCTGAAGGGCAGACAACACCATATTTAGATCCCAAACAGGTAACATGGGTTTGCGAGGAGGGCGCACATGAGTGACCCCCTGAAAAAAGGTCTTAACCAAAGGATGAAGAGCGAAAGATCTCTGAAAGAAAACCGCCAGAGCGGACACATGCCCCTTAAGAGTGCTAAGCTGAAACCCCATGTCCAGACCATGCTGAAGAAACTCCAAAATCCGAGGAATGGAAAACACTCCACAAGGAAAGGCCCTAGCCTCACACCAATCAATGTAGGTTCGCCAGGTGCTGTAATGGATATTAGAGGAAGATTTCTTCCTAGCCCTGACAAGAGCCTGGACAGCGGCTTCAGACAAACCCTTTTTCCTTTAAGATGAAGGTTTCAGCAGCCACGCCATCAAAGCCAGCGTTTGTAAATTGGGGTAAAAAAGCTGACCTTGTGTGATCAGATCCGGAAACCAGAGGCAGCCTGAATTGATCGACCGCCAGCCGGACGACGTCTGCGAACCACACCTGTCTTGGTCACCTTGGGGCCACCAGGATTGCTGGCACACCCTCTTGAGCCAGCTTGCGTACCACCTTGCCCACCATGGGAAATGGAGGAAACAGATACAGGAGACCGAGCTCCCGCCAGGACAGAGACATGGCATCCACTGCCAGAGCCAGAGGGTCCTGGGACAGAGACACAAATGCCGGAAGCTTGTGATTGTGACGAGAGGCAAACAGATCCACCTCCGGACTCCCCCACCTGCCACAGAGGGATAGAAACACCTTGTTGCTGAGGGACCATTCCCCCCAACGAGAGGTCCCTCTACTAGAGAGTCCGCTTCCAGGTTCTCCACCCCTGGAATGTAGACTGCCGAGATGCACGGAACATTGCTCTCGGCCCAAGCAAGAATCATAGACACTTCCCGGAGGGCACTCCGGCTGCGAGTCCCTCCTTGGTGATTGATGTAAGCGACCGCTGTCCGATTGTCGGAGCGAACCTGAACAGGTAAGCCCTGAAGATGATGTGTCAGTTGCGACAGCACTAACCGAACCGCCCTCAGCTCCAGAATGTTGATGGGGATATGGGCCTCCGGAGGACCCCACGGCCCCTGAAACTGATGTTCCCTCCAGAAACCTCCCCAGCCTGACAGGCTGGCATCCGTGGTGACCGTCTCCCAACAGGACGCAAGAAAGGACCTGCCCCCCAGAAGATTCCTCTGGTCCATCCACCACTGGAAGGACCGCCGGACAAGAGGAGACAGAACACAAGTCTGATCCAGAGACAGATCCCAAACCGATAGCAGATGGAGCTGAAGGGGTCTCATGTGAAACTGAGCAAACGGCACTGCCACGAAGCAAGCCACCATCAAACCTACCAGCCTCATGCGTTGCCTGATGGATGGATGAGGGCTGGACAGAAGAAAACGAATAAGAGCCTGAAGAACATCCACCTTCGGCTGGGGTAGGAACACCCTGGTCTGAATGGTATCCAGAGTCATGCCAAGGAACGAAGCCACCCTTGACGGGGATAGAGAGGACTTGGGGTAATTGATTGCCCACCCGAACCTCTCCAGCATCGTCACCACCGTTCTGGTGTCCAGCTCCGCCTGGTGGAGAAAGGATGACGTGATGAGAAGGTCGTCCAGGTAAGGCAAGATACGAATGCCCCGGACTCTGAGAAGGGCCATCACGCCCGGCAACACCTTGGTAAACACCCTGGGCACCGAAGTCAGCCTGAAGGGAAGAGCCACGAACTGGAAGTGCTGGTTGTCTACCACGAACCTGAGAAACCCTTGGTGTCCCGGGAAAAATAAAGGTAAGCGTCCTTGATATCTATTGAGGTCATAAAGTCCCCCGGACGCAGCGATTCGACAGCAGAGCGCAGAGTCTCCATGCAAATTTTTTTGGTTCTGATGAACCGGTTGAGATTTTTCAAGTCCAAAATGGGTCTTATGGAACCATATTTTTTGGGGACCATAAAGAGGTTGGAATAGTAACCCAGACCTCTCTCCGTAGAGGGAACCGGACAAACCACCCCCATATCCCAAAGGTTGTGCACCGCCCAAAAAAGGCCCTGTGCCGCCCGTGGATCCGACGGAACCCGGGACCTGAGGAATCTGGGAAGAGGCCGGCATGCAAACTCCAGCTTGTACCCGGAGGAAATTTCCTCCCGGATCCAGACGTCTGTGACCTCTAGGTTCCAGACCTGAGCAAAGAGCCGCAGCCGTCCCCCCACCCACAAGGGTGAGGGCGCCCCTTCATTGCTGAGCAGGCTTGGCAATGGATTTGGGTTTAGTACCCCAGGAAGTCCCAGGTCGGGCACGTCCTCTGCCCCTACCCCAGGCATCTCCACGGAATGCAGTGAAGTACGTTCCCCTGCTTGACCGAGAGCCACGAAAGGAAGGGTTGAATGAGCCCGCACCCCGAAAGGGGCGGCGCTGATTCTTGCATTGAGGTAACTTACCCCCTCTGGCAACAGAGTGTAAACGATCACCAAACAGGCGCAGACCCATGAAGGGAAGACCTGTGAGCGCCTCCTTAGCAGCGTTCTCGGGCGCCCACTGGCGCAACCAGACCGACCGGCGTATAGCAACCTGCAATGCCGAGGTCCTGCTACACATTCGTATAGTATCATCCAAGGCTGATAAGACAAAAGCAATGATCATCTCACAATGAGTCAAGGCTGCAAACTCCTCACTGCAAGGATCCAATTGGGAACCGTCCAAAAGGCCCCTAATTAGAGCTCTAGTAGCCACGGCCGTGAGCGCAGAAGCACAAACCGGGCACAAGGCCGAACCCACACAAGCAAAGGCATGCGAAGCCAATTGATCGAGATGTCGGTCCTCACCATCCTTCAAGGTAGAGGAATCCGGGGTATGCACGACTGAAGTATTGGACAATCCCAGGATGGGCGCATCTACCTCTGGGGGTGTCGACCAAAGTTTAACCACCTCAACAGGAAAGGGATACTTCCTATCCCACCCCTGAGGGATACCAGGGAGCCGACTAGGCTTTTCCCATTCCTTAAGGATCAGATTGTTAAAGTGCTTCTGATCCGGGAACTCCAAACAAGGTTTGGCGGTCCCGAAAAATTCCCCCCGTTGCGGAAGGGGCCTCCGCAGGAGGGGAAATGGCAAGTACCTCAAAAATTTGAGTAAGGAGCCTATGGGTGTCAACAGTATACCCGCGCTCTGAGACGGCATCAGCTCCAGGGTACTGCCGATCCTCAGATGAGTCAGAGTCTGGGAACAGTTCCCCTTCCTCGAGCGGGGAACAATCAGACCAATCAAATGTGTCAATATCAGCATAATCCAAGGCCGGCGCTGCGGGCGCCAAGTGGAGTCTCTTAGCTGGTGCCTTCCCGGCTGCAGAGCTAGCAATCAATCTCTCAATGTTGGCCAGCCTAGCGCATACATCAGCTTGCGACTCCCCGCTGGTGACAACATCACTTGGGGTCATAACCAGGCGCGGGGGTGTAGGTGATGAGGCCAGCGGGGCTGAACCGTCAGCACGGGGCCCGGCTTGCCGCACAATCGCCTGTTGTGCACATGGTATACAAATTTGCACATTATCTCCCAAAAGGGATGCCCCACATAACACACACAACCGGGGTTGTCCGGAAGGGACCCCGAGTTCCGTATCCTGGGGAGCCTCCATATAGTGATTTTTTGGGTAGTCGCAATGACCAATGGGAATTACGCTATAAAGCTACCCGGGATGCCCCTTAACGTCCGTTAGCGGGAGGATTTTTGTAAGAATCAAGGGAACCCCAATTTGACCAAAGGACCTAGGACCAGGAGAAACCCCTAATAGCCTCGGTTGTCCCACCTGCAAGACACAATAGGTGGGAGCCCCTTAGCAAACATGCATGCAAAACATAAGATATCACATATAATGAAAAAAGTTTATATATCTATAATATATACAAATACATATATATGTATATAAGGATATACCCCTAGATATGCGCAAAGCAATATCCCAAGGTCTACAATAGCGCTGCACACATTGCATAAATATATATAATTAAATAAATGGCCCCGAGGGGCACTCATAGACACCGCTGGTAAGATGGCGGCGCCGAGCCAAAAGCATGAAGGAGGAGGGAGGCGGGCCAACGCGAATCGCGCCCCGCGTATGGCACCGCCCCCTCCCGAACGGGAAGCCTCCCCAGCCGCGCTCCCAGCCAATAGGGCTGGGAGCCAGCCGAAGCGCCAACAGGGAGGGGCGGGCCGCCATCGGCGCAAAGAGCGTCAGGCCCCGCCCCCTCCCCTGACTGAACCGCAGTGAGCCGCGCTCCCCAGCCAAAGCTGAGGAGCCGGCCATAGGGGCAAAAAGACTGGCCCGCCGCCCGCCAGGGTGCGAGCGTGTGGGCCGGGACAGTAAAATAAATAAGGAGTTTGACAAAAACACACACACACACAAGCGCTGGCAGTAGCCAGAGCATAAAAAATAAAAGGTACTGCAAAGCACACTGACACACAATACAGGAGATTAAAACAATGGAGGGACAGCCCCCCCCCCTACTAACCAGGAACGGGGAGTAATGGAGGGGGAAGCCGATAGTTACATATGGATACGTAGCGAGGCCTTCAGGACGGACAGGGCATCCCATCTCAGGATCACCGTAACCTGACGATCGCCTACCCCTTGGTGGGGGATTTGCGGTGGAGCATAGCTCCTAGTCAAAACACCTCTAAAGGTGTGCCCTACCCTCACCCGGACCCTGCAGCCATAGCTGGGAGGCATAGTGACATCAATAAAAGGAGTCCGGGTGGAAATAGGAAAAAAATTGGGGCCGGGTGTACATCCGGCATACCTGAAAAGGAAAGAGGTAGCCATCATCTTGACTGTCTTTGCCGTCTGCAGAGACTAATCTGGGGAATGTGTGGGAGGTCCCAGGTATTTATGGACCGGGAGGGGCTTCTTTTTCTAGTCATCTCTGCAGAAGTTTGCCCTCTACTGGACCATAACCCATGTGTAATGAATACTTCCGAAGCAGGGTGTGAGACATACTTGGAATAAACCCGTGGGCCCTTGGTCCTAGGGCTTCATTTAAGAACTTTCATCACCAAACCTAATCTATGTAAAGCTTATTTGTGGCATCCCAAGTTCTAATACACAGACAATACAGTTTGACATAATGCTTCTGTGCATGAGCCCTTAATGTAAGCTGGTAAAACTTGCATCCAAATGTGGGGTGGGCCTCCAGAGTCAGCTCTAGTGGTGGGCCCCAGGCCTCCTAGTCCGACACTGAAGGCACTGGTATGGAAACGACATCGTTTTTTGGGTAGCCACCATTTTAATGGCAGCCAAAACCTTTCTTTTGCACTTACTCCCTACCCTTGGTGACCAAATTAGAAGAAAAGCTAAATATTTCCAATGGGGCTAGCAAAATGTATTTTGCTGTTACTCGACAAAAAAATGGCTTAAAAGAGTAAAGCTTTAATGTTTCTAATTGAGACCCTCCACATGATAATTGTTACAGATCTCCTTTATTAAAAACATTGTCTCAAACCCAGTTATCCAGAATAATCTGTCTGACCAAGTTTGCTCCTGGGAAGTCCATTATTATGACCCCCACTGATCTCCTCCTTGCTGGTGAAGTGTTTATGGTTAGATAGTTAAGTACCCTTGGGTTGATCTTACGAGCAAGAGTTTCGGGTGTGTAGAGAAGCCAATGGGTTCCCGAGCTGTAGGTCAAGTAAGCTCTTTCTGTGTCACCATCTTGGGCGATTTCCAGGTGTCTCTCAACTTCTGCCCATTTGACAGCATCATCAGTTACTTCATATTTGTCTGAGATGCTCATGTCTCCAGGGTACAAAGGACCAAAATTGGGGCCTTCTCCATTGGAGGAGAACTGTTGTAGGATGATGATCTTACCACGAGCTTTGCCTAAGGTAGATAGACTGCTATTTTTTAGAAACCAATGTTCTCCTGTTTGGTTTATGACTTCAGCCACACTCTTGTAGTAGCTTCTGGTGACTTGATATGGGTCATGTTCCTCCTTTACTCTCATCAGTACTGTTTCACTTGGATGCTCTGTTAGGAAGGTTACAGTGTCTTTAAGAACTTGATCAAAGTAGGTTCGCTGGTAGGATACGCCATGAAAAATGGGCAGACGATCTTGATAATGACGAGGACGAATGTCCAAAAACCTAATTCCAGCCCTTAATTGGTTTAGTAGGCTCCAGCTTTGACACTCGGCAAGGGATCCACCATAAAATGCCATGGTGTCGTGAGTCCCTGGTATGGCCAAAGAGGCGAGTGGGAGATCATCTGGGAGATATGACATCCAGTCTGGTAAGGTGATCGATGGGGAATCTGTGCGATCAAACGATGGAGTCTGCTCTCCAAAAACTACAACAACCTATGAATAAAACATACACATTATGGACATCACATTTCCATGATTTACAGAGGAAAGGTAACTCATGTATTAACATGAATGGGAGCTTTTTATACCACTGTGGTAACTATACTAGTTATGACCTATTTTCATTACTTCCTATACTATGAGAATCACTAAGACTAATTTATGCATGAAGCTAATTTTATTAATCATGGGGCCAACATATTACATTCATTGGGCTTAACGTAAAGACCCTAAGGCGCGACACATGTGACATCTTCCACCAAAACCATCAATATGTACTAGTATGCAGCAAACCTTTGGAGTATCCTTGTGAAGATCCAGTGTTCCTCTAAATCTATTTTGTACCCCTAAAGTCCATCAAGCTCTCTATATGCACTACTATTATGCATGCAACTCTCCCCTGGATCCATCGTATACCCCTAATTGAAGGGATAAATAGCTTTTGCTCTGCTCAAACATCTTCCATTTTGTATGCCTTTAAATGCCTTTTGATGAAATACTTTGTGCACCTAGCACACGTAGTGCCGGCTGCAAGTTAAGTTGCTATTTCTCAGAAAACATGTGATTTCTTGTAAGTAACGTGACAAGGCAAGACCTCCAAGTTTCATTTTTGTCATCAGGGCATACTCTGTAACTTCTTGAAATGTTACAAGGAGGATTTGACCTTCTAGAAAGTTCTTTGTGCTTTGTATAAATATGGACTGAGACAGTAAACAGTAGATCACTCTGAGAAATTGTACCTCGTGTGTGTGTTATAGTTTAAGGGTGGCCTCGGACGTCGCAGGGTTCGAAGGCACTCTATGCAGACGGACTAGAAGAGCCAGTGAAACCTATAACCCTTACACTAGTGACCATTTAGGGTTCCTCTGAATCTATCCTCTATCCCTAAGCTCCCCTCTGAGACCAGAATCAGGAATGAAAGTTTAGGAAGATAGTACCAGGAGAGTAAGGGCAATGAACACACAAAAGAGGCAGAGGTAGAGGCAATGTCATATCAGGGATTTCAATGTGCAAGGTTGTGACAAATGGTGGTGTGGGATCAAGGTGAAAAAAACTGGGAAGTCAGATAGCAGACATCAGAGCCTGTGCAAAGCTAACTTCAAAGAAAGAGGGTCTTAGGATATAGGAATATATACAATACCTGCAGTTCCTATAACAGAGGGTTCTTTAGGTCAGTGATCCCCAACCCTCTCCTCATGGCCCTCCAACAGGTCATGTTTTGCGGATCTCCACATAGTCGGCTCTATAGCTATGATGTTGCTCTAAATACTCCACCTGTTAATCTGGGTGGAGACCTGCAAAACATGGCCTGTTGGTGGGCCTTGATGAGGAAGGTTGGGGACCACTTCTTTAGGGGACCACCCAAAGCAAATGTCAGCACTTAGGATGAGGGCATTGCCAGTTTACATAGCTTGGTTTGCTAATGAACTAATGTTAAGGTAGTGCCATTGCAGTCCAGGTCCCGGAGCAAGGGATTATTTCAAACCCATGTCCCCTCTACAATGCTATTAAAAATTTGGGCCCCTTACCTCACTGACTCAATAAAGTCAATGAAGTGAAGTTTGCAGAGGTAGGAGAATAGGCTGTGACCATAAAACTAAACTCTAAACAGTACCTACCAGAAGACAGACAGACAGTACCTACCAGAAGACAGACCAACAACTTCACCTTCGGATCCATAATGATACTGGAAGCAAAAACAATTATTTAATATAACAAAAATCCTAATTATCAGATACATAATTGTTGTGTTCATTGGGCTAGACAGTGTTAAAGGGTAATTCCACTTTCAATGGCATTTTTAAAAGTTTCCATTATTGTGTGGCAAAATTATGTCTCCAATGTGCTGAGCTTATCTGTTATTTTTTTAATTTTCGATTTCTTTGCAACTCTGTTCTAAGAGAAAACAGTTCTCAATATGTAAATAATATGTTTACCTTAGCTATGTACACCAAAGTGGTGATCTTGAGTTGATATTATTGGCCTCACTCTAGCTTGCTAGTCATCTGATTGGCTAAGGCATGGGTGACTGGTTTGACCCGTTCTGCTGAAATTCAGTTTCTTAAAGGAGCACTATTGAGAAATTGTGTAATGTTAAAAATCCATATAAACACATTGGTTAATGAGAGAAGAAGTCACTTATACACCCGGACTGAATACAACTCCTGCCAAGCTTTTGGTTTATTCTCACATAGTAGGAACATAATCCAGGGGTGACAGAGACAGAGTTTTAGTCTATGAGGGGTGACAGAGCCTGTCACCCCAGATGTCCTTTTCCTTCCATTAAAATAAAAGAAACAAGCCTGGCTGAATATTTCTTGATGTCGGGTGTATAAGTGACCTGTCCTTGGGCCATTTTTTCGCGATAGTGCTCCTTTAAGTTTGGAATGATCACGGTCTTGTGTTCCAGTAGCAAGGGTTATTGGTCGGATCCTCAGCTGGAGAGGTCATTAGGCTGCTAAGACTTATCCAAAGCTGCTACAGAGTTCACCTGTTACATTGGAAGAATTGTGGGACTTTTAGTCCATTGTTTTTACTCAAGGCCATGAAAACCGCTCCCAGTGTAGCAAAACAGTCCCAGGAATATGAGAATCATGGAAACAGTGTGCTGATAAGTAAATCACAGGTCTGGGAGCACAATCCTAACACAAATTATTATTATTATTATTAATGTTTATTTATATAGTGCCATCATCTTCCGTAGCGCTCAGCACAGGAGACAAGAGAGCCCTGCTCTTGCGAGCTTACAGTCTAAAGCAGCGATACTCAACTGGCGGACCGGGGTACGAATGCGGACCTCAGTACCAGATTTCCGGACCCCTGCCCTGTTTTTTCCCAGTGCCCTGTAGGGTTTTGGGGATGGGGGCAACCAGAGTATCCCTGGTTTCCAAAAGTGGAAAACAATACGACAGAACACCAAAAACCTGACAAAAAGGGAGTTTTCCTTTAAAGAGGAACAGCACACAGCAATTTCACTTTCCCGTGTGTTGTTCCTGTGCGGCGGCATCCTGAATTGGGATGACCTGCTGTGTGTACCCCCCGGGTCACTCTGTTTCCCTCACCTTCCTTCCGCTGCCATAGTGCAGACTTGGGCGAGTGCGCTGACTGGCTGAGTGGTGCACTTAGCCAATCAGTGCTCTTGCTGTCACTCGGCTTTCTTCGGCGCCGCTGAAGGCTAAACTGCCTGGATGGCTAAGCAGCCGAGTGGTGCCAAAAGGAGCTGAGTGACGCCACCAGCCACATCCCCCGCCCACCTTGCAGCTGTGGCATGCCCGTGCCACCCATTCATAAAGTTTACACTGTGGGACATCCCGATTTGGGATTCCCCAAGGAGTGGAACTCAGATGGCCCTGGAGTTGCCAAAAAAAAAAACTCAAGTTCAGGTCTCCAGTGCCAATATACACACAACTTGTCACCCTATTCATGCCTAAAGTAATTTTTTTTTTATTTGTGCATGTGTATAGAATAAAACAGCGTTCCCCAACCCTCTCCTCGAAAGCCACCAACAGGCCAGGTTTTGTACATCTTCACCCAGATGCACCATACCTCCCAAGTGATTTGTGGGGACTGTTGGTCTTTTGAGTCCGTGTCCACCGTCCCTCATTGTTCCCAATTTGTCCCTCATTTGCCTATTTAAAGTGCTTGAAGTGTTTATTTTAACAGTTACAACCTCATATCCATCCCTCAATGAGGGGGCCTAATTTAACTCTGAAAAGTTGGTAGGTATGATGAACAAGTGAAGTAATTGGTGCTCAGACAGAGTTATAGCAGCAGCTATGTGGAGATGCACACCTGTTGGTGACTCTTGAGCAAAGGGTTGGGGAACACCGGGATAGAATAATGTGGAAGGGAAGAGCATAAACATGGTATTTTTATTTTTGTTGTCTGCTACCCAATTGTGCGAGTACAGATTTGATAATTAATAGCATAGAACTCGGGAAAAGCTCTTCGGCTTCTCCTGTGGGCAAGCTTTATTTATACAAACATACAAAACAGGAACCTATGTAATCAAGCCAAGCAGCCACTTTACCGGCTATTAACATAATACAGTAATACTATAAAATGCAATGTCTCTAATCAAGCCTAAAGATTGGTCCATCTTTACCTGGTCAGCGCATTCCACACAGGCGCAGTAGATAAATAGTCAAATCCGGGCCTCCTCAGGGTGTGGTGCTCTCCTACCACGCCATCTTGTCTTTGGAATGTGAACTTAGATTTTATTTCATATATATATGTAGTAGGGAGCTTTCACACTGAAATCATAATCCCAGGGTCCCTGTCCACCACAATAGTATGGCAGGAGTGGTTAGGCCCCTTCCCCCCAGCCATGAGTCTGAGGCTTTAGCATTGGGTACAGAACATGGGCTAGGGTAACTTGGCTAGGGGGGTACAGTGGGGCCAGGTAGGGGAGACTAGGGGGGTAAGAATTGGCTGGGGGTATAATAAGTATAATTTCCCAGACCCCCTATGGCCAGTCCACCCATGACTATACTGACTAAACAGAATTTTCATCTAAAAAAAATATATATTATAGGCATAATAACCCCCCCCAAAATAGTATGACCTGAAACCCATCACTATTCCTAAATTCCATTAACCTCTTTAATATAATCACTTACCTTATAAGTGGAAAAAGCTTAGAGTCCTGTTTTCTAACACCCAACACCTAATATTTTAAATCATGGGATTGACCGTACCAACCAACTCATTGTGATGAACCTCACATTTTCCGACAAAGGTAAAAAAAAAATGGAAGGTGGACAGTTTTCTTTACTCTTTATGACACACCCCTGATAATATAATAAGTGTAAGATCCAGGAGCCTGCCACAAGTTGAATTACTGCATTTCCCCTGGTTCATCTGCTGGTGGCTCTGTAT
Organism: Gastrophryne carolinensis; assembly: GCA_027917425.1. Classification (NCBI taxonomy): domain Eukaryota; kingdom Metazoa; phylum Chordata; class Amphibia; order Anura; family Microhylidae; genus Gastrophryne; species Gastrophryne carolinensis. The sequence continues at coordinate 435,943,361 of CM051238.1, read as the reverse complement.
CCGTATATAAAGGATGTTCCATACATGGTCACAAGCAGGTGTCCATTATTCTATTATTCTTAATTATTATTACTATTATTATTACTAAATTAGTATTAAATACTAATGAATGAAGACATGGATGAATAACTAAAGGTCCATTTATCAGCTTTACCTTGTCCTATACCTGACAGCTAACCTCCGAATTCTGTAGTACAGTGTATAGGTAGGGTCGTGAACATTACCTGCTCCCTGTTGCCTGTGCGGCTTCTCTCTTCATCAGCTCTTTCTCGGCTTTGCTATTAAAGCTGCTGTTATCAGCAAAGCCTCTGCAGGGTGGGGGGAGGGTTGGGGAGCGGGGAGGGGAGCAGGTAGAGAATGATGGAGCTTGGTGTGCCAAACTCTGACACCCTGACAGGTTCATGGATTGATGGTGATAAATACAGTGATGGGAAAGTCGTAGGTCTGTTTTCAGATGCTTATTGCTAATGAGTCACCGCAAAGGCTTTCTGGTCCTTAAACTAAATGTTATTAATGAAGTATTTCCCCATGTATTTACCGAGCACAAACATGTGCAAAAAAAAGTAACTGGCCCTTCAGTTACTCTACAATTAACTCACTGAATGTAAACAAAGCCAAAACTCACAAGTTCACAAACACTTTCAAAAGCAAAAAACTAAAATACATTTAAAAATAGAAAAGAACCCACCATTGCCGATTCTTCCTTCATGTGTCCCCCACCGGGTGGCGTTCTCTTTGCAGGTCCGATGGGTCAGGGATTTCCTTCTGGTCTGGCGGCTGTGATCTCCTTGATGCCATGGAGAAGTTAATAGCCACCCTGCCGGCATCTGTAGTGGGGGGGGGGGGGGGGGATATAGTTCACCATCCGTCAACCTTGGCTTCCTCATGTTTATATTGCAACTCAATATGGAGTTGTATTCACTATATTATTTACTATAGATTTTAGATTGCACAGGCACTTCACATCTTGTCCTACAAACGTCAGAGGCTATATATTGGTTGATTTCAATGAATTTTAGAATTACTTCAACTAAATTTAAAGAGTTGCTCTGATATTGTATGTGAGTGACTGCAGATTATTTTGGCCCTGGAGTTCCTCCCCACTTGGGGTTTTAATTATATGTTTTTTAATTCTTGATGTGTGTTTTTTGTATGTGAATTATTGGATGAATTATTTGATTAATAAATTGATTTATTACATGAAGTAATGGTGTGCAACTTGATATATGAGGACACAATGGTGGGCTAGCCCTGGAGCTTCACCTGTAGTTGAGTAGTAGTTGGCTTCCTGTAAAGCTAATCCTGGAGCACTGTGGTAGGGAAGCTTTTATACCACAGAGTAGGAGCCTCTGGAAACCCCCCCATTTGACTAATGACATCACTGAAGGGGAGGGACATGAAGGAAGATTCCCCGGGAATCGTTGTGGTTGCTAGAGCTTTTGTATATGGCATTTGGGTGTACCGAATCCTGAATACTGGGGACTCTCTGGTGGAGGGCTTCAGAAATGGATTGTCCTTGCTCTGGTCCTTCAGCATCATTTAATGAAAAGCCAAAACCTTTTATAAACTATTCCCCAGCATCTAAAATTAATATATTTTACATTTTAGTCACTTATTATTCTTTCCCCCACTGGGCTGCAACTCTGTTCAGGACTCTAGGATACGGGCGCCGCCATCTTGCCTCAGAAGCATCACATGCTGAGGAGAGGGGGGGTACAAGTGGGGGGGGGGGTTATAGCTGTGCTTTGCACAGACAGAGCTGAGCTGGGGTCAGGGAAAGGACAGCAATGCCAGAATGCAGAGCGACACAGTCAGAAGACACTTCCTGTTTGACAGCTGTCTGAGATTCCATGGGCCGCCATCTTGGATGTTTAAAGGCTCAGAAAATGCAGTAAACATAGAAACATAGAAGGTTGACGGCAGAAGGAGAGCATACGCTCCATCTAGTCTGCCCTATGTGTATACTGTATGTTCTCTTTATCTTAGGATAGATAGAGGCTTATGCCCTTATGTGTATACTGTATGTTCTCTTTATCTTAGGATAGATAGAGGCTTATGCCGTTATGTGTATGCTGTATGTTCTCTTTATCTTAGGATAGATGGAGGCTTATCCCAGGCATGTGCTCATTCACTTACTGTTGATTTTTCAACTACCTCTGCTGGAAGTTTGTTCCAAGCATTCTTTCTGTAACATAATATTGTCTAACATTGCTCCTGATCTTTCCTTCGACTAGCTTCAGGTCGTGCCCCCTTGTTCTATCATTAAAATTCTTCTTAAAAACACTTCCCTCCTAAACCTTATTCAATCCTTTCACGAACAAAAAGGTCTCCATCATGTCCCCTCTCTTCCTTCTTTCCTCCATACTGTACAAATTAAGTTCTTTAAGTCTTTCCTGATAGGTTTTAAGTCTTTCTACCATTTTTGTTGCCGTCCTTTGGATACGATCTATTTGAATAATGTCTTTTTGCAGGTGAGGTCTCCAGAACTGCACACAGTATTCTAGCTGTGGCCTCACCAGGGCTCTATACAGCGGCATCACAACCTCCCTTTTCTTACTGGTGATGCTTCGAGCTTTGCAGCCGAACATTCTGCTTGCTTTTCCAACTGCCTGGCTACACTGTCCACTCATCTTGCAGCTTTAAGTAATCAGTATCCCTAAATCTCTTGTCATTCATGTATAGTATTTAGTTCTTTGGTTTACTGTCTATTTGGTGCTGTTTTAAATGGGTTGGTTACTTGGGATTATTGATGGTTCTAGTTTGCTGTGCTTGGGGGAGTGGGTTTCTTGAGTTTGCGGGGGTTGGGTTCTTGAGTTTGCGAGGGTTGGGTTCTTGAGTTTGTGGGGGTTGGGTTCTTGAGTTTGCCGGGAGTTGGGTTCTTGAGTTTGTGGGGGGTTGGGTTCTTGAGTATGTGGGGGGGGGGGGTTGGGTGTTTGAGTTTGTGGGGGGTTGGGTGCTTGAGTTTGCCGGGGGGTGGGTTCTTGAGTTTGCCGGGGGTTGGGTTCTTGAGTTTACCGGGGGGTTGGGTTCTTGAGTTTGCCGGGGTTGGGTGCTTGAGTTTGGGGGGGGAGGGGGTTGGGTGCTTGAGTTTGCGGGGGTTGGGTTCTTGAGTTTGCGAAGGTTGGTTTCTTGATTTTGCCGGGGGTTGGGTTCTTGAGTTTGCAGGGGGTTGGGTTCTTGAGTTAGCCGGGGGTTGGGTTCTTGAGTTAGCCGGGGGTTGGGTTCTGGAGTGTGCCGGGGGGTTGGGTTCTGGAGTGTGCCGGGGGTTGGGTTCTTGAGTTTGTGGGGGGTTGGGTTCTTGAGTTAGCCAGGGGTGGGGTTCTTGAGTTTGCAGATGTTGGGTGCTTGAGTTTGCGAGGGGTTGGGTTCTTGAGTTTGCCGGGGGTTGGGTTCTTGAGTTTGCCGGGGGGTTGGGTGCTTGAGTTTGCAGGGGGTTGGGTTCTTGAGTTAGCGGGGGGTTGGGTTCTTGAGTTAGCGGGGGGTTGGGTGCTTGAGTTTGTGGGGGGGTTGGGTGCTTGAGTTTTCAGGGGGTAGGGTTCTTGAGTTTGCCGGGGGGTAGGGTTCTTGAGTTTGCCAGGGGGGTTGGGTTCTTGAGTTAGCCAGTGGTTGGGTACTGGAGTGTGCCGGGGGGTTGAGTGCTTGAGTTTGCGAGGGGTTGGGTTCCTGAGTTTGCGGGGGGTTTGGTTCTTGAGTTTGCCGGGGGGGGTTTGGTTCTTGAGTTTGCCGGGAGTTGGGTTCTTGAGTTTGCCAGGGGGTTGGATGCTTGAGTTTGTGAGGGTTGGGTTCTTGAGTTTGCTGGGGTTGGGTTCTTGAGTTTGCTGGGGTTGGGTTCTTGAGTTTGCGGGGGGGGGGTTGGGTTCTTGAGTTTGCGGGGGGGGGGGTTGTGTTCTTGAGTTTGCCGGGGGGGTTGGGTTCTTGAGTTTGCCGGGGGGGTTGGGTTCTTAAGTTTGCAGGGGGTTGGGTTCTTGAGTTTTCCGGGGTTGGATTCTTGAGTTTGCAGGGGGTTGTGTTCTTGAGTTTGCGGGGGTTGGGTTCTTGAGTTTGCAGGGGGTTGGGTTCTTGAGTTTGCGGGGGGTTGGGTTTTTGAGTTTGCCGGGGGGTTGGGTTCCTGAGTTTGCCAGGGGGGTTGGGTTCTTGAGTTTGCAGGGGGTTGGGTTCTTGAGTTTGCCGGGGTTAGGTTCTTGAGTTTGCCAGGGGGGTTGGGTTCTTGAGTTAGCCGGGGGTTGGGTACTGGAGTGTGCCAGGGGGTTGGGTGCTTGAGTTTGCGAGGGGTTGGGTTCTTGAGTTAGCCGGGGGTTGGGTACTGGAGTGTGCCAGGGGGTTGGGTGCTTGAGTTTGCGAGGGGTTGGGTTCTTGAGTTTGCCGGGGGGGATTGGGTTCTTGAGTTTGCCGGGGGGTTGGGTGCTTGAGTTTGTGACGGTTGGGTTCTTGAATTTGCGGGGGTTGGGTTCTTGAGTTTGCGGGGGGGGGGGGGGTTGGGTTCTTGAGTTTGCGGGAGGGGGTTGTGTTCTTGAGTTTGCCGGGGGGGTTGGGTTCTTGAGTTTGCCGGGGGGGTTGGGTTCTTAAGTTTTCCGGGGGTTGGGTTCTTGAGTTTTCCGGGGTTGGATTCTTGAGTTTGCGGGGGGTTGTGTTCTTGAGTTTGCGGGGGTTGGGTTCTTGAGTTTGCGGGGGGTTGGGTTCTTGAGTTTGCGGGGGGTTGGGTTCCTGAGTTTGCCAGGGGGGTTGGGTTCTTGAGTTTGCAGGGGGTTGGGTTCTTGAGTTTGCCGGGGTTAGGTTCTTGAGTTTGCCAGGGGGGTTGGGTTCTTGAGTTAGCCGGGGGTTGGGTACTGGAGTGTGCCAGGGGGTTGGGTGCTTGAGTTTGCGAGGGGTTGGGTTCTTGAGTTAGCCGGGGGTTGGGTACTGGAGTGTGCCAGGGGGTTGGGTGCTTGAGTTTGCGAGGGGTTGGGTTCTTGAGTTTGCCGGGGGGGATTGGGTTCTTGAGTTTGCCGGGGGGGATTGGGTTCTTGAGTTTGCCGGGGGGTTGGGTGCTTGAGTTTGTGACGGTTGGGTTCTTGAATTTGCGGGGGTTGGGTTCTTGAGTTTGCCGGGGGTTGGGTTCTTAAATTTTGCCGGGGGTTGGGTTCTTGAGTTTGCAGGGGGTTGGGTTCTTGAGTTTGCCGGGGGTTGGGTTCTTGAGTTTGTGGGGGGTTGGGTTCTTGAGTATGTGGGGGGGTTGGGTGTTTGAGTTTGTGGGGGTTTGGTTTCTTGAGTTTGCCGGGGGGTGGGTTCTTCAGTTTGCGGGGGGTTGGGTTCTTGAGTTTGCGGGGGGTTGGGTTCTTGAGTTTGCGGGGGGTTGGGTTCTTGAGTTTGCCGGGGTTGGGTTCTTGAGTTTGGGGGGGTTGGGTTCTTGAGTTTGCGGGGGTTGGGATCTTGAGTTTGCGGGGGGTTGGGTACTTGAGTTTGGGGGGGTTGGGTTCTTGAGTTTGCGAGGGTTGGGATCTTGAGTTTGCCAGGGTTTGGGTTCTTGAGTTTGCTGGGGGTTGGGTTCTTAAATTTTGCCGGGGGTTGTGTTCTTGAGTTTGGGAAGGTTGGTTTCTTGATTTTGCCGGGGGTTGGGTTCTTGAGTTTGCAGGGGGTTGGGTTCTTGAGTTTGCCGGGGGTTGGGTTCTTGAGTTTGCTGGGGCTTGGGTTCTGGAGTGTGCTGGGGGATGGGTTCTGGAGTGTGCCGGGGGTTGGGTGCTTGAGTTTGTGGGGGGTTGGGTGCTTGAGTTTGCCGGGGGGGTTGGGTTCTTGAGTTTGCGAGGGGGGGGTTGGGTTCTTGAGTTTGCGGGGGGGGTTGGGTTCTTGAGTTTGCCGGGGGGGTTGGGTTCTTGAGTTTGCCGGGGGGGTTGGGTTCTTAAGTTTGCAGGGGGTTGGGTTCTTGAGTTTTCCGGGGTTGGATTCTTGAGTTTGCGGGGGGTTGTGTTCTTGAGTTTGCGGGGGTTGGGTTCTTGAGTTTGCGGGGGGTTGGGTTCTTGAGTTTGCGGGGGGGTTGGGTTTTTGAGTTTGCCGGGGGGTTGGGTTCCTGAGTTTGCCAGGGGGGTTGGGTTCTTGAGTTTGCAGGGGGTTGGGTTCTTGAGTTTGCTGGGGTTAGGTTCTTGAGTTTGCCAGGGGGGTTGGGTTCTTGAGTTAGCCGGGGGTTGGGTACTGGAGTGTGCCAGGGGGTTGGGTGCTTGAGTTTTCCGGGGTTGGATTCTTGAGTTTGCGGGGGGTTGTGTTCTTGAGTTTGCGGGGGTTGGGTTCTTGAGTTTGCGGGGGGTTGGGTTCTTGAGTTTGCCGGGGGGGATTGGGTTCTTGAGTTTGCCGGGGGGTTGGGTGCTTGAGTTTGTGACGGTTGGGTTCTTGAATTTGCGGGGGTTGGGTTCTTGAGTTTGCCGGGGGTTGGGTTCTTAAATTTTGCCGGGGGTTGGGTTCTTGAGTTTGCAGGGGGTTGGGTTCTTGAGTTTGCCGGGGGTTGGGTTCTTGAGTTTGTGGGGGGTTGGGTTCTTGAGTATGTGGGGGGGTTGGGTGTTTGAGTTTGTGGGGGTTTGGTTTCTTGAGTTTGCCGGGGGGTGGGTTCTTGAGTTTGCGGGGGTTGGGATCTTGAGTTTGCGGGGGGTTGGGTACTTGAGTTTGGGGGGGTTGGGTTCTTGAGTTTGCGGGGGTTGGGATCTTGAGTTTGCCAGGGTTTGGGTTCTTGAGTTTGCTGGGGGTTGGGTTCTTAAATTTTGCCGGGGGTTGTGTTCTTGAGTTTGGGAAGGTTGGTTTCTTGATTTTGCCGGGGGTTGGGTTCTTGAGTTTGCAGGGGGTTGGGTTCTTGAGTTTGCCGGGGGTTGGGTTCTTGAGTTTGCTGGGACTTGGGTTCTGGAGTGTGCTGGGGGATGGGTTCTGGAGTGTGCCGGGGGTTGGGTGCTTGAGTTTGTGGGGGGTTGGGTGCTTGAGTTTGCCGGGGGGGTTGGGTTCTTGAGTTTGCGAGGGTTGGGTTCTTGAGTTTGCGAGGGTTGGGTTCTGGAGTTTGCGGATGTTGGGTTCTTGAGTTTGCCGGGGGTTGGGTATTTGAGTTTGCAGGGGGGTTGGGTGCTTGAGTTTGCCGGGGGGTTGGGTTCTTGAGTTTGCGGAGGGTTGGGTGCTTGAGTTTGTGGGGGGGTTGGGTGCTTGAGTTTTCAGGGGGTTGGGTTCTTGAGTTTGCCAGGGGGGTTGGGTTCTTGAGTTAGCCGGTGGTTGGGTACTGGAGTGTGCCAGGGGGTTGGGTGCTTGAGTTTGCAGGGGGTTTGGTTCTTGAGTTTGCCGGGGGGGATTGGTTCTTGAGTTTACCGGGAGTTAGGTTCTTGAGTTTGCCGGGGGGTTGGATGCTTGAGTTTGTGAGGGTTGGGTTCTTGAGTTTGCGGTGGTTGGGTTCTTGAGTTTGCCGGGGTTGGGTTCTTGAGTTTGCGGGGGGGGTCGGGTGCTTGAGTTTGCGGGGGGTTGGGTTCATGAGTTTGCCGGTGGTTAGGTACTGCAGTGTGCTGGGGGGTTGGGTGCTTAAGTTTGCGAGGGGTTGGGTTCCTGAGATTGCGGGGGGTTTGGTTCTTGAGTTTGCCGGGGGGGGTTGGTTCTTGAGTTTGCTGGGGGGTTGGATGCTTGAGTTTGTGCAGTGTGCCGGGGGGTTGGGTTCTTGAGTTTGCGGCAGTTGGGTTCTTGAGTTTGCCGGGGTTGGGTTCTTGAGTTTGCGGGGGGTTGGGTTCTTGAGTTTGCCGGGGTTGGGTTCTTGAGTTTGCGGGGGGTTGGGTGCTTGAGTTTGCGGGGGGTTGAGTTCTTGAGTTAGCCGGTGGCTGGGTACTGGAGTGTGCCGGGGGGTTGGGTGCTTGAGTTTGCGAGGGGTTGGGTTCCTGAGTTTGCGGGGGGTTTGGTTCTTGAGTTTGCCGGGGAGGGGGGTTGGTTCTTGAGTTTGCCGGGAGTTGGGTTCTTGAGTTTGCCGGGGGGTTGGATGCTTGAGTTTGTGAGGTTTGGGTTCTTGAGTTTGCCGGGGTTGGGTTCTTGAGTTTGCGGGGGGTTGGGTTCTTGAGTTTGCCGGGGTTGGGTTCTTGAGTTTGCGGGGGGGTTGGGTGCTTGAGTTTGCGGGGGGTTGGGTTCTTGAGTTTGCCGGGGGAGTTGGGTTCTTAAGTTTGCCAGGGGGGGGGGGGGGTTTGGGTTCTTAAGTTTGCAGGGGGTTGGGTTCTTGAGTTTGCCGGGGTTGGATTCTTGAGTTTGCGGGGGGTTGCGTTCTTGAGTTTGCGGGGGGTGGGGTTCTTGAGTTTGCAGGGGGTTGGGTTCTTGAGTTTGCTGGGGGGAGGGGGGGTTTGGGGTCTTGAGTTTGCCAGGGGGGCTGGGTTCTTGAGTTTGCAGGGGTTTGGGGTCTTGAGTTTGCCGGGGTTGGGTTCTTGAGTTTGCCAGGGGGGTTGGGTTCTTGAGTTAGCCGCAAACTCAAGAACCCAACCCCCCACAAATTCAAGAACCCAACCCCCCGCAAACTCAAGAAACCAACCCCCTCAAACTCAAGAACCCTGGTAGTGCACATGTGTGGGGCAAATAGACAAGTCGCCCTGCCACTCAACCCTTTCAGCCAGAAATAAGTTCTCTAATCAGTCTCTAATCTGGTTAACTGAGAGGTCTCAGTTACTCACATATGCAAATGCATGTGCAGGCCACACACACCGTGTGTAAAGGGTAGTGGGGGATGCGGCCGCCAGCGCGCTCGGATCAGTTCGCATTAGATGAGCTCCTGGACAAAGGGGCTTGAGCGGATCCGAGCATACTGACCAGACGAGCGGGCGTGCATGCGGCGCAGGACCGGGGGCTGTAAACCCAAAGTGGACCACAACCCAGGATTTTGACTATTTTGACTTTGGTCCTTGCCCCCTGATCGGGAATGCTCCGCTGTGTGAAACCCCCCAGGTCACCCAAACAAACTCACCTCTTCCCGGAGTGGCCGTGCATGCGCTGTAGGACCTGGGGGCTCCTTTAAAGTGGACCAAAACCCAGGATTTTGACTATCCTGGTTTTTGGTCCGTGCTCCGCTGTGTGAAACCCCCCAGGTCGCCCAAACAAACTCACCTCTTCCTGGTCCTATGACGCATGCATGGCCACTCGTTCAATCAGTGCGCTTGATTGGGATCCGCGCCAGCATCCCCCGCTACCCCCTAATAGGGAACGTGCCCGCACCGGCCATTCACAAATGCCTGACACAGGCATGTACCCTGCTAGAGGTATAGCGGGGAAGCGGTCACTGCTCGTGGACCGGGAAAGAAGGTGAGTTTATGGGTGTCCTGTGGGGTTTCACACAGCGGGGCATCCCGATTCTGGATGCCCCGGTGGAGGGAATCAATCGGCCTGGGCATCTTATAGATTCCTGAGACAATCTCCATGGGTTTTGTTCCACTTTAAATGTTGTCTACAATAACCTAACCTACCCCCTCCCACCGTCAGTGAGCCCAGGAGGGAGTTGCAGAATGGACTAATATAACAGCTCCTTGTGTAAGTGAGGTGGGGCTGGAAAAACAAACTTAAAGTGTAAATTTAGAGCGGTAATCAGATTCCTGGCAGCTGGCCGGAGTCCCAGAGCGAGCCAAAGGAGACCCAGATCATGTTTGTTGCTGCTCTGATTTGGGACCAGAACTAGATTTAGGCAAACTTTAGCTCAAATTAAGGAGGTTATTTAAGAAGGGATAGCGCCAGGTAGCGCCTCGTAGCGGCAGGCAGCGTCTGGTGAACGCCGGGCGCTATAGGCAAAACCACATTTATGAAAGCCAATCTAGTGAGCGACTCTAACAGCGCCGTGTAGTGCCACATGTATTATTACAGGCGGCTCAGCGTATAGTGCTGGCGCTCTAGCTTCCAGAGCGCCAGGTATTACCTGACGCTCAGTTTCGCTTTCCCATACATTTCAATGGGGCTTCATTAGTTGTGTATAAACAGCGTGTTTGACATTTTATTTTTTGCTCCAATCGTGTGACGTCTCCTGGTTGCAAACAAACACTTTTAGACATTTTTTTGGACTTTTTATGCAGAATTGTCATTACAGGCCTGGCACTAAAATGTTAATGTCACAGTGTTACAACAATGTCATTCCATGTGTTTTCACTTTGTTACTGGTGGATACGTGTTCAAAAAAAGACTTTAATCACACAGCGTCTTGCGCTCTATGCTATAGCCCCCAGCTTTAGAGCGCCGACGCTGTGTGTGTGTCCTTTTTTAATAAGTATGGTGTGAGTTGCTGGGAGTCGGACGCACTGAGCCGACGCTACCTCTCGCTCCCTGCAGCGCTGTACTGGGGTTAGAGCGCCCAATATACATCACATTCATCAATGCCGGCCAGGTAACTACAGAGACTGAGGCACGCTGTTACAGCACCCGATACCCGCTTACAGCGTCTACTAGCGGTCGCTCTAAGCGCCGATATACAGACGCTGATCTGGCAATACCTGCTGTTAGTAGTGATTCAGCCTCTTAGCCTGTAAGCTACTGTCACAATTAGGGGGTATATCTATAATAACTGCTCCTGGAGGGAAAATAATAAAATCTAACCTATTATAAAAGGATCCTTCCCTGATGAAGCCGAAAAAAGGTGACAATCGTTAGAAGAGTGCTGTACCAAAAACCATACCTACCAACTTTTCAGGGTGGGAAAGAAGGATATTTGTTAAATTAGGCCACACCCCCTCATTGAGGGATGGATAGGAAATAGGTTATAACAGATAAACTATACAAACACTTTGAATAGGCAAATGAATCATTTATTGCTACAGATCTGCATGTTACACCTCAAAGAGGGACAAATAAGAACAATCAGGGGGACATAGGCCCTTATTTAACAAGGGATAGCGCCAGGGAGCGAATGGTGAGCGAACGGTAATGACGGTCACCGCCACGAGAACGCCGGCTCCCCACCGCAATCACACATTTATCAAGCCGATCCTGCTTAGCGACTGAGATAGCGCCAGATAGCGACTCATTCATCATTATTCCAGCCTCACCCCACTGCGCCAGCGAGCGACCTTGAACAGCGACAGGTATGACCTCTCGCTACCTGGCGCTCTCCAATGCATTTCAATGGAACAATCTTTAAATATTAATAATTAATTGCTATTAATGTTTTTTGTTTTTTTTTTAAATGTCAAAAATTTTGTGACCACTTCTGCAATGTTAGATATTTTTTTTAAGGTAAAAAAAAAAAAAAAAAAAAAATTGTGCAGAATTGATATTACAGGTCTGATATTAATGTATTCATATTACAAAATGTTTAGAAAAACTTTTTTTTTTTCAAAAATATGGTTGTTTGGGGGTTAAAAAACTACTTTTAACCCATCGCCGCCAGCGCTCTGGGGGTTTAAACAAGCATTTCACAGCGCGAGAATTTTTTGAGCGTGATTTGTTAATGAATATGGTGGGAGCCGTTCGCTATGGCCATTCGCTGTCATGCGCTCCCATACAGCGCGGAACCTAGCAACTCCTAACCCCGTATTCAACATTACCGCACACCGACTGAGTCGCTGTCAACAACCGAACAACGGGCAAGCACAGCGAATACTAGCGGGCGCTGTGAAAAAAACGCTACTGTCGCTCATCTGTCGCTACCTGGCGCTATTAATGAATCGGCCTCATAGACTCAAAAGAGGAACAATATGTAAATGAAGCCACACCCCCTCATTAAGGGATGGGTGAAGCCACGCCTCTTCACTGAGGGATGGATAGGAGATAGGATGTAACAGTTACAACAATAGAAACACTTTAGATAGTTAAATGAAAAATTAATTGATGCCGATCTGCATGTTACACCTCAAAGAAGGACAGTATGTAAATGAAGCCACGCCCCTCATTGAGGGAGCCATAAAGCCACGCCCCCTCACTGATTGACGGATAGGAGATACATTGTAACAATTACAATAGAAACACTTTGAATAGGTAAATGAATCATTTATTGCTGCACATCTGCATGTTACACCTCAAAGAGGGACAAATGAGAACAACGAGGGACAGGGAGGCACAGACTCAAAAAGAGGGACAGTCAAATCAGGGACATTTGGGAGGTAAGCCAAAAACGATTAGTGCCAACATCTGTTTTGAAATATGGACTGTACTCAGGGCCCACTTGCCCTGCAAAGGGGCCTCCACCAACCTTTGGGTTATGGTCTGGTCCAGGAGGCTTTTCAGTCTTTGGGCCGGCAACAAAGCTTTCGGTGTCAATGGGGACCTGCAGCTAAAGCCACCACAGGGCAGGACGGAGAGTCTAGAGCAGCAAAGCCGCCGCCAGTAACGCTACAGTGATGGGTGCAGAGCTGTCACTGCACATAAGCCACCAAGCACAGCCGCTGGCAGCTCAATGCAGGGAACCAGCCGGGCGACTACACTACCCCCCACCCAGAATGGCAAAGCAGGAGTTCCCGAGCAGCACGCACCCGCACAAGGGGGGCACAACGGACTCCATCTGACCTTCCAGTAAGTAGGTGGGAGCCAGACAACCACCAATCAGTTACTTGGCTGGACTATTATTTTATACTGTATCTGTAGCCTCCACCAGATTTTGTGCCCAGGGGCCTCCACCGCACTTAATCCAGCCCTGTCTGTACTAATGAATGTGGGTTGCACATGCGTCATGGGACCACTGGTGAGTATACTGGACGAAGACAAGGTTCAATTTGGGATGCCCCATGGATAGGAATATATATATATATATATATATATATATATATATATATATATATATAAAATTTTATTGGTCTTACACATCCCCAGAAAGTATGGAATGATTTAAATTGTTTATTAATGTACAGGCAAGATATACAGTAAAATATACATTTAAGATAATTTTCAAGTGGATCAAAACCTTTATTTTAACACCCCACCTGCCCTCCCTGCCCGAGTAGGCTGGGTGCTGGAGCACACATAGCTGCAGGGAAGCCGGGGACAGGGTGGCTGGGGATTGTAGTGGCGCTGGAGCCACCAAGTGACTAAATGTAAAATTTATTTATTTCAGATGCTGGGGAATAGTTTTTTAAGGGTTTGGGCTTTTTACGAAATGATGCTAAAGGTCCGGTTTAAGTATGTTCTTGGCTTTGGACAGGCACCAAATGTTGGTCTACACAGGTCAGTTAATTCAATTTGGGTGTTCCTTACTTAAACTGGACCTTCAGCATCATTTTATAAAAAGCCCAATCCCTTAAAAAACTATTCCCCAGCATTTAAAATTAATACATTTTAAATGTAGTCACTTTTTATTCTTTCTCTCACTGGGCTGCAACTCTGTGCAGGACTCCAGGATACGGGCGCCGCCATCTTGCCTCAGAAGCATCACATACTGAGGAGAGGGGTGGGGAGTACATGAGGGCAGGGTTATAGCTGTGCTTTGCTCAGACAGAGCAGAGCTGGGGTCAGGAAAAAGACAGCAATCCCAGAATGCAGAGCGGCACAGTCAGAGGACACCTATTTGTAGGCAGCCTGAGACTCCATGGGCCACCATCTTGAATGTTTAAAGGTTCAGAAAATGCAGTAGATGCAGGTAGGATGCTTTTAAATGTGAGCAATCTGTATGTACAGGGTGTGGGAAACATATAAGATAGGCTCTTATTCAGGGTGAAGGTCCAGATTAATGTGAGCAATCTGTATGTACAGGGTGTGGGAAACATATAAGATAGGCTCTTATTCAGGGTGAAGGTCCAGATTAATGTGAGCAATCTGTATGTACAGGGTGTGGGAAACATATAAGATAGGCTCTTATTCAGGGTGAAGGTCCAGATTAATGTGAGCAATCTGTATGTGCAGGGTGTGGGAAACATATAAGATAGGCTCTTATTCAGGGTGAAGGTCCAGATTAATGTGAGCAATCTGTATGTACAGGTGGGGAAACATACAAGATAGGCTCTTATTCAGGGTGAGGGTCTGGATTAATGTGGGCAATCTGTATTTATAGGGTGTGGGAAACATATAAGATAGCCTCTTATTCAGACTGAAGGCCCGGATTAATGTGGGCAATCTGTATGTACAGTGGGGGAAACATATAAAATAGGCTCTTATTCAGGGTGAAGGTCCGGATTAATGTGGGCAATCTGTATGTACAGTGGGGAAAACATATAAGATAGTCTCTTATTCAGGGTGAAGGTCCAGATTAATGTGGGCAATCTGTATGTACATGGTGGGGGAAACATATAAGATAGGCTCTTATTCAGGGTGAGGGTCTGGATTAATGTGGGCAATCTGTGTGTACAGGGTGGAGGAAACATATAAGATAGGCTCTTATTCAGGGTGAAGGTCTGGATTAATGTGGGCAATCTGTATGTACGGGGCGGGGGAACATATAAGATAGACTCTTATTCAGGGTGAAGGTCCGGATTAATGTGGGCAATCTGTATGTACGGAGGGAAACATATAGGATAGGCTCTTATTCAGGGTGAAGGTCCGGTTTAAATATCATCTTCGTTTTAAAAAGTGTGTGGAAGGCTTTGACACTTCTGGTGTGAAAATAACTTTCAAATCAGATCGCAGTGGCCGGGGGCTTTAAATCTGGACCAACAGCCTGGCACAGTTGGAAGAGAAAGGTTGCGGCCATTTTGGAGCTTCCCCCACCAGCATCTCAGCCATGGATACAACTGACAATGCACAGCAACAGGAAGCCCGGCAGCACTTCCTTTTTGCAGGCGGCCATTTTATTTCTAAAATTCACTACAGTAGGGGTTAGAAAAAGGCAACTGAATTTTTATGTGCAGCAATCGAAATTGCCCCGGGAAGGGGGCATATGAAGCGCTGTTTGTTGTGTTGTTCTGGTTTAAGTTATTTTTTGACTGTTGGTCGGCTTTAAGATCCAATCTCGTTACTCTACCTATACATTTCTACCTTTGCCACCTAGAAGGTCTTCTTTGTTGAGATGGTGACACGCGTAGGTGGCTGACGGTGGTTATTTTCTGGTGACCGGAAATAACAGCCCTCGTGTTGAGTGTTGGTTGGAGGAGGATGATGTAGACCTTAGGGGAGAAGATGCAGAAGAAGAGGCCGGCACTAGACGACAGTATGGCGAAGATTTCCGTTACGGCGGCCATCTTGCCATGCGTGCTGAGATAAGCCGGAAAAAAGGAGATCCAAACGCAGAGGAACACCAACATGCTGAAGGTTATATGAGTGGCCTCGTTAAAAACTCCCGGTAGTCTTCTAGCCAAGAAGGCCACCGCAAAGCAGACGGTGGCCAGCAGTCCGAGGTATCCAAGCATGAACCAAAGGCCAAGACCGTCGTTGCACTGGATTATTATTTTCCCCCAAAGACTTTCGGTATCGTGTTCTGGAAAGGGCGGGCTAACTAAAATCCACGAGAGACAGAGTATTAACTGGACGGCGGTACAGTTGATGGTGAACAGAATAGGCCACTGAGGTCCCTTTGGAACTCTGAGACACCCACCTGGGTGATTGGCGCGGAAGGCCAGCACCACGATAGCGGTCTTGGCCAGAAGGCAAGATATGCAGAGAGTGAAGGTCACGCCAAAGGTCGCTTGTCGAATAAAGCAGCTCCATTCTCCTGGTGGAAGAAGCAGAAGAAGAGGGCACAGAAAGGAGAAGGTAAGACCAACCAGGAGGATGAAGCTAAGAGAGCGGTTATTAGCACGAACCAGAGGCGTTTCTCGGTTCTTGATGAAAAGCAGAAGAACAATAGGTGGCAGGATGGAACCCAAGATGGAGGCGGATCCTAGAGAGAGGCCAAGGGGCTCGGAAAGAGTGAGCAACTCTACCTCTCGAAGTACACACTGGTCCTGGGCAATGTTTGGCCACTGGTCCTTTGGGCAGTTGAAACATTTGATGGAATCTGTTGGTTAAAAATCGAAAGGAAAGGAAAATTAATGGTAGATTCTGCACATGCCTATAATAAGGGTTGCCACTTACTGGTTTTAATGAGGAATGCTCCTCACTGCCTGTAATATGAGATGCTGCACACTGCCTGTAATAAGGGATGCCACTTACTGGTTTTAATGAGGGATGCCCCTCACTGCCTGTAATGAGATATGCTGCACACTGCCTGTAATAAGGTTTGCCACTTACTGGCTTTAATGATGGATGCCGCTCACTGCCTGTAATGGGAGATGCCACAATATGTCTATGTGGTGCTGTAATGAGGGATGCTACTTACTGGCTTTAATGATGGATGCCGCTCACTGCCTGTAATGGGAGATGCCACAATATGTCTATGTGGGATGCCCCTCACTTGCTGTAATGAGGGATGCTACTTACTGGTTGTAATGAGGGATGCTGCTCACTGCCTTTAATAAGGGATGCCACTTACTGGTTTTAATAAGGGATGCCCCTCACTGCCTGTAATAGGAGATGCTGCACACTGCCTGTAATAAGGTTTGCCACTTACTGGCTTTAATGATGGATGTCCCTCACTGCCTGTAATGGGAGATGCCACACTATGCCTATGTGGGGTGCCCCTCACTTGCTGTAATGAGGGATGCTACTTACTGGTTGTAATGAGGGATGCCACTCACTGCCTGTAATGGGAGATGCTGCAACATGCCTATGTGGGGTGCCCCTCACTCGCTGTAAAGAGGGATGCTACTTACTGGTTGTAATGAGGGATGCCACTCACTGACTGTAATGGGAGATGCCACAATATGTCTATGTGGGATGCCCCTCACTGCCTGTAATGGGAGATGCCACAATATGCCTATGTGGGGTGCCCCTCACTCGCTGTAAAGAGGGATGCTACTTACTGGTTGTAATGAGGGATGCCGCTCACTGCCTGTAATGGAGTGATTCTGAACACTGCCTGTAATGGGGGTATTTTAGCGCAGCATTTGGTTCAGAATATTTTCTTTCTTATTTTTGTCCTCTAAACCCTGGGTGCGAGTTGTGGAACGAAAAATTAGGTGTATATGGCTGATTGCTGCATCCCCCGATTCCCTCTAACAGGGAGCGTGCCCCCACCGGCCATTCACATTTGTGGAGATGTGGCCGCGGCTCGCGCATGCACCATTGAATCGGGAAGCAAGGTAAGTGTAGGGGGCGACCAGGGGGTTTCACACTGCGAGGCATCCCAATTTTGGTTACCCGGGGGGGTGGAAATCGATCGGCCTGGGAATCCTATAGATGCCAAAATAAAGTGTATTGTTATTACTAAAGTGTATTATTTAGTGCAGAAATAATTACATATATATACGCTCCATCTCCTTTGACAGCTTCATATGTACAGAAATATCGCCTTTAAAGTGGATCAAAACCCAGGATTTTGACTATCCTGGGTTTTGGTCCTTTCCACTGGGGCACCCCGATCGGAGAAAGAAAACCGCAGATCACCAAAGCCAACTCACCTCTTCCCGGTCCTACGGCGCATTTGTGGCCGCTCGTCCAATCAGCACGCTCGGAGCCACTGACATCACGTTGTCTAAGGGCCATATTTATCAAGGGATAGCGCCAGGTAGTGTCTCACTAGTGCCAGGTATCGCCAGCTATCGGCGGCTACCGACTCCAGAACGCCAGGCTGCGAACACAATCACGCATTTATCACGCTAAATGAGGCTAGCGCTGGCGAGAGCGTCAGCCAGCGCTGGATTCATCATGTAGCAGACTTCAACGAACAGCGCCGCTGCTAATCCCATCACAGCGCCAGGTATGACCTCTCGCTACCTGGCGCTCTCCAATGCATTTCAATGGAGCAATCTTTAAATATTCTTAATTAATTGCTATTATTTATTTATTTATTTATTTTTTTATCTCAAAAATTCTGTGACCACTTCTGCAATGTTAGATATTTTTTTTAACCAAAAAAAAAAAAAAGAAATTGTGCAGAATTGATATTACAGGTCTGATATTAATGTATTCATATTACAAAATGTTTTGAAAAACATGTTTTTTTTTTTTCTAAAAATATGGTGGTTTGGGGGTTAAAAAACTACTTTTAACCCATCGCCGCCAGCGCTCTGGGGTTTAAACAAGCATTTCACAGCGCGAGAATTTTTTGAGCGTGATGCCGTTCGCTGTCATGCGCTCCCATACAGCGCGGAACCTGTCAAACAGCGACTCCTAACCCCGTATTCAACATTACTGCACACCGACTGAGTCGCTGTCAACAACCGAACAACGGCCAAGCACAGCGACTACTAGCGGGCGCTGTGTGAAAATAACGCTACTGCCGCTCATCTGTCGCTACCTGGCGCTATTAATGAATCGGCCTCCCCGTCTTCGTCTAAGGCTAGCGCCTCCGAGCGCACTGATGGCCACATCCCCCGCTACGTGTAACAGGGAGCGTGCCTGCGCTGGCTATTCACAAATAATACCAAAAAAGGAGAGACTATAAAACATTTATTAACAACGGCACCATGTGACCCCAGGGGCAATATACAGGGATAATACAAAGTCTCTATTGCAGGGGTAGACTGCCGCTCCACATACACCATCAGAATCACTTACTAGGGCCGATTAGGGGAATTAAGAATTAGAAAAATGGGCTGAGATCTACTTTGTCATTAAGGCCCAATGTGGCCACATACTCATTTAATTCTGTGATCCCATGCTTGCCACAATTAGCGGCATCACTTCACTATGCGTGTACCCCTGGCACAGCAACAGAGAGCAGGGACACCGCTGCAGAGGAAAGACGACTGATGTTGCATTTCAACAGTATAGGATCCCGAAATTATAGAGTGTGGCTCTGACTGTGGGGGCCCCATAGGGATTTGGACTGTGGGGAATCCCTAATCAAGATGCCCTCTAAGATGCATTCTAATGAGCTGAATCCTGTGATTTTTGACTATCCCTATCTGATTTAGGATGCCCCACTGTGTGACCCTGCCACTATCCTCTACCACTCACCTAACCCCTCTACCCATGCCACTATCCTCTACCCCCTGAGATGTCCTCTACCCCTGCCACTATCCTCTACCACTCACCTGACCCCTGTACCCCCTGCCATGTCCTCTACCCCTGCCACTATCCTTTACCCCATGCCGTTGTCCTCTACCACTTACCTAATCCCTCTACTCCCTGCCATGTCTTCTACCATTCACCTAATCCCTCTACCCCCTGCCACTATCCTCTACTCTATGCCGCTATCCTCTACCACTCACCTAATCCCTCTACCCCCTGCCATGTCCTCTACCCCTGCCACTATCCTCTACTCTATGCCGCTATCCTCTACCACTCACCTGACCCCTGTACCCCCTGCCATGTCCTCTACCCCTGCCACTATCCTCTACTCTATGCCGCTATCCTCTACCACTCACCTAACCCCTCTACCCCCTGCAATGTCCTCTACCCCTGCCACTATCCTCTACTCTATGCCGCTATCCTCTACCACTCACCTAATCCCTCTACCCCCTGCCGTGTCCTCTACCCCCTGCCACTATCCTCTACTCCATGCCGCTATCCTCTACCCCATGCTGCTGTCCTCTACCATTAACCTAACCCCTCCACCTCCTGCCACTATCCTCTACCCCATGCTGCTTTCCTCTACCACTCACCTAAACCCTTTACCCCCAGCCGTTGTCCTCTACCCCCTTGCCACTGTCATCTACCCTCTACCCCATGCCGCTGTCCTCTACCCCATGCCGCTATCCTCTACCCCATGCCACAGTCCTCTATGACTCACCTAACCCCTCTACCCCCTGCCGCTTTGCTGTACCCCCTGCCATGTCCTCTACCCCTGCCACTATCCTCTACCCTATGCAGCTGTCCTCTACCCCTGCCACTATCCTCTACCCTATGCAGCTGTCCTCTACCCCTGCCACCATCCTCTACCCTATGCAGCTGTCCTCTACCCCATGCCGCTGTTCTCTACCACTCACCTAAACCCTTTACCCCCAGCCGCCGTCCTCTACCCACTTGCCATTGTCATCTACCCCCTGTCCCTGTCCTCTATGACTCACCTAACCCCTCTACCCCCTGCCACATTCCTGTACCCCCTGCCATGTCCTCTACCCCATGCCACTGTCCTCTACCCCATGCTGCTGTCCTCTACCACTCACCAAAAC
This sequence comes from Gastrophryne carolinensis, assembly GCA_027917425.1. Classification (NCBI taxonomy): domain Eukaryota; kingdom Metazoa; phylum Chordata; class Amphibia; order Anura; family Microhylidae; genus Gastrophryne; species Gastrophryne carolinensis. Next base: position 435,923,403 of record CM051238.1, on the reverse strand, counting down.
CCTTTACCCCCTGCCGCTCTCCTGTACCCCCTGCCATGTCCTCTACCCCCTGCCGCTCGCCTCTACCCTATGCTGCTCGCCTCTACCATTCACCTAACCCCTCCACCCCCTGCCACTGTCCTCTACCACTCACCTAACCCCTCCACCGCCTGCCACTGTCCTCTACCACTCACCTAACCCCTCCACCGCCTGCCACTGTCCTCTACCACTCACCTAACCCCTCCACCGCCTGCCAAAGTTCTCTAATGCTCACCTAACTACTCCTTCTGCCACTGTCCTCTACCACTCACCAGGGGCGGCTTAAGGGATAGTGTCGCCCTGTGCAAGATTTAAGGATGGAGCCCCCCCCCCACCAGACAACAGAGGAATAATGGAAAAGTGGGAGAAAAAGAGATGGTTCAAGAAAAAACAGAGGGAATGCAAAACAGGAAAGACTTAGTGTGGAAAACAGAGAAATAGGAAGAAATGTGGAAAAAAGTTGAAAGAAGGAAGAAGGAATATAAAAAAGATGAAGAGAGAAAAGATGAAATGTGGAAATAAAAAAGGAGGAGAAAAAAAAATAGGATGATATGGAGAGAGAAGGAAACTGACGTAATGTGACAAAAAAGATGAAAACAATGTGGAAATGAGAGCAAGATGGGGGGAATGTGGAAAACGAAAGAGTGGAGTGAAAAATGACCTCTGCCACTCACCTAACCCCACCCCCGGCAACTGACCCGCACCTCTGACCTAACCTTGAAGAAGGTTCAGCAGCAGCAAGGGCCCAGAGTGGGAGAGGGCAAAAACTGGAGGACCAGATGGGGGCAGCAGGTACCAGAGGGCAATCAGCAGCAGAAAAGCCTGGGAGACTGACAATAAGGATCTGGAGGTGGTGGTGAGTAATGAGAAGCTGACCCACAATGCAGTGCAAATATATACACCTCGCCCAATGTGCAACTATTGCCAGGCCCCCTTAAAAAAAAAGGACCAGGAGAAATAGGTAAGTATATTTGCACTGCAGGGCTCGCAGGTGGCAGAAGAGGAAGAGGTAAAAAGGAGCAATCACCAGGGTTTTCACTATCCTTGTGATTTTGCCTCCCAATATAATAATTCTTACCTTGCAGGTGGTCCATGGCACATGCACATGCTCTCCTCCAATCAGTGGCTAGCGCTCCATTTAGGTTTGCTAAGGCACTCTGACATCAGAGCTGAGCTGGCTTAGTATAGCTGAAAAGAGCATGAGCAGATGGCTGCTGCCCTTTGGCTGGGCACAACCATGCCAACCATTCAGAAATGCCTGGTGCGGGTGTGCATCAGCCAGAGATGGTAGCACAGCCCGCACATGTGCCATGGGAACCTAAGTTAGGTGAGTATACTAGGGAGCATTTTACACAGGGGGCTCCCTGTGGCTCAGGAACTCTCACTTACCCAACCTAAAATACACCTAGCTCGCCCCCCCTCCTTCTGCCGTTTGTGAGCCTGACATTAGGCAGATACTTACCTTTTCTTTTCCTGATCTGTCTACAAGGGTACTATGATGTTCAAGCTCCTTTTGGAGTTAGGGGTGGGTCATGGGTGTGGCCAGGGGGTGGGGCTTAAATAGAAAAAAATTTGTTGCGCTTATTTTCTCCCTCCTTCTTATCTTCAAAGGCACCAGGGCCCTGCCACATTTAGCTACATCACTGGTCTATATATATACACCGTGGAGACTATTAGAGAGATAGTGTTTCTGTTCAAGGTTTTCAGTGATGTATTTTAGCTACCAGCTCGATAGGTATGCTCAGAGGAGTTTCTGGCATCTGGGGCAAAGATTTGAAATGGCTCCCCCTATCTGTGCTTAGGCCCCCTGACCTGCTGCAGCCAGGGCACGTGCCCCCCCCCCCCCTAGCTATGGCTCTGGGTATGCTTGTTAATGAAGCATACCACAATAGTAGTAATATGTGATTGTTTACTCACTTGTTATATTAGAAAAGGCTCCCGGAGCACAAGGAAGGCAGTCAAAGCAACAGTGAGGTTTATCAGGGTGTGAGGCTTTCTCGAATCCAGGAGAACAATTCTTGGAACACACTGAAACAGGTGGCTAAAGAAAATGGTTTTATGGTGAGGGAACGTCCTTGGAACACCAACACGACAGAAGGAATTGCTTTTTGAACCCATCTTACCTTATCAAAATGTTTCCCCCATTGAATTGCACTTTTGTTGACGAATAAATCTTGACCCAAAACTTCACCGCTTTCATAACTTCCTACCCTCACCCAACTGGTGCCTCTTGTGGGGCTCTCTTGCCAGTTAATAATGTCATAGACTGCAGGTGCATTTCCAGAGGAATCAAAATAAAGATCGTCTCCAATATTTCCTTTCAGTTTTACTTTCCGAAGGTAGTAAAAAAGCTGAAGGCAGAAAAAAGGCTAAATATTATAGAATGAAGCTAGTTTAATGCTTGGTAGTTTTCATGACCAGGACCGGAATAAGAGGGGGGCGAGCCTCGGGCCTTGCCCTGCAAAGGGGGCCTCCACCAGCCTTTGGGTTATGGTCTGGTCCAGGAGGCTTTTCAGTCTTTGGTCTGACAGGCCGTGGGGCCAGCAACAAAGCTATTGGTGGCAGTGGGGCCCCGCAGCCAAACCTGCAGCCAAAGCCACTACAGGGCAGAGTCTAGAGCAGCAAAGCCGCCATCAGAAACGCTACAGTGATGGGTGCATGCAGAGCTATCACTGCACATAAGCCACCAAGCTCAGCCGCTGGCAGCTCAATGCAGGGAACTGTTTTCTGCTGGACCAGCTGGGTGACTACACTACCCCCCACCCAGAATGGCAAAGCAGGAGTTCCCGAGCAGCACGCACCTGCACAAGGGTGTCACAAGGGACTCCGTTTCATGTCCCAGTAAGTAGGTGGATGCCAGACAACCACCAATTACTTGGCTGGACTATTACTTTAAAATAGACCAAAACCTAGCGTGATCGGCCCGATAATCTATAAGGTTCCCGGGCCGATCGGTTCCCTCCCCCTGGGGCATCCAAAATCGTGTGAAACCCCCCAGGTAACCCCATACACTTACCTTGCTTCCAGGTCCAACGGCGCATGTGCAAGCTGCGGGCGCATCCCCGGTACCCCTCTAGCAGGGGGTGTACCCACACCAGGCATTTATGAATGGCCGGCACGGGCACGCTCCCTATTAGAGGGAAACAGGGGATGCGCCACCAGCGCGATCAGAGCCGCTGCCCTTAGACGAATGCTTAGACAACATGGCGTTAGCGGCTCAGCGTTCTGGGGGGTTACAGACAATGGGGCACCCCCCATCGGGGTGCCCCGGGGGAAAGGACCAAAACTCAGGATAGTCAAAATCCTGGATTTTGGTCCACTTTAAAGGGAAAAAAAATACTTTATCTGGGGCCTGCACCAAAATTTGTGCTCAGGGGCCTCCACCTCACTTCCGGCCCTGTTCATGACAATTGACCATACTCACCTGCTGTGGCTGAAAATGCTGAATGGCCACACAAGGACCTTCATCTAACAATACATTGTTTTTTCCAAAGGACGCCATATCTTGGAGGGCTTTGGTAACCATCTTCACTGATTTATACACATTGTATGTTACCCTGAGGTCACCAATGTCTGAAAATATCTGTAAGGAAGCAGGGTCCTCCCTTCCTGTACACCATGGCTTCAGAGCAGAAGGAGAGCTCAATGGTAAGGTTGACAATGACATGTTGATGATGGAAGATTTAGAAAAGGAAGAGTTCACTGTTGCACTAGTAGTAGATGTGAGTGTTGTTGAAGGGTAATGGGAAGCATTAGGTAAGTATAAAGAATTATTTTCTTCATTTGGCCAGTGACAGCTAAATGCTTCCTCCCAGAACTCCAGAAACAATGGATGGTTGTCGTACTGACCAGGATGCAAACCAAAAACAAATTCTTTAAAACCAGGGGCAGCACCGTTACGGAGGACAAGTCCTAAAGATCCTGTTAGGAAGTGAGAGAGCGTAGGGTTGACCAGTCTTGGAGAAGTAGACCAAGCATCAGTCGATATCCAAACTCTGTCTTTACTATCTCCATTGCGTGCCAGTTCCACCAAAACAGGGTTCAGGTAGGCTTCAAGGGAAAAGACAATCACAACTTTTGCTGTTGACTGCCTGATGGCATCTGACACTCGGTTCACATTGTTCATGGATAAAGGAACGTCCTCCCAAAATGCCAAGCAAGCTCCTGATGCTGTCACCTCTTCCATAAATGTCTGGCCCAAGGTAGAGGCACTTGTTTCCTGAGACAGGACCCCAACCCACGTCCAACCAAAAGCCTGAAGGAGACGAGCGAGGCCTTTAGCCTGGGATGATACTGTTGGGGCTACACTTAGGGTTGATGGGAACAGGAAGTGATTGCTAAGCTTGGCTGGAGGAGTGAAATAGCTGATCTGTAAAAAACAATTCTGTATTAGCAGCAATAGTTTTAGCCCCTCTTTCCATTTCTATTTTAGATTTTATTGTAAAGTGTTTTTTGTGGGAATTCTTGAAACATATTTTTGCTTTGTAATGTTGATAGAACACCTTGTTTTTGGAGAGTTGGACCCACGGCTGGCGTCAGCACCCTGGCAAGGCGGGGAAGCTGCGGGGGCCCACTGACAGGGCTGGCTTTTGGGGTATGTGATGGCCCTTGACCGGCGGTGGACAGGAAGGGCACCTCCACAGCTGGTGCCCAAGTTCGCCATTAATGGCGGAGTTCCATACAACGGGGCTCGTTTTAGATTCCAGGGAAAGAACTGCTGGGTTTTGTTCTGCTTTTAAATTGCCCACCCCAGCTGATTTCCTATCCCTGGAGCATCCCAATCTGTGAAACCCCTTGGGATCACTGGTGTACCCACTATGCAAGCAATTCCACCCCTTAGTTTGTGGTCCGCTTTGTGAAAGAACCCTCCTGCTTTGGCCGTTAACCCAAACTGGCGAGAGGCAGTGAGGGAGGGATGTTTAGTGAGGAACATCATAAAAAGGTCTGATGTTCCTCTTTAAGATGTGGCTCTCAGTTGGGGTTTTGCTTACGGTGTTTGAATTAGGACTGTTGAGTCTTTGCCACGTGGTCTGACTTTAATACCAAAAAGCTGGTAGATGGCTTTCCAGGGCATTAAAGCGAACCAAAATCCACATTTTTAACTAGCATCCCCCGAATTGCTCCCCCTATGAAAAAGGACCTTTTGCCAATTTTTAGTGCTCCTGCTTCACTCTAATCCCAGATATTGGCCCTGTTTTAGCTGTAAAGCTCCGCCTCCTCCGTTCATTGCCACTGTTGTGTGTGGCAATGATGTCGTTGCCACATCTATGCAATGACTGATCTCCTGCCATCTTACAGAGAGGGACAGCGAAAAAACTGTGTTCCAGGGCGATTCGAAAAACTAAATGATCCATTTCTAGTTCTACACCCTAAGAAGGAAATATCGTCAGGGGCTATGGCTAAATGCATTTAACAAGTTCGGTGGGTTTCAGTCCCCTTGAACACAGAGCCCTGTAGTCTCACCAGATGTGAAGAGATCAGTGGTGCCAATGGACCATACATCTATTGGAGATACAACAGCTTCAGTTTGTCACTGTATGTGATTTTGCATCTATATTGCTGAAGAGACTGCAATTTATAGTTATGGCAGTAGATGGTGCTGTTACATAGGTGTAGTCTAACTGTACATTTTCTACTGTATGTTGTATTTCCTAAATATTGAGGTGAACTTGTTGTTTTCATTTTCCTGACTGTTAAGCTGACCTTCTCTCACTCCACACATTTTACAGTAAAAATAGTCTGATGTTCCTCCACAATGTCTATCTAAGTTAACTCTGCTGCATCCAGCACTCACACTCTGCAACAACATTGTGAGGCCCAGCGGCACACCGGCCTTCTGTAAGCAGACAACCCCCAATCTCCACCGCTGCTTCTGCCTTTAGCCAAGCCCCTATTTTCTGGTACACTAGGTACGCCTCAAAGGGGGGGGGGGGGCGGGTGGCAGCCGCTCAGACCATTTTATAACTAACCAGGGAGGTGCACATTAGCAGGGCAATTAGAATACAAAAGTCTTAAAGGGGCCACAGCACTCAAACCAGTTAGCTTGCTGACCAACCTACAATCTGTCACATCTGCAGAAGTATGCTTAAGCTGCACCACTAGCGCCAAGGTGCCCCTGTGAGGTGCAGTCCTAACTCTAGTACTAATTCTAGTCTCTAAGAGCCCCATTTGGAACATACAATGCAATAGATGTGTGTGACCGAGCCCCCTGTTTTTAACCTAGTTTAGAGACAGATTGTAGGTTGGTCAGCAAGCTAACTGGTTTGAGTGCTGTGGCCCCTTTAAGACTTTTGTACACTAGGTACGCCTCGCCAGACACGGTTGCCCCTAGGTCTTAATAGGCACAAAGGATGTCTGCGGTGAAGGCCGATGAACCACGAGGGTATCCCAAAGCCAAGGTCATTCACAGGTAGTCAGTCCGGAAGGTGCGTCAGAGTACAGGGATGAGACAGGTGTGTAATCAGGAATAACCAAAGGGTCAAGCCGGGAGGTCAGAGGTAGCGAGGTATCCAAAGGGGCAGGCAGGTTCGAGGTCAGAGAGTACAGGCAGCAGACAGGGATGGTCGATCAAGCCGGGTCGGAAACTGATAATCTCTAGTAGAATCACACCCTAATCACAAGCGACTATCATGGGCAATGAGCACTGGGCTGATTCCGTATTTATTGGGGACCTGACCAATGGCAACCCGGGAAGGAGCGTGTGTGCTGATTGGTGCAACTTACAACACTTCTGTGTGATTGGTGAAACTTTCCAGGGGCTAGTCAGTCTTGGCAGCAAGGCTGACTAGCCCCTGATTCCTATCAGGTGTGTAGGATGCTGTGCCACCTGCCATTCGCAGCGCAGAACTTCCTAGCATTAAAACTAACAGGCTGCGGTACGCGTGCTCGCACAGCTAGAGAGGAGCAGGGGAAGCTGTCAGAGCAGTGCGCCGCGCTCCCCGTCTTCTAGGAGCGGTGGTCCTGCTCAACAGCAGGAAGCCGGCGAGCGCCGCATCGCCCAGCAGACGCTCGCCGTGGATACAGGTAAGTCTCTTACAAACACCTACCACAAGTTTCTGCTTTTTATGAAAGCAGTTAAGACCGGGGCGTGGCCGACGCATGGCGGAGTAAGGGAGCTCGACCGTGGGGCTCCAGAGACTAACCTCTATTGCAGCTGATCCTGGGCACTGAGCGCGGAGTGTATACCCTACTATGGGCGGCGGTAGAAAGAAGAAGGAGCAGAGGGGAGGCGGCGGACATTCTGGCGGCGGCATCGCCCGTTTTCTGGCCCCTAGGGGCCCGGCCGGAGAGGAGGAGGCGGCGTCCAAGATGGCGCGGGAGCGCAGGGGAACGAGCCTCCCGCAGCGCGACTCCCGGAGGCGGCGGTCTGTTGATGGCGGGGGGAGCTCGCAGGCGGCGGTGAGGAGCCGCTCGACTGACACTCGGGCGGCGGCGGCGGTGGAGGTAGGCGGGAGCGGCCCCTCGCAGCATCATGCCCCAGCCGCGGAAGGCAGAGGGGAGGGGGGAGTGAATCCGGCGGTTGGGCAGCCAGAGCCCTTGCTGCCACGTGAACCTGAGGAGATCTCCCCGGCAATGTTAAGCCCTGCACCCAGCCCTGCTGCTCAGACGGCGAACATAAATCTGACACCCCCACCAGGGCCAGAGAAGAGGGGAGCTGCTCCCCCATATTCAAAGATGTCTCCCCACACAGTAGTCACAGTCTGTGAGGTGCACCAGCCACCTCCCTCAGGCGGCTCCCTGGCCTGCCCCTCGCCTCCCTTGGACGTAACATCTGCTGATGGGGACCCCCTGGTTGGATGTGAAGCATTGGGGTGGCCCTGGATGCACAGCCCTGTACTCCCCGCCAGCTGCACACCGCCATTAGCCTGGTACTCGGGCTCTGAGGGGGATCCGCGGGAGGGATCTGCAGCACGGGAGGACCGTTGGAGTGACCCTGAGGGGGCCCCCCCTAAGACCCTGGAAAGCAAACCCTGCCCCAGCCCGTGCCTTATTCAACAGTCAGGGGGTATTCCTGCCGAGCTGGACCCTAGCATCAAACTTCTTCTCCAATTTCTTCCCACTAAAGCAGACCTGAAAGATGATCTGGATGCAGTTGCACTGAGAATTGAGCGGGCGGTCCGGAAGGATTTGGAGGATCTTCATCAGCAAACGTCGGCCTTAGATACCAGGGTCGCTTCCTTGGAGAGCTCCTACGCCGGCCATGAAGATAGAATTGTTGAGCTGGAGAGGGCATCCCGTAGCCAGAAGCGCCAACTCACGGATGTCATTTTGCAGGCCGATGATTTGGAAAATCGCAATCGGCGCAACAATCTGAAGCTGAGGGGCATCCCGGAATCGGTACCCCCCGATCAACTGAGGTCTGCGGCTACGGACATCTTCAACAGCTTGCTCGGGAAACCGAAGGATTCGGAGATAATCATAGATCGTATCCACAGGGTGACTAGCCGACCCGCAGGTGACCCTGATGCGCCGCGGGATGTGCTATGTCGCATACACTTCTTCACAACCAAAGAGGACATTCTGCGCAGGGCCTGGGAACTGCGACGGGTGGAATGGAAGGGTCGTGGGATCCAGGTCCTCCCGGACTTCTCCCGCCACACGCTGCGCATGCGGAGAGTGATGCGCTCCCTCTTGGAGAAAATCCAGGAGGTCAATGCTTCGTATAAGTGGGGCCACCCCTTCCACCTCATTGTCCGTAGGGACAACGGTGTATTTGCCTTGCGGCGGAGAGAGGACCTGCCTGATTTGTTCCGATTTCTAGACATTGATCCCATTGCAGTACCGGATTGGCTGGACTTTAGCGTGGACCTGTCCCCGCAAGGCGAACAAAGAATTGGAGGGGAGCGTCGTCGGGGACGTGGCGGCGGGGGTCCCGTTCGTCGGGGCCTCCGGAGATAGGTCACTGGACCTTGAGTTGCGGGCTCCCTGCTGGGGTGCTCTCCTGTTGACCGCTTTGATATCCTTTCGGTGACGGCCGCTCCCTCTTGAGGAGCTGCTCTCTCATGAAGACAAAGATTGTGACTATGTTTAAATATGCCGTTTAATTGTTCCCTGTTTTATGTTATTGCCTGCTCTTCTTAGTGGTTTAAAGTTATGTTGTTTGCATTATACCTCACGCATTTATAGGTTAGCGCTGCAGTTTGATTAACGATTTTGCCTCTTAGATGTGCTGTTTTCTCATAGGTTTTCTGGGGCCCCACTCTGGGATGCGTGGTTGCCTTTTTTCCCCCAATAGTTTCTGCTCTCTCACACCAAGCGACTGCCTGGTGGGACTGAGCAGAATTAGGAACGTCAGTTCCGGTTCTAGAACCTACCCTCTCTCCTGTTAGAGGGATTTCTATCTTTTGGATCTCTCTTTCTCTTCTTCTCTTCCTTCTTTACCTACTACTTTGCTCCCGCTTCCCAATTCCTGGAGGTTGTTGGGGTTGACGGGCTTCATCCTTCCCCCTTCCTGTCCTCCTGCCCTGTCCTTGCCGGAGGGGGGGGGGGTCGGGCGGCATGGCTACTATAAAGTTTTGCTCCCTTAATGCCAAGGGTCTAAATGTCCCTGAAAAAAGATCTAAGATACTTTATGGGTTACATAAAGAAAGGGTGGATGTGATACTTTTTCAGGAGACCCATTTTGGCAGTGGACGAATCCCAGAAATTAGAAATAAGTACTTTACAAAATGGTATCACTCCCCGAATCCAGAGGCTAAGTCCAAGGGAGTATCAATTGCGCTACATAGAGGTGTGCCACTGGAAACGCTGGACTCCGTGATCGACCCTCAAGGGCGATATGTTTTCTTAAAATTTTTGGCTGGAGGGGAGACCTATACAGTGGCGAACATATACCTGCCTAATCAAGACCAGTCGGGGTGGGAGTGCGGTATCTTCGTCTCTTAGAGAAATTTGCTGAGGGGGTTTTGATTCTGGGGGGGGACCTCAACATGGCGCTGGACCCAAGGCTGGACACGTCACAGGGTAAATCGGCAATTCCACAATCTAAATTGGTTTCCTTCAGAAAAGCCCTGACCGACCTGCAGGTGGTGGATGTATGGAGGATTCTGAACCAGGGGGCGAGAGACTATACATTTTACTCGCATACCCATACATCCTACAGCAGACTGGACTACATTTTTGTGAGTCATTATGCTCTGTCTAGAGATGTGAGTGCCTCGATTGGCCCGATTGTTTGGTCAGACCACTCCCCTGTATATCTCAACCTGCCGGTTGTGGGTGTAGCCCGGAGAAATTGTGGTTGGAAACTTAATGATAACCTCCTCAAGGATCCTGTCTGCCTTGCAGAGGTGCAGGGCGCTGTCACGCACTTTATCACTGATCATGCCAATGACGATACCCCATTACCAACGCAGTGGGAGGCGATGAAGTGCGTCCTTCGGGGGATATTCATCAAGCACGGGTCTCGGTTAAAGAGGGAGAGGACGCATCAGATCCGGTCTACTTTAGAACGGATTCGGGAGTTAGAACAGGCTCATAAAAAGGCACCCTCTAATACTGATTTGATGGAACTTATTGCAGCTAGAGAGACACTTACGAAACTGTATGACCAGAGTTTCCTGAAATATAGGGATAGATGTAAGGCCAGGTTCTATGAATTCTCTGATAAGTGCGGGAGGTTGTTGGCCAGGTCCTTGCACCCTAGGCAAGATTTGACATATATCCCGGTCATCAAGGGAGAGGGGGGGCGGGAAATCCACAAACCGAATCAGATTGTTGAAGAATTTCAGGGGTACTACACCAGACTATACAATATAAGGGGTGCTCAGGACTCCTTGCCCACAGAAGAACTGGACGCCCACATTGCAAAATACATAGAAGAAACAGCGGTTCCTTCTTTATCAGAGGAGGCGGGAGCCTTATTGGAAACGCCCTTTGAGGAGACTGAGATAGGGAGGGCCATTAAAGGGACCCCTTTGGGGAAAAGCCCGGGCCCGGATGGATTCACACCACGATTTTATAAAATTCTGGGGGAAAGGCTCACTCCCTTCCTAACTAAGGTGTTTAATAGTGTCTCTGACTCCTGCCCTTTCCCCAGACAGTCCTTGGAAGCGCATATCTCGGTTTTGCCGAAACCCAATAAAGATAAGACCTTGATTGGTAATTACAGGCCGATATCGCTAATAAATGTAGATGTAAAGCTCTTTGCCAAGGTAATAGCTCATAGATTACAGAAGCCTCTGGCAGAGATTATAGACAGGGACCAGGTGGGTTTTATCTTGGGCAGAGAAGCCAGGGATAACACCCTGAAGACAATCACCCTCATGCATCACGCCCAAACCCGGGGGACCCCTTCATGCCTGCTTTCCGTGGACGCCGAGAAGGCATTTGATAAGTTTAGATAAGATTAGTATCAATAATGGGACGAGACAGGGTTGCCCATTGTCGCCACTGTTATATGTGATAGTTATGGAACACCTCGCTCAGGCCCTGAGAGCAAACTCTGCAATTAAAGGGATCTCCTGAGGGGGGAGGGAACATAAGCTTTCCTTGTTCGCAGACGATCTTTTGTTGTACATCACTTCTCCCCATATCTCGTTGCCATCCATACTTCGGGAATTTGATAGATTTGGCTGCCTTAGTAATTTTAAAGTTAACCTCTCTAAAACGGAAGCCCTCAATGTCTCCCTACCTAGTGACGCCCTACAACTTACGCAAGCGAACTTCCCGTTTAAATGGCAGAGGGAGTCCATTACTTACCTGGGGGTACAATTGCCTACTAATCTAGACAGCCTTTATAGGCTCAATTACGCCCCCCTCCTCTCTAGGACTCAGGAGAATCTTAAGGCATACAATAAGGCGCAATACTCGTGGATGGGGCGCATAAACATTTTAAAGATGGATATCTTACCCCGCTTTCTCTATGTGTTTCAGACCATCCCAATTGTGCCTGAGCAGGGATTCTTCAGGGTCTTGAAGAAGGAGTGGGTTAGGTTCGTATGGAATGATAGGAGGCCACGGATCCGTTACTCAGTCTTGACCAGGCCCAAAAGTAAGGGGGGGTTGGGTTTGCCGGATCTTAAGAGTTACCACACTGCAGCCCTGTTGGTCAGGTTGGTAGACTGGTTCCATCATCAGGAAGACAAACTGTGGGTGAGTGTCGAGGGGGAAACTTCTCCTCTTGAGCTTACCGCACTCCCTTGGGTGGAACCTCATTTGAGGCCCAAGTCACACAGTCTCTCATTGTTGACCCGCTATTTGCTATATGTGTGGGATGTGATCCTTAAGAAGAAGGCCCTATCGAGTAGACCTGGACCATTTACCCCTCTGTTCGACAACCCCGCCTTTCCCCCGGGTGTAGGGGTAAGTAAGTTCCTGATTTGGGAAAAAGCGCAAGGGGTGAGGCTGGCTGATACGCTTCAAAACGACCATCCTCCAAGCCTTCGGGATCTCCAGATTCAGGGACAGGGGGAAAGGATGTACTGGCTTCTTCACAGGCAGTTGGTGGCTTTTATCTCCTCTCATGCTCGGGGTCCTTCACTCGTTGGGCCTCTGACTTCCTTTGAGAACATTTTAAGGGCCGACAGTGGTCCACCACACGCCCTCTCACTCCTGTATCAGGTTGTGATGGCGGAGAGGGATCCCTCGGACGGCCTCGGGTATGTTGGGAGATGGGAGCGGGAGCTGGGTCGGGAGTTCGACGCCGAGGATTGGGAAAAGTCTTTTGCCCTGACCCACAAACTCTCTTTGGCATGTAGGGCCCAGGAAAAAAACTATAAAATTTTGTCCCGATGGTACAAGTGTCCTGTGGACCTGGCCAGATTTGGGGGAGCGGACTCAGATACGTGCTGGCGGTGTAGGGGGGCGGAGGGTTCAATGCTTCATATATGGTGGAGCTGCCCCTTGATCAAAAAGTTATGGGATCAGGTATTCGCGGTGTATGGATTCTTGACCCTGGAAAGCATGCCAAAGGAACCGCAAATAGCCTTGCTATCTATGGTGCCTGGTTCTGTTTCCGCAGCAAAGAGGGGAATTTTCAGGCATCTTTTGACTGCAGCCAGATCAGTGATACCCCGGCATTGGCGCTCTCAACATACACCGGACATTTGGGAGTGGGTGAGAGAGGTGGAGGCTATCAAACGAATGGAGGAGTTGGTTTTGGACGGGACGGAGGGTGGGAGAGAGAAGTTTAATAAGACATGGCTGGTCTGGATCACGGCGCGAGATACGCCGGAATTTGCGTCTCTACTCTCCTCCCTATAGTCGCCTGGTGGATATTGTTTGCTGGTACGATGGGGAGGAATGTACGGATCTAGTGGGGAGCCCGATGCCGCCAGGCCCTCCCCCCTGTAGACTTACGTTTGTGCCCCTCCCACTCCTGGCTGACCTCTCCCTCTCCCCCTGGATTGTCCCCCCTATCGGAGGCCGTCTCGGCTCAGATACGGAGCTCACTTTTTCTGTTTTCGCGCCCGCCTGGTTCCCCTTCCCTTCTCTCTTCTTTTTCTCTTTCTTTCTCCTTCCTTTTCTTCTTGGTGTGTGTTTTCTGTTTTATTTGTCTCTCTTTTTCCCTTTCCCTCCCCCCCCCCCCCCTCTCCCCTTTTTCGCTATCCCTACTTTGTTCTTTGCTATACTTATAAAATAGTTATAATAGGAGGGAAGAGCGCAGGGCTTTTGCAATGTCGTGATTGTGTATGCTTCTGGCCCGGGGGTGCCCCCCCTTTTTCGGACACATGCTTTTCCGGACCGGGGGCTGACCCCTTCGGGGGGCCCAGTCGGCCGGATCTCTTAAACGTGGGTGAAGGAATCTTTTTAAGGGGCTCGAATGAGGTCTCGCGGGGCGAACCCGGTCAGTAGCACCAACATTGGCCGAGGGCATGGTGTTTGGGGGGGGGGGGGGGGGGTTCCTTGTGGGTTGCTTGCTTCACATGCTGTTTACGCCTTGTTATGTTTCTCATGTCATATGCTTTATGATGGTGATGTCCTATGTCATGTTGTCCTGTGCTCTGTTTCTTCCCAATAAAAATATATTAAATAAAAAAAAAGCAGTTAAGACCAGGTCATGCTTTTTTTAGGTTGTATCTTTAAGTGTCTTGACATCGTACTGTGGTCCTGCAAAGGATTACAAACATGGAAGTTTAGCAGGTAAATGCCTCACCTGTGGGTAAATGTAGAGTCCCAAAATATTGGCCATACTTAGTGCGGAGTCCTCTCCGGCATCTCCAAGCACAGATGACAGTCTAGTTGATGAGTCCCAACATTTATAATTTAAGGGCCCTCCAGGACTTCCTGAAAGGAGCCATGATACCCCCTTCAAGGCTTCTTTAGCACAACTGCAAGAGTCCACCACTGCTGCTCCAAGACTCAAGTTTGTTACTGTCCTGGGACTTTGGTTGACCTCCTCCACCGCGAAGAGAAATGCTAGAAGCCAGCGGAAGGAACGGAAACTGAACCTGGTTTAGGAGAAGATAAAATAAGAGCAATAGATTAATAATAATAATAATAATAATAATAAATAAAAAAAAAACGTGTTGAGGAACAAGCACTTACCACCACCATAGGCAGTTACTTATTATTGATTGTATTTTGTACATCTTGATCCCAACATATACTTATAACACTTATAACATTATATTTCTTAGGATACCCCTCCCTACCACTATTATACAAAGCTGTTTCTAAGTTATACAATACAAATAATAAAATCATTTTACTGAACACATATGTACTCAGGCGGGCTGATTCATGACTAGCGCCAGGTATCGTCAGATGAGCTTCTGTACAGAGGCGCTTAGAGCGACCGATAGTATGCGCTGTGATCGGCTATCGGGTGCTGTAACAGAGCGCCTCAGTCGCCGTAGGCCCTGGTAGGCATTGATGAATGTGATGTATGTTGGGCGCTCTAGCACCAGTACAGCGTTGCAGGGAGCGAGAGGTAGCGCCAGCTCAGTGTGACCGACTCTCAGCGACTCACACCATATTCTACAAAAAGACACACACACACAGCGTCGGCGCTCTGGATCTGGGTGCTGTAGCATAGAGCGCCAGATGCTGTGTGATTAAAGTCTGTTTTTGAACACATATCCACCAGTAACAAAGCCAAAACACATGGAATGACATTGTTATAACACTGTGACATTAACACAAGAAAAGGAACGCCCATTGAAATGTATGGGAGAGCGACAGTTAGTGACAGATAATATCAGGCGCTCTGGAAGCTAGAGCGCCGGCGCTATACGCTGAGCCGCCTGTAATGATGAATCGGACGCTACATGGCGCTGTTACAGTCGCTCATCAGAATCGCCTTCATAAATGTGGTTTCCCGTACAGCGCCTGGCTTCACCAGACGCTGCCTGCTGCTACGAGGCGCTACCTGGCGCTATCTCTTGATGAATAAACCCCAAAGTGTACTTGATGAACTTCAGTGGTCAGGAGGAGGCCAGTAGACTGAAAAGGGGGAAACATTGGGGGCTGGGTAAGATGTACCAATCATGTTACATAGTGGCAGTGGTGAACCAGGGCCAAAAATGTACCTGGGATTTTACTGGTCCGGCCAGCCCATGACCATATGGGGGGATCCAAACTGGGCCCAGCACTAATGAGCTCCCAGGGCAGGCAAAGACTGTGCTCTAAGTCTGAGGTTATAATATTGCAGAGACTGGTTGTATGCAAGGGGCAAAAATCAAATCAATGGTACTAAAGCATTAGTATTGGAAGGGCAGACAATGTGGCAGGGGTGGGTATGGCCCTCCACCATGATGCTGAAGCTTTAGCATTGGGGTAAAACATGGGCTGGGGTTTCTTGCCTGGAAGGCTGCAGTGGGGCCAAGTACAGGAATTTGATTCAACTAACCCCAAAGCAATGTGGGCCACTGGGAAATCTCAAGGGTCTAGAGACAATTTAGTTCAGCATTCCTGCACACCGTGAAATATTGAGAATTGTTTTTTTGGGTGCATTCCTAAAAAGGATCTATTCCCCAATGGATCCAAGAGACCAACTCCAAAATGATTTGAAAGAAATGCACACCTTACTACAAAAGGTTGTAAATTGCAAAATATATGTATTCATAAATGTGCATAATTAATAGGTGCGTTATATATAAATACAGTCTCCTTACATGATTAGAAGCAAAGATCGCCAAGAACTTTTTTACAAGATCATCTACAGTCAGCCAAATAATCACAGGTCATTTGCTAGTTTTAACATAGAAACATAGAAGGTTGACGGCAGAAGGAGACCATACGGTCCATCAAGTCTGCCCTTATGTGTATACTGTATGTTCTCTTTATCTTAGGATAGATGGAGGCTTATGCCCTTATGTGTATACTGTATGTTCTCTTTATCTTAGGATAGATGGAGGCTTATGCCCTTATGTGTATACTGTATGTTCTCTTTATCTTAGGATAGATGGAGGCTTATGCCCTTATGTGTAAACTGTATGTTCTCTGTCTCTTAGGATAGATGGAGGCTTATCCCAGGCATGTTTAAATTCAGTGACTTGATTTTTCAACTACCTCTGCTGGAAGTTTGTTCCAAGCATCTACTACTCTTTCTGTAAAATAATATTTTCTAACATTGCTCCTGATCTTCCCCCCGACTAGCTTCAGGTTGGGCCCCTTGTTCTATCATTAAGCTTTTTCTTAAAAACACTTCCCTCCTGAACCTTATTCAATCCTTTCACATATTTAAAGGTCTCAATCATGTCTCCTCTCCCTTCTTTCCTCCAGACTGTACAAATTAAGTTCTTTAAGTCTCTCCTGATAAGTTTTAAGTTTAAGTCCTTCCACCATTTTTGTTGCCGGCCTTTGGACACGTTCTATTTGAATAATGTCTTTTTGCAGGGGAGGTCTCCAGAACTGCACACAGTATTCTAGCTGTGGCCTTACCAGGGCTCTATATAGCGGCATCACAACCTCCCTCTTCCTACTGGTGATGCCCCGAGCTATGCAGCCGAGCATCCTGCTTGCTTTTCCCACTGCCTGGCTACACTGTCCACTCATCTTGCAGCTATCAGTAATCAGTACCCCTAAATCTCTCTCCTCCGAGGTCCTGGATAACACAGTGCTGCCCATACGGTGCTCAGAGCAGGGATTCCTTCTACCCAAGTGCAGGATTTTACATTTAGAGACTTTACTACTGCAGTTTTTAAAACTACACAATTCTGTCCTGCTGCATTTATGTCAAGCTGCTCTCACAGAGGCTGAAACTCCACAGAGCAGCTCACCTGTTTATATACAAGCCCCTCTTAGTTAAGCTAATGAGAGATTGCTAGCTCTTTTGCTATATTAATTAGAACCCACCCTATTTAATCAACACCTGCTTAGCAAACAGCAACAGACCAAAAAAAACAAAACTTTTACTACCAATGCAATAATATCCAAATCACATTTAAGACAAATTAAAACAGTACACTTTTGACTTATAAAAGGAAGATTCAAATACAAATACAGTTACTTACCAAATCCAATGTAACTACTGCAGTTTTTAAAACTACACACTTCTGTCCTGCAGCACTTATGTCAAGCTGCTCTCACAGAGGCTGAAACTCCACAGAGTGAAACTCCACAGAGCAGCTCACCTGTTTATATACAAGCCCCTCTTAGTTAAGCTAATGAGAGATTGCTAGCTCTTTTGCTATGTTAATTAGAACCCACCCTATTTAATCAACACCTGCTTAGCAAACAGCAACAGACCAAAAAACATAACTTTTACTACCAATGCAATACTATCCAAATCACATTTAAGACAAATTAAAACCGTACACTTTTGACTTATAAAAGGAAGATTCAAATACAAATACAAAAACAGTTACTTACCAAATCCAATGTAACTACTGCAGTTTTTAAAACTACACACTTCTGTCCTGCTGCACTTATGTCAAGCTGCTCTCACACAGGCTGAAACTCCACAGAGTTTTATTGAAAGAGATTGCAATACAGTTAAGTACAGTTGCAATACAGTTAAGTACAAGTTCAGTCCATATCAAGCTCCATAGAGAGTATATAAAGATTATCATATGTTACAACTCAAGCAGACATTGATTTCCAATGTCTCAGACCCGCTTGGTCTTTCCTCAGGGAGGTTAGAAAAGCGGGGATGGTGCCTAGCTGTGGGGTGGGTGTTTTTATGCTGATCTTTGGCGGGCTTTCCCGGCCGGCCGGTTACGTTCTGCTGAATGCCAGCCAGCAGCGTCACCCAGGGGCGAGGTGACCCGGACCGCCATCCCCAACATAGCACCTGCGCATGCGTCATGTAAGCAGGGGAGGCGGGGCGCACGGGGCCATAGGTTCGCCTCCTTGTCAGGACATGGGGCTCAGTCATTGGATGCTTAAAATGAGAGGCGGTCTTATGCAAATGTTGTCAGAGTTTGCTCCTTGTTAATGCAGCCAGCGTCTGCCTGCGTATACAGCATCTTTCATTGGCATCACTAAACCTTTGTATCCAGCGTTTCCCTTTCCAGCGTTTTAATTCCAGCACTGAAGTTAACGAGTATACTGCGCTGCTTGTCCCGATCAGGTCCCAAGGAGCTTTGTGGACCAATCAATTGAGTCTCTCCACAACCCTGTTCCAATCCCCACAAATCTCATGGGTCTCCCTATAGTCAGTTGGCATTTCATAGCGGTGTTCTTAAAGTGGACCAACACCCTGACGTTTTTTTTTTTTTTTACCTTCAAGTAATAATCCGTGCCATGCCCTAGGACTCGTTAACCATAATGATAAAAACAAACGTACCTTCGATGATCCTGCGCGGCTTCGCGTCTTTTTCTGTTTCGCGCCGCCATCTTTGATTTTCATCTAAGAGGAAGAGATCGTTTGGCCTCTTCCTGATGCAAGCGGCGCTTCACTTTACCTAAGCGGCGCTGCTGCGCATGCGCGCTTTTTTTTATCTTCACAGGAGTGCGCGAGCAGGGGAAAGGCTGAAAGGCGGAGAGAGTGACTGCAAGACAGAGGCCACGCCCACTGATGACATCACTCCTAAAGAAACTGAAATCACGCGATCCATGGAGACTGGTATGCACGTCTAAACAGTGCAGATGCCAGTCAAAGGACACGGACAAGCGCTGGAGGGCGGGACTTCCGGCGAAGGTGATTCTAGAAAGCAGACGCTGCGAGGGACAGAGGGCTGCCAGGATCATCAAAACGTAAGTGTCTTTTTATGTTTGTTTGTTTAAAGCAAAGTTGTTTTTGTGGGTGTTGGTCCACTTTAGGTATCCAAATAATGTATGATCATTACCTTTACTAAACAATGTGTCCTTGAGGACCTGTATGTATGTGTCGGGCTAGTGCTATATTCAGCTACACAGGTTATACATTAACTCGCTGCAATCTGCAGTATGGAGGACAGGTAAAGATTCTAATGAAGCATTTCTATAGCCTGAAGGGCAACTATTAAAAATGTATATACTGTTTTATTTATATATATATAAATATTAAACACTGCTTTATGATAGGCTGCAGAATAAAAAAACTACTTTTTTCTCCACTTGATATTTCCTCCCATAGACTGAAAGTGGTATAAAAAAAGCTGTGGACATGCTAAGTACTGGCACAGACAGGAGGAAATAAAGAAGCAATCCTGGCTAATGTCCTCCTAAATTGTTACCAATATAAATAAGAACATACCACAATCCACAGGTCTGAAAAGCTTTCTAGGGATTTCCTTCACTGTCATGTCTAGGACCTGTGAATCAAGTTATAACAACCTATGCCTGCTTGAGTAGATGTCACAGTCTTATAAGAAGAAAAATGGAGAAAAACCTTTAAAAGGGTGCCCAAACCTTAGAAGACCAAAGAGTCTAATTTTGGCTTCCAAAGTTCTGCATGTCTTCCTACCCCTTCTTCAATGACTCTGTGCAGGGCCGGCTCAAGTTTATGTGGGCCCTCAGGCGGCATGGTCTCAGTGGGCCCCTTTGCGGTGGATAGTCACGGGTCAGGGGTCTATATGTTGTATGGCCAAAACTAAGAAGGGCTGCTTGCTCTCCGACCCCCTATTGGAGCTATTTTTTAGTTTGGCCCCACATGAATGGGGAAGTATTGAGGAAGAGGTAGAAGAGGGAGGCTGAGGGAACATAGATGAATGGGACAGAGCTAAGAGAACAAGGATAGATAGGTCAGAGCTCAGGGCATAGAGATGGATGGGGCAAGGCTGAGTGGATAGGGAAAGATCAGGGCTCAAGGGGTAGGGATGAATGGGTCAGGGCTCAGGGGATAGGGATGAATGAAGAAAAGCTGCGTGGATAGGGAAATATGGGTCAGGGCTCAATTAATATGAATGAATGGGTCAGGACTCAGGGGATAAGGATGGATTAGGCAGAGGTGACATACAACCAATGGGGCAGAGCTGAAGAGACAGGGATGGATGGAGAAGAGAGACAGAGAAAGGTAGTGTGTGCAGTTCTTTAACCAAATTGTGCCAGCTGCCAGTGGGCCCCCCTGATGGGAGGGGCCCTCGGCAGCTGACCGGGCTTGCCGGGTGCTGACGCCAGCCCTGACTCTGTGTCTTGGCCCTTGGAAAGCAATGAAACTTGATGGAACTTTTAGGTCTCAGGGTTCCAATGTCCAGGTAACAATGTATACCCCAGCAAAATTGATGTTGGCCCTCTGTAGGTAGCTGTTCACCATCTCTTGATGAAACACACAGATATCACATGGACACGATGTGCTAAATGTTTAATCTGTGGCAGTAGACGTGGTCTTATTTGAAGAAGAATAGAGCAAGTAGATGTCCTCAAATGGGGGAAAATCGAGAAAAGCTTGTAAGAGTTGAGGATTTGGGTTGAGAATTAAACAAGACTATGAAAGGTCAATGTCTCAGAAATTCATGAAAAGCTCGCAAGACCTGTAGATTGAAATTAAACAGGGCTACGTATGCTTGAGGAGTACTGGTAGAAGACTTGTAAGAGAGAAATCAATCAAAAATGTAATGCAAAACAACATGTATTTCAGTAACTATAAAAGGCACCTACATTTTTTTGGTGAAAAATTGTTGCTAATCCAGTTGTCAGTGGCTTTCCTAACTTTACATTATGCTTTTAGATGTATTCTCCTTGACTTACTCCCACCTGCATGATTTGGGTTGACTGTTTATACTTATCTTTGGCAAACCTGGTGGCACTTTTATGGTCTCAGGAATCTGGGGTTCATGTGAAGAGTGACACTTGTATGAGTGCCTGGTTATACCTTCTTGTATGGACCATATATTCTATAAGGAACTTAGTGGTTTTATAAGAAGAGACATGGAGAAAGATTGTAGTGTCTCAGATGGGGGAAGTTCCTGAAAAGCTTAGACCTGTAGATTAAAATTAAACAGGGCTTTGCAATCTTGAAGTATAACAATAGAAGACATGGGCCTTGATTCAATTAGAGTTGCAAAAATTCTCGTGGTAGTAAAAAATTCAATGCATGAGAAAAAAGCCTGAAAATGACACTTCACCAGATAAAAAGACAATGAAAGTCAATGGCAGCTTTTACTACAGTATAGAAAGGCGTAAACGGTTTTCTACTTTTCTTAGGAGTAAAAAAATACCATTGGCTTTCATTGTTTTTCCAGCTGGTGATTTATTAACAGTGACATTCTCAGGCTTTTTTCTCATGAATTGAATTTTTTACTACCATGAGAATTTTTTTCAACTACTATTGAATCGAGGTCTTGGACTTTTAAGAGGAAATCAAGAAAAGATACACTGAATGCAACACAAAATATATTCTGTAATTATAAAAGGCACCTACATTTTATGTTGCAAATCCAATCCAACGATGTCTATGGTATTTCTAAGCTAATTGCTTCTAGTTTTTGAAATCTACATGACTCCCCCCAGTCAAGCCATCATGATTTGGCTTGACTTTGTATACTGACCCTTGGCAAACATTAGCACCTGGTGGCACTTGGAAGGTCTCCAGTCTTGTTCCAGGGTCCAGATGAAGAGGAAACACACCACCAAGAAGGATATCGGCCTTCTGTAGGAACCCAGTCACCCCCTCTTGATGCAGGACACACGCAGGATTTACATGGACAAGATGGGCTATAAGGAGACACACACTAACGGCAGTGGAAGGCATTGTCTTATTAGAAGAGAAATAAAGTGACCAAAACCTCAACATTTCAGTCCGTAGATGTGTAAATCCACCTGCCAAGGCCTTGTGACTCTATCAAACAATGTTCCAGGGTAAAAAGCTGGCAGCATTATTATATCTACTGTAGCTTTGTAGCAGAATGTCTGAAACATGGCTTCCCCGACGTGTATTTATACCTTACCTGTCCCAGAGGACTGTACAGGCACCCGGGAGCTTTTCTAATGTGATGGTTGAGCAGCTTCCTATTATCTAGTCTTGTGGTTTCTGGAATTCCCTAATTGTCCCACATTGTCCAGGAAAACATCAAAGCTGTCATATTAAATACATAATTGTTCAGGTTGAATACACACAAATTCATGAAATGAAATGTATGTGATACATACAAAACAAAAAAAACTCTAGGCAGTGGTATCAGGGGCCTGGAAAACCAGATGTGGGGTGCTAGGTAGGTATATTCCTCTTATTTTAGAGCGGACAATCATTACCAGTTTATTCTGAAATGTGTTTTGCTGCGACCCTACTACCGTACCATTGCTTCACTCTTGACTCTGGACGCTAAACGTGTGTGTGTAGAAGATTCCCTCAGTAAGAACCTAG
The DNA here is from genome assembly GCA_027917425.1 of Gastrophryne carolinensis. Lineage (NCBI taxonomy): Eukaryota > Metazoa > Chordata > Amphibia > Anura > Microhylidae > Gastrophryne > Gastrophryne carolinensis. The sequence goes on along the minus strand of CM051238.1, from coordinate 435,900,776 downwards.
TTTAGAGGAAGAACCTTACTCTGCTGTTGTTGGCCATCCCTCTCAAGGTTAACTAACAATGGCAGCTGCCTGGTTTTGGCAGACAGCAGATAAGAGGGTCTTCCAAACTTAAAGTGGACCAAAACCCAGCACGAATGGCCCGGGAATCTATAAGACTCCCGGGCTGATCGATTTCCTCCCCCCGGGGCATCCAAAATCGGTGCATGTGTGAGCCGCGGCCGCATCCCCGCTATCCCTCTAGCAGGGAGCATGCCTGCTCCAGGCATTTGTGAATGTCCGGCGTGGGCACGCCCCCTGTTAGAGGGAAGCGATGGCTGTGGCTGCCAGCGAGCTCAGCCCCTTAAAGTGGACCAAAACCCCGTTTCGGGGTGCCCTGCTGTGTGAAACCCCCCAGATCGCTGAGCGCAACTCACCTCTTCCCAGTACTACGGCACATATGCTGGCCATAGACACTGCCTTATATGCCGTGACATCAGCGGCTCCGATCTGGGGGGTTTCACATAGCGGGGCACCCCCAAACGTTTGGGGGTGCCCCAGGGGAAAGGACCAAAACCCAGGATAGTCAAAATCCTCGGTTTTGGTCCACTTTAAGGGGGATGGCATAGAACAACAGGAAAAGTTTGTAACTTTGTTTTTGTAGGTCATCCTCAGGTTTGGCCAGTAATGGCACCTGTCTGGTTGTGCTGGAAGACAGATAAGGCCAACCTTGAGGATGATGGTCTACAACTGCAGATAGGGTTTCTTTTGTTCTACTGTTGTAGGCAACCTGTCCCTCATGGTTCTCTGGCCATAGCAGTTGTCTGGCTATGCTGGATGGCAGACAAGAGAATTTTGCAACCTAGAAGGGGATGGTCTGCAGCAGCAGAGAAAGATTCCTACTCCACTATTGTAGGCCATCTCCCTCAAAGTAGGCTAGTAACAGTAGCTGGCTAGTTGTTTTGGACAGAAGACAAGGTAGTCTTGCAAACTAGAAAGGAATATTCTATACTGGGAGAGAAACTTTTCTTATCTTTATGGGGATGCCCTACAACAGCAATGTTCTCAGCTGTTTTATGCCACTATGTGTCCCAGCACCAAGCCAGGTACAGAACGGGCCCACGAAACTGCATGTATAGGTAGGTTTCTCAGGGCCATGCGACAAGGGGAACCTAAAGAAATGGAGATCTAAGGTCCTGACCCATCTAGGGACTCCATCTTTGGGCTCTTTGGATGCCTGGCATCCAGACCAGTCATTTGGTGCCATATTCAGAACCATATGACCCCCTGCCTACAATTAGAACCCCTAAAGGGTTTTAGGTCTTAAAGCAGGTCCCGCAGTGGTGGGAGGCGACAGTCTGTCCCACAGAAGGGAGGGGGTGAAAATAGTCTCACTGCATAAAGGGGGATGACCCTGGGCCAGGCTTTCGTCACTCTCTGGAGAGGGGGTGCGCGGCAGCATGCTGGAGGTGCCCAAACCATCTATAAGCTACTGACATACCCCTTGTGGGAGCTCTTCATCACTGCGCTACAACTGCTTCTTAAGGTAACTGACTATTATATCTCTGTGTGTAACTCACTGTAACCCACTACAGCATTTGTATCCATTCATATTCCATCATAGCCAAATGTTTGTTATCACTGCCTAGTTTGCGTTCATTGCATTAAATCCATTATTTAACTTGAGCCAAGAATCTGTGTGTCCACAGGCTCATAGTCATGCTAGGCAGGCACGGACGGGGGTTTGGGAAAGTGGTCTGTGTGTCCGGAGGTCCCCGATTTGTAGTTGAATCACGTGACCCGCAGTCATCACTCCAACTGCAGGGGGGCAAAGAGAGCTGACATCAGCACCCTCACTGGTATAAAAAGCTCCTCCCTGCGGCAGTGAGGGAGCTCTCAGAAGCTGGTGCACAGGGCAGAGAATTGGTGTCCTCCTCCTGCTGAAGATCCCAGACTCAGGATCGAAGGGCCATCGGGGGAGGATGAGACCTTTGGTGCCAGATCCAGAACAGAGATGAGCTTTTTTTTCTTCTTTGGATGTACCCTGGGGAAACACCAGGTACATGAAATTTACATGGCTGGTATTTAAAGGACAGAGATACAGCCACGTAAATTTCAGGCGCTTGTCGGTTAAAGGGTTAAAGCAGATGCAAACCCAAAAAAGGGTCCACAGCTCAATCTAAGGGCCCTCCCCCACCCGAGAAGCTGGGCTCTGCTGTTGGCTTGTCAGTGGCCAAAGAAAACCGGGCTTTTATACAGCCGAAGCCACACTCTGCAGAACCTTTTGAGAGAGCTGATTGGCTCTCTCAAAAGTGCCGCAGTGACGAGGTGCAATTGGCTGGCCGCATCCCTGGCATGCTGTTCGGGCCACCAGCTGGCTCTCAATTCAGTTTTTACTATGTCACACTGAGCTTAGAGCAGCTACAAAAGCTCAATGGAGTGCAAGACGCTGCTCCCCCGCTCCAATGCATTCCCATACCAATCATTCAGAAATAGCTGAACCGTACCTCAACTTGAATTGAGTGGGCATGAGTCTGTGGCCTACACATGTGCCGTGATGGCAACATAGCTAGAGGGGAGCAAGGGGGGCACTTTCCTTGAGTGCAGAAGTCAGGGGGCGCCAAAGGGGGGCCTAAACACAGGTGGGGGGGTGTCATTTCGAATCTTTGCCCTGGGTGCCAGAAAGCCTAACTACACCTCTGGATGGCAAGGTGAGTGTACGGGCCAATCCCCGGGATCCCCAAATTGGGATGCTCCACAAAGATGGAGACCACTAGCTCTAGAGCCCTATAGAACATGACTTCCCAACCACTTTATTTTTTTTAAATATCTCAAATACCAACTGGGCTGTACCGTTTGGATGGTCTACACCTAACACAGTATTAAAACACACGCGCTCCACCACTCCTCTGTGTACCCATGTCAGCCATTCAGGAATGGCTGCCATTGGTACATGCCTCAACTTGAATTGAGCAGGGATGAGTCTTCAGCCTACACATGTGCTGTGGGTTTGATAACAAGGTGAGTGTACGGGCCAATTCCCGGGAACCCCAAATTGGGATGCTCCACAATGACGGAGACCACGAGCTCTAGGGCCTTATAGACCATGGCTTCCCAACTGGGTGGTACCGTATGAGTAGTCTGCACCTAACACAGTATAAAAACACACAGAGGCGTGCTCCCCCACTTCTCATGGGTACGTTCCTCAACTTGAATTGAGCAGGGATGAGTCCCCGGCCTAGACATGTGCCGTGGGACTGATGGCAATGTGAGTGTACAGGCCAATCCCCAGGATCCCCAAATTGGGATTCTCCACAAAGATGGAGACCACTAGCTCTAGAGCCCTATAGACCATGGCTTCCCAACCACTGTCTTTTTTCTAAATATATCAAGCACCAACTGGGTGGTACCGCACCTAACACAGTATTAAAACACAGAAAAAAACGCCATGTGCTGAACCCTCCTCCTCAAGGGCCACCATCAGGCCAGGTTTTGCAGATCTCCACACTGAAGTGGAGTAATAGGTATGGCTGAACTTTGGCCTACAAGTTGACCAGAAGTCAACAGCAGCACTCTATTGGCCTCCCTCAGTTACTGAGTACCTCACCTGTCCCTGAAGTGGAGTAATAAGTTTGGGGATGCCTGACTAAAAAGGGTTAAGGTTCTCCAATTGTGGGTTGGCCAGAGACGGGGCATTGTACTCAATTAGTCCATGGGTTGATAATCACCACGATCCTCCAGAATAAAGCATGGACACTAAAGTTCTCTTTACGGGATGCCTCTTCTTTATTAAACGCTTTTCAGCCTCCTGCACATTCCTGGTAACCACCGTTCAACAGAATAACATGGTTTCTTCCCCAGTACCTGTCAATGGGGTCTACTCCAGTTTATTCTCCTTTCTGGGCATCCCAATGAGCCTTGCTTCAGCGGACCCTCCTGTACCCCTCACATCCAAGGTTCCAAGTTGGTTTCTTCACCTCTCCTGTGCTAACTCAACAGGGGCACCAAACACTAGGGCCTAAGTCCTCCATCTTTGTGGGATACTCAACCAAGATGGAGACCACTAGCTCTAGTGCCTTATAGACCATGGCTTCCCAACCACTTTCTTTTTTAAAAATATCTCAAGTACCAACTGGGTGGTACTGTACCTAACACAGTATTAAAACACAGACAAAACCGCCATGTGCTGAGCCCTTCTCCTCAAGGGCCACCATCAGGCCAGGTTTTGAAGATCTCCACACTGAAGTGGAGTAATAGGTATGGCTGAACTTTGGCCTACAAGTTGACCAGAAGTCAACAGCAGCACTATATTGGGCTCCCTCAATTACTGAGTAACTCGCCTGTCCCTCCACTAGTCCAGGGAGAGACACTTGCCAAGCATTGCATACCCCCAACCTTCCGATTTTTTTCCGGTGGTCCCGCGCCCTGTGGTGCATGCCCTTGTCCCGCGCCATCCTCGCTCTCTCCTGCGCCGTCCTCATACTTGGGGCCGGTGGCAGCGGGCGTCAGAGAGGCAGGTTTTTTTTTTCTCTTTTTAAATCTCATTGGTGGTTCAGTGGGTGTGGGCAGGGCTTCAAGAAGGAGCCTCATTGAAGATCAAGCAGGAGCTGAACTGGTGAGTGTGTGTGTGTGCTGTGTTGTGTGTGTGTGTGTGTTTGCTGTGTTGCACCTAACTGGCTGTAACAAAAGATGCCCCTAACTGGCTGTAATGAGGGATGCCCCTAACTGGCTGCAATGAGGGATGCCCCTCACTGGCTGTAACAAGGAATGCCCCTCACTGGCTGCAATGAGGGATGCCCCTCACTGGCTGCAATGAGGGATGCCCCTAACTGTATTATTATTATTATTATTATTTATTTTTTTTTATTTAATTCTTAGGTGCTGTTTCCCTTTAAGGGTGTGGCTGGGGGCATGCTCAGGGGTGTGGCCAGGTATGGCTTAAATGTGTCCCTCTTTATGGCTGCCCCAATATCCTGAATACCCTCCTGGGCTCTGAGGGTGCAGAAGAGCTCAGTGCACATTGGCACAGGCCCCATGTTTATCCACCACCCTTTGTTGGTGGTACCTCCAGGTAGCGAAATGGACCATATGGGGATGATATACAGCCATGGTTGAAGGCCTCTTAGCCCTGGGAGCCCAGCCCCGGGGTAATAGCCTCAGGAAGGAGCTAAAAAGGGGGGGGGGGTTGTTTAACCCTTGAGGCGCTAACAAACAAATCTTCCATCCCTGCCCCCACCATCATACAATAACATTCAAAAACTTTTTTTATTTTTAAAGTGGACCAAAACCCAGGATTTTGACTATCCTGGGTTTTGGTCCTTGCCCCCGGGGCACCCCGATCGGGGATGCCCCGCTGTGTGAAATCCCCCAGAAACCCCCCCCCGATCTAATGTGAGTGGATCCGAGCGCGCTGGTGGGCGCATCCCCCTCTACCCTCTAACAGGGAGCGCGCCCGCGCTGGCCATAAGCAAATGTCTGGCATGGGAATGCGCCCTGCTAGAGGGATAGCGGGGATGCGGCTGCGGCTCGCGCATGCGCCGTTGCACCAGGAACGAAGGGAGGTTTTTGGGTGACCTGAGTTGCCCCGGGGGGAGCGAGTATGCCTGTCCTGGAGTCACATAGACTCCCGGGTGGGTTTTGGTTCTTTTTAACTTCAGTGCTTCTGACTGATTTGGGTTTTTCGGGTGAGGTGCAGAAAGCTTTCCACATAGATAATCAGTATAGCAGCTATTATTGTTAAAGCACTCCTTCACTCTGAATAAGAGCCTATCTTATATGTTCCCCCCCATGTACATACAGATTGCCCACATTAATCCGGACCTTCACCCTGAATAAGAGTCTATCTTATATGTTTCCCCCCCTGTACATACAGATTGCCCACATTAATCCGGACCTTCACCCTGAATAAGAGCCTATCTTATATGTTTCCCCCAGTACATACAGATTGCCCACATCAATCTGGACCTTCACTCTAAATAAGAGTTTATCTTATATGTTTCCTCCCCCTGTACATATAGATTGCCCACATTAATCCGGACCTTCACCCTGAATAAGAGTCTATCTTATATGTTTCCCACACCCTGTACATACAGATTGCCCACATTAAAAATCATCCTACCTGCATCTACTGCATGTTATGAGCCTTTAAACATCGAAGATGGCGGCTCATGGAACATCAGGCAGCTCCAAACAGGAAGTGACTGTGCTGCTCTGCATTCTGGGATTGATGACCTTTTCCTGACGCCAGCTATAACCCCGCCCCCTGTACGTTATCCCGCTCTCCTCTCCTCAGTAAGTGTGATGCTTCTGAGTCAAGATGGCAGCGTCTGTATCCCAAAGTACTTAACAGAGTTGCAGCCCAGTGGGGGAAAGAATAATAAGTAAGTGACTAAAAACTTAAAATATATTAATTTTAAATACTGGGTAATCATTTTCAAGGGTTTGGGCTTATCAATAAATCATAGTGAAGGTCTGGTTTTAGCCGATGAAACTAAGCTTGGCCACAAGAGGGCAGCGCTGCACCATTGATAACTATAAGCACCATAACGCCACAATCGATAAAGCCATGGTAAGAGATCATCAATTAATATATATATATATATATATATATATAATCAACTTTTCAGGGTGGGAAAGAGGGACATTTGTTAAATTAGGCCACACCCCCTCATTGGGGGATGGATAGGAAATAGGTTGTAACAGTTAAAACAATAGAAACACTTTAAATAGTCGAATCATTTATTGCTGCAGATCTGCATGTTACACCTCAAAGAGGGACAGAGAAGAACAATGAGGGACAGGGGACATGGACTCAAAAGAGGGACAGTCCCTCCAAATCAGGGACACTGGGAGGTATATACATATATATACTGGCCTCGATTCAATAAAGGTAGGAAAAAATTCTCATGGTAGTAAAAATTTCAATTCATGAGAAAAAAGCCTGAGAATGTCACTGTTACTGAATCACTAGATAAAAAGACAATGAAAGTCAATGTTTTACTACAGTGTAGAAAGGAGGAAACAGTTCTCTACTTTTCTTAGGAGTAAAAAAAGTGCCATTGACTTTCATTGTCTTCCTATTTGGTGAGTCAGTAACAGTGACATTCTCAGGCTTTTTCTCATGAATTGAATCTTTTACTACCATGAGAATTTTTTTCTACCTTTATTGAATCGAGGCCAATGTGTATACATGAAATTATCATTTTTATAGGGATTACATTTTTTTTTTTGTAGAAATTAGAAATTCATGAGCAAACCCAACTTCTCCTTCACCATTGCATTTCCCTTTTGTGAGCCTCTTTCTGTTTCTAATTTTTTTTACTGCCCCCTGTCCAGGGCAGTTTCTAGGGGAGGGGGGCAATTTTCTGCAGTAATGGGGAGAAGCTGTAGCAGGGCTTCAAAGTTTGCCCTCCCTTTTGATTTAATTTCTCCAGAACCAAGAAAAAAAGTGGTCTAACAGCCACTCTGCACTCTTGGCACCAAGTGAGCATGGCAAGTCACAGTGGTCCTCATACAGCGGCTTTCCTTAAAGTGGACCAAAACCCAGCGCAATTGGCCGATTGATTCGCTCCCCCCGGGAATCCAAAATCAGGATGCCCCGCTGTGTGAAACCCCTCCAGGTCGCCCCGTTCACTTACCTTGCTTCCCAGTCCAGCGGCGCATGTAAGAGCCGCCTCCCCGCTGTCCATCTAGCAGGACGCGTGCCCTGTTAGAGGGAAGCGGAGGATGCTTCCGTCAGCACTCGGAGCCGCTGGCCTTAGACAAAGGCTTAGACGATGAGACATCAGCTGCGCCAAGCGCACTAATTGGACGAGCGCCGTAGGACTAGGAAGAGGTGAGTTGCGCTCGGCTACCTGGGGGGTTTCACATAGCGATCGGGATGCCCCGGGGCGGAAAGATCCAGGATAGTCAAAATCCTGGGTTTTGTTCCACTTTAAGACACTGTATTTACATAAAATCAGATATCTGAGATGCTTTCACGTGGCGCCCAGTAGGGGATAAGAAGGGAGGAAGTTGGCATATTCCAGGACAGGGACTTTAAACCGGACCTTCAGCATCATTTCATGAAAAGCCCAAACCCTTAAAAACTATTCTCCAGCATCCTTACTTTTTATTCTCCCCCCCGGATTAATGTGGGCAATCTGAATGTACAAGGTGGGAGAAACATATAAGATAGGCTCTTATTCAGGGTGAAGGTCCGGATTAATGTGGGCAATCTGTATGTACAGGGTAGGGGAAACATATAAGATAGGCTCTTATTCAGGGTGAGGGCCCGGATTAATGTGGGCAATCTGTATGTACAGGGGGGAAACATATAACATACGATCTTATGCAGGGTGAAGGTCGGAGAAGAACCAAGAAGAAGTCTCTGCCTCTTCTTCACTCAGTTTTCACTATCCTGGGTCTTGTTCTTCATTGAACCCTGTAGCTTCTCACTTATAATAGTCTCTGTATAATTTGTTTTACCCGGCCTGTATATACAACCATGTACAGCGCAATAGACGAAGATGGCATTATATAATTTACAATATATATTATAATAATAACAGTAATAAGAATCTATTTTTATTTGGCTTTTATAACATTTGACCATTTTTGTGTTTAGGATTGATTCGTTTAGGCTTCTTAGACATTTCTTTTATATCCTTGAAGTTGTCTTTCTGCTGATAGGATGAAGCAGGTAGGTTGTTAGCGCTCATTCTCCCCTTGTGACCGTAAATCATAGCCCGACAGTTGAGTTGAGGTTTGAGGAGGATAATGTAGACTTTGGGGGAGAAGATACAGAAGAACAGGCCGGCGCTGGAGCACAGTATAGCAAAGATCTCCGTTACAATGACTATCTTGCCATGAACGCTGAGATAGACCGGAACAAAAGATATCCAAACGCAAAGGAACACCAACATGCTAAAGGTAATATGAGTTGTTTCGTTAAATGTTTCCGGTAGTTTTCTAGCTAGGAAAGCCACCACAAAGCAGATGGCGGACAACAATTTAAGATAACCAAGCATGAACCAAAAACCAGGCTTGTCACCACATTGGATAATAATCTTATCCACCAAACTTTTCCTATCTTCAAATACAAATGGAGGGTCTATTAAATACCATAACTGGCAAAGTATAATCTGGATGGCAGTGCAATGCGCGATAAAGAGAATTGACCAACATGGTCCTTTAGGAACCTTGAGACACCCACCCGGGTGTTGGGCGTGAAAGGCTAAAACCACTGTGAGTGTCTTTACCAAAATGCAAGATATGCAGAGAGTAAAGATCACACCGAACGCAGCTTGTCGAACGAAGCAGCTCCAATGTCCTGGTCTAATGAGAAGAAGAACGGGGCACAGAAAAGATAGCAGGAGAGCAATCAGGAGAATGAAGCTAAGAGTTTGGTTATTAGCACAAACCAGAGGAGTTTTCCGGTTCTTTATAAAGAGGATTAGTACAAGAGCAGGCAGGAGGGATCCAAAGATGGAGGTAGTTCCTAGAGAGATGCCAAGAGGTTCAGTAAAAGTCAGCAGCTCCACCTCTCGAAGAACACACTGGTTCCGAGCTGTATTTGGCCACTCGTCTTCTGGGCAATCGAAACAGGCAATGGCATCTGGAATGGAGACGATAAAGGAAAATCAGAGTCTGGACTTTTTTGATTTACATTTACTAAATGACATTGACACTGACACTTCAAAGCCTATTTTGAATTTGAGGAGTTTTGAGGAGCTTGGGGGTCAATGGTACTTTATGTCTCTGAAGAGCTGATTACAGCTTTACTGTTTGTACTGAAAATGCCCCGACATTTTCTTCACTACATTTGGTCCTGTATTCCACTTGGAAATTGACTTCTCCAGTTTTTAGCATTCATGCTGGACTAACCGCACTTCATGGTTCTGTGTCCAACTTTGGTGCCCATCAAGGTCCTGTCTTCTGGCCTAAAGTATTTGTTCTCATATGTCTTACTAATATTTTTAGCATTCATGCTGGACTAAAGATACTTTCATGTCATTCAGACCCCTGTTTGTTCTGGTCCAGCACAGGCATCCTGTGTCGAACTTCAAGGTTCTGTGTCCAACTTTGGTGGCCATCAAGGTCCTGTCTTCTGGCCTAAAGTATTTTATTCTCATATGTCTTACTAACGTTTTTAGCATTCATGCTGGACTAAGGATACTTTGGTGCCCATCAAGGTCCTGTCCTCTGGCCTAATTTTGTTCTCATATGTCTTACTAACATGTTACTTGTGCTCTGTTTTGAGCTGGCCTTGATTTACTAAGAGTTGAAAAAAATTCTCATGATAGTAAAAAATTAATCAAATCAATTCATGAGGAAAAAAGCCTGAGAATGTCACTGTTAGTGAATCACCAGATAGGAAGACAATGAAAGTCAATGGTGCTTTTTACTCCTAAAAAAGACTTTTTACTCCTTTTTACTCTGTAGTAAAACGTGCCATTGCCTTTCATTGTCTTCCTATCTGGTGATTCACTAAAAGTGACATTCTCAGGCTGGCAGGGCCAGATTAAGTGTGGTGGAGGCCCCTTGGTACAAAATCTGGTGGAGGCCCCAAATACAGTATTTTTTTTCCTTTAGAATAATAGCCCAGCCAAGTAACTGATTGGTGGTTGTCTGGCACCCGCCTACTTACTGGAATGTCAAATCGAGTCCCTTGTGCCCCCCTTGTGCGGGTGCGTGCTGCTCGGCAACTCCTGCTTTGCCATTCTGGGTGGGGGGTAGTGTGGTCGCCCGGCTGGTCCAGCAGAAAACAGTTCCCTGCATTGAGCTGCCAGCGGCTGTGCTTGGTGGCTTATGTGCAGTGACAGCTCTGCACCCATCACTGTAGCGTTGCTGGCGGCGGCTTTGCTGCTCTAGTCCTGCCCTGTGGTGGCTTTGGCTGCAGGTTTGCAAAAACAAAAAAAGGCCTTGCCCAGACGTGGCGGGCCCCCTTTGCCGCTGATAGCGTTGTTGCCGGCCCCGCGGCCCATCACACCAAAGACTAAAAAGCCTCTTAGACCAGACCATAACCCAAAGGTTTGTGGAGGCCCCATTTGCAGGGCAAGTAGTGGAGGCCCCAGCTGGCATTATTTAAATATACCTGGCACGAGACAGAGGTTGGGATGAAGTAAGTATAGTAAAATTGGAAAAAAAAATTTTTGGGTGGTGCTTTTCTTTTTTGCACAACTTTTGAACCGCTGTGTGGTTCAAAGTCCTTATTCCAGTTTAAAGGGCCAGGTGGCAGCAAGACACCTGCCTGACAAACGAGCGGGTGGATTGCTTATAGTGGACCAACAACCAGGGGGGATCGGCCCGGGAATCTACCCAGAAGGCCCACAATCCTTACCTTACCGGCGATCCAACGGCGCATGCGCGAGACGCGGCCGCGTCTCTCTCGCTTCCCTCTAGCAGGGCGCGCTCCCGCGCCGGCCGTTTTGTGAATGGCCGGCGCAGGCGCGCTCCCTGTTAGAGGGAAGCGAGAGACGCAGCCAATGACAGCGCTCTGGTATGCACGTCCAAGCGGCTTTGGACGCGCATTCCAGAGCGGCTCTGAGCGCTGTCATTGGCCGGACGAGGTCACGTGGGAGCAGGGAGAAGTGAGTTTTTGCGGCGATCGGGGGGTTTCACACAGCGGGGCACCCCCGATCGGGGTGCCCCACCTAAGTGGACCAACACCCAGGATAGTCAAAATCCTGGGTGTTGGTCCACTTTAAAAGCCTTGTCTCATTACCCACACTCCTAATAGCCAGGGGGGAGTGGAAGATACCAGTGCCCCTCTGGTTCTGTCAGGTATAAAAAAGTGTAATCAAAAACTATTAAAAAGTAAAAGTTTAAAACACAGCTGAATTGCGCACGCTTTATTCACATATGAGTTTTTCAGGTGTTTTTGTGCATTTTATGTGCCCTTGTGATCCAGCAAAAAAGCTGCATTTTTTTTTTTTTAACAGAAAGCGACCTATTGCTGGAACAGGTAATATCACATAGATTTAGAGTGATTCAGCAGGCACGTAAAAAAATTAAAGGGTACTTACCATTTGTACTGGGCAGATGCTCGGTGCCAATCAGTAACTCACTGATCGCTGGATCAGAGCCCCCGCCACAGCCGCTGCACTGGGGCCACCAGTCCCAGGGTCGCACATGTAAACCAGTTTGATGGTGGATTCAGATCACGACTCCCCATCATTGACAGGCGTGCTTCCACATGCGATCTCTATTCATTGCAAAGGAGAAAGTGGCCTGAGGCCTTCTTACATTGCAATGAATGGAGGGGTGTGGCTACATCCCTGTGACTAATTGCTTGGGATGCGGTCCGGCGTGGAAGCGCCGGTGGGTGACGCTTGAGGCTCGGACAGCACGGGATGCGGCGGCTGCAGCCGGGTGGCCCAGTTCAAGTAATCAGTTGAGTTACCAGACTGGCACCGATCAGCTGTGCCGCGAAAAAAAGGTCTGTAACCTTTTGCTTTTGTAAGCGCCTCTTGAATGACTTTAAAGTGGACTAAAACCCAAGATTTTTACTATCCTGGGTTTTGGACTTTGCTCCCGGGACACCCCGATCTGTGTGAAACCCCCCAGGTTGCCCGAACAAACTCACCTCTTTCCAGTCCTATGACGCATGAGCAGCCTCCAGTCCAATCAGCACACTTGGGCCCTTATTTAACAAGGGATAGCACCAGGTAGCGAATGGTGAGCGAACGGTAATGACGGTCACCGCCACGAGAACGCCGGCTCCCCTCCGCAATCACACATTTATCAAGCCGATCCTGCTTAGCGACTGAGATAGCGCCATATAGCGAATCATTCATCATTATTCCAGCCTCACCCCACAGCGCCAGCGAGCGACCTTGAACAGCGACAGGTATGACCTCTTGCTACCTGGCGCTCTCCAATGCATTTCAATGGAGCAATCTTTAAATATTCATAATTTATGGTTATTAATTTTTTTTTTTTTTTTTTTTTTTAATGTCAAAAATTCTGTGACCACTTCTGCAATGTTAGTTATTTTTTTTAAGGGAGAAAAAAAAATTGTGCAGAATTGATATTACAGGTCTGATATTAATGTATTCATATTACAAAATGTTTAGAAAAACTTTTTTTTTTTTTTTTCCAAAAATATGGTTGTTTGGGGGTTAAAAAACTACTTTTAACCCATCGCCGCCAGCGCTCTGGGGTTTAAACAAGCATTTCACAGCGCGAGAATTTTTTGAGCGTGATTTGTTAATGAATATGGTGGGAACCGTTCGCTATGGCCATTCGCTATCATGCGCTCCCATACAGCGCGGAACCTGTCAAACAGCGACTCCTAACCCAATATTCAACGTTACGGCAAACCGACTGAATCGCTGTCAACAACCGAACAACGGCCAAGCACAGCGAATACTAGCGGGCGCTGTGAAAATACCGCTACAGTCGCTCATCTGTCGCTATCTGGCACTATTAATGAGTCGGCCTCTTGGATCCACTCGAGCCCCTTCATCCAGGAGCACGTCTAATGAGAGCGGATTCGAGCTTTCGGCCGCTTCCCTCTAACATGCCCGCGCTGGCCATTCAAAAATACCTGGCGTGGGCACGCGCTCTGCTAAAGGGATAGCGGGGATGTAGCCGCTGCTCGCTGTGCAGGGCAAAAGGTAAGTACCCTTTTGCTTTTTTAAATGCCCTTTGAATGGCTTTAAAGTGGACCAAAACTAAGGCTTTTGACTATCCTGGGTTTTGGTCAGTGCCCCGCTGTGTGAAACCCTCCAGGTCACCAAAACAAACTCACTTCTTCTTGGCCCTACGATGCATGAGCAGCCGCCCATCCAATCAGCGTGCTTGGATCCACTCGAGACCCTTCGTCCAGCTACCCTCTAAAAGGGACAGTGGCCTGCTAAAGGGATAGCAGGGATGCGGCCACTGCTCACGCATGCACCGTTGGACCAGAAGTTTTCGGGTAACCCAGGGGGTTTTACACAGTGGGGCACCCTCGATCTATGTGCCCCAAGGGGAGGGAGTACGCCTCTCCTGGAGTCTCATAGACTCCAGGGTGAGTTTTCTTCCTCTTTAACATATTTACAATATATGTTTTTTTTTTGCGCAAACTATGAGCTATGGGATTAGGACACGTAGGTAAATGTAGGAGCTTTGATATAATACATTACAGCCCCGGAAATATACTTACTGGTATGGTTGGAAATAGCTCCTGCCGCACAGGGAATACAGTCAAAGCAACATTGGGGTCTATCAGGATGTCTCGCTTTCCAAAATCCAGGAGGGCAATTCTCCGAACATACGGACGTAGGCGGCTAAAAGAAAATAGTTGCATGGTGGGAATATACTCTGAGCATGACATTGTGAAGGTCAGAGTCGCTTTTGTTAAGGGCTGTTTTACCTGATCAAAGTGTTTCCCCCACTGGATGGCGCTTTGGTTGATGAACAAATCTTGACCCATAATGGCACCGCTTTCGTAACTTCCTACTTTGACCCAGCTGCTGACTCCCGTGGGTCCCTCTTGCCAGTTGACAAGGTCATAATTTGAGGGTACATTTCCAAGAGAATCAAAATAAATGTCGTCCCCATCATTTCCTTTTATTCGCACTCTTCGAAGGTAGTAAAAGAGCTGTGAGTAGGTTGAACAGATGTTACAATTGGATAAAATAAGCTACGCAATGTAATAAATTCACCGGTCTATAGAGCAGATGACAGCTCCTAAAACAGCAGTACTCAACTGGTGGACTGGTGTCCGAATGCCGACCTCAGCATCAGATTTCCGGACCCCGGCCCGGACAGCCCTGCACTCAGTTGCTTCTGTGTTGCTGTGCTCAGAGCTGCCCCCTTTATTTTTTCAGCGATGTAGTGCTTAGTCTCCCTGCCACTGTCATGGCTCCCTGGCATTGTAATATGCAGTACTGCAGGGGCAGGAAGTGGCATTGCAAGGTGCACACAAACTTTGTTTCTTGGTCTCTTTACCCCATGCATCCCTGTCCCCTCAGCTCTGCCCCTTCCATCCCTGTCCTGCCTCTCTGCCCCTTCCATCCCTGTCCTGCCTCTCTGCCCCACCCATTCCTGTCTCCTCAGCTCTGCCCCATCTATCCCTGTCCTGCCTCTCTGCCCCACCCATTCCTGTCTCCTCAGCTCTGCCCCATCTATCCCTGTCCTGCCTCTCTGCCCCATCCATCCCTGTCCCCTTGACTTTCCCCCATCCATCCCTGTCCCCCCAGCTCTGCCCCATCCATCCCTGTCCCCCCAGCTCTGCCCCATCCATCCCTGTCCCATCAGCTCTGCCCCATCCATCCCTGTCCCCCCAGCTCTGCCCCATCCATCCCTGTCCCCTCAGCTCTGCCCCATCCATCCCTGTCCCCTCAGCTCTGCCCCATCCATCCCTGTCCCCTCAGCTCTGCCCCACCCATCCCTGTCCCCTTGGATCTATCCCATCCATTCCTGTCTCCTCAGCTCTGCCCCATCCATCCCTGTCCCCTCAGCTCTGCCCCATCCATCCCTGTCCCCTCAGCTCTGCCCCATCCATCCCTGTCCCCTCGGCTCTATCCCATCCATCCCTGTCCCCTCGGCTCTGCCCCATCCATCCCTGTCCCCTCAGATCTGCCCCATCCATCCCTGTCCCCTCAGCTCTGCCCTTTCCAGCCCAGTCTCTCTGCTCCATCACTTCCTGTCCTCCCAGTTTTGCCCATTCAATCCCCCCCAGCTCTCTCTCTATCCCTCCCTGCCCTTCCTGTTCTGTTTATCCATCCCTCTTCCTTACTGCGCCTCTCCCATGAGCCCTATCTATCCATCCTTGTTACCAGACCTTATTGCCAGTAACATTTTGGGCCCTAGTCCCCCCTGTACA
The DNA here is from genome assembly GCA_027917425.1 of Gastrophryne carolinensis. Classification (NCBI taxonomy): domain Eukaryota; kingdom Metazoa; phylum Chordata; class Amphibia; order Anura; family Microhylidae; genus Gastrophryne; species Gastrophryne carolinensis. The sequence goes on along the minus strand of CM051238.1, from coordinate 435,885,007 downwards.
CGGCCTGCACAGAAAGTGGGGGGTGGGGGGGAGGTTAAAGCAGTGTGCGGCAGGCCAGAGCTGTAGGTTCTGTGGGGCCAAAAAAAAGAAAAGCTCATGTTTTTTCCCAATGTCCAATAGGATTTTTGGAGTGGGAGGGGGGCAAGCAGCCCTTTTTAGTTTTGCATGGGGAATCTATAGCCCCTCCCCAGTGTGATAATTTCTAACTATCCACCCTCCCTCTGTGACAGCCTTGCGGCCGGACCTTCACCTCTCACCGGATGCCTTCAAATGGACCTTTACAAGAAGTGGTTGAGTGCCCCTGCCCTGAAACCTCCCAGACCCATGACACTTTCCTTTCAATCTTGCAGTCAAGATACTTTAAGGGCTCACATATACCTACAGGACAACTGGGAAGATTTGCAGATTTGCTGCTGCTCCTGCTGCTGACCCTGGTGGTTTTCATTGGCTTATTGGGGGGTTTACATTTTGGCTGGTCAGCTTCTTGTTTTACTACTGAATTTAGTTTAATGGCTCACAGAGGTGCTATCTAGTATATACATCTATTGTTGCTGCCTGTGCTTGAAGCGGACCAACACGGGTGTGGGTGTTGGACCCCGCTGAAATAAGACAGTCTGAAGGGGGCACCCAGAATGCTGAAGCCCCCCACACATAGCCCTCTAGAACACCTGATATTCTTTCCTTAGCCTCAAACCTCGTCGGGAATACAGAGTTGCGATCACGTGGGTAGTGATATTCTGGCCACCGAAAAGCTTGAGCACCTGTGGCCAGTCGCTACGCTGTATTCCCGGCGAGGATGGTGGCTAAGGTAAGAATATCAGACATTCTAAGAGGTTATGAGCATTCTGGATGCCCCCCAGGCTGTCTTATTGCAGTGGGGACCAACACCTGTGCTTGCTTGGGTGCTATTAAACATCTAGCCCATGAACCTCTTTTGTCTGGATTGACTTTTCACTAAGACCCTTGGGTAATTAATTGTCTGTTCATCTGGATTTGACGCTTGGTGAATTCATTGGTTGGTGCTTATGCTTGCAAATGTCATTGGTCCCATCCACTGTCTTCATATTGTTTTGGAGGCTCTCAGATGTAAGGACCTTACCTGGTCCAGTAGGCCTGCAATGTCCTCCTTCAGCACTGGGGACTCGGCGCCGTTCCCCTGCATCCCTTCACTCGCGTGTGCCTCCCCGCACACTATATGCTCTGAGGAGTCGCTGTGCTGCCCGTGACAAGTGGCACAGCCTTCTGGGCAATTAAGGGGCCAGGCCAGTCCTCCAGGGTAATGAGCCAATAAGCCCTTGTGTTAGGTTATGGGCTATACAGACCTTTTTGGTGTATAGGCCAATGAGCCCTTGTTTAGTTTATGGGCTGTGGTATTGGGCCAATGAGCTCCTGTGTTACTACAGGGCTATCGAGCCCTTGTTATGTGTCTGGCCAATGGCCATCAGTCTGATTCCCAGCCTGACCCATTCCCTGAAGCCATTGGCTGCCCCCCCCCTTTAAATAAGGGCCTCTCCTGAGCTATACCGCTCGTTGTATTGTTATCTGCCAGGGTGCAATTCTAGTGCTAGTTCTGGTTTATTTGTTACTGACCTCAGCTTTGTTTTGACCCCTCTTAGCCTGCTGCCTGGGCCTACTACTGCCTGCCTGACTTTGGACCTGTCTGCCCCTTTAGATACCCTGTTACTCGTCTTTCAACCCCAAACTTGTTTCTGGACCATTTTCCTCTCTACTCCTCCTGCTGTGATCCTAGTTTTTAGGGCAGGTTCTAGGCAAAATAGCACCCAGTGTGGGAAGGAAAAAACTCTATTCCCTCCTAATCCATCCTGCTGCCCTATGCTGGTAATTTCCATGATGTGCCTCTACTTTAGCAGCAGGTAGCGCCCCCTCTGCATGACTTAGCCCAATATAGGGGGGATGCAGGGCCCTGGTGTATAGCTGGCACCATCAACAGTGGCCCTACCCTATCTGCAGAAAACAGTATGGCTGGGCTAAAGGTTCCCCCAATTGCCCAGCTAGCCCTTCCCTAGAAACTGCCCTGCTAGTTTGTACTGATACCTTGTGTATGACCCTGGACATTCCGCTTAGTTTTGCCCTGGGGGTTCACACATCTTCACTTCATCAGTCAACATCCTTTGCGCTAATAAGTCCTGGGAGCAACCAGCATCCTGCCAGATGGGGGCTTGACTAAAGGTGCAGCAGCGGTGGAGATTGGGGGTTGCTTACTGACCAGAAGGCGGGTGTCCCACTTGGCATTACACTAGTTGGCTTCAGTGACGCAACCTTATGTACTGAATCCTGGGAACAGCCCAGTATGCACATCACACCTACTAGGTCAGAGTGGGGCTTATGCATACGTAAAGTGTCTAAGTACAGTTCAGGGACCTCAGAGTCATAACACAGCTGTAACATTTGTAACATCTTTTCAAATTCACCTTCTGTGGCTTAAAATTTAGATGAGCAAATTGAGTTTCATCCTGCAATACTTTTTTATTTTCTTGACCGACCATATCTTGGAGAGCTTTGACAGCCATCTTCACTGCTTTATAAATGCTGTATGCTACTCTAGGTTCTGAAAATATATTCAGAGAACCAAGATCCTCTGTTCCAGTGCACAGTGGCCTTACAGAAGTGGTGGGTGGTGTAATTGGTTTACTGGAATCATTAATTAGATTAGATATCGAAATACATTGGTTCCCTTCTCTCGGCCAGCAGCAACCAAATGCTTCCTCCCAGAACTCGAAAAACAGCGGTTGGTTATATTTTCTTGGGTCTAATCTGCAGACAAATTCTTTAAAACCTGGCGTGTCCCCACTGTGAAGAGCAAGCCCCACAGTTCCTGTTAAAAAGTTGGAGAGCCAAGGAGCTACCAGTCTCGGATATGTAGACCAAGTAGTTATCGATATCCAAATTCTAGGTTTGCCAACACCATTTTGCGCCAGTTCTATTAAAACAGGGTTCAGGTAGGCTTCAAGGCAGATGACAACCACCACTTTGACGGTTGATTGTCTGATAACATCTGCCACTCGCTTTACATCATTTATTGAAGTTGGAATATGTTCCCAAAAGGCCAAACAAATTCCTAAGTTTATCACCTCCTCCATAAATGTCTGTCCCAGGGTAGCAGCACTTGTTTCCTGAGACAGGACACCTATCCACATCCAGCCAAATCTTTGAAGGAGCCGAGCAAGGCCTCTAGCCTGCGAGGAGAATGTCGGAGCAATGCTTAGTGTTGACGGGAAGAGATAATGGTTGCTAAATTTTTCTGGTGGAGTGTAATAGCTGATCTGTTAGAATAAACAATTCAGTATTAACATTTTATCTATGATGCAAAATCAAAACCTTCATCATAGTGTTGACATTGTATAGAGTTGATTCAGCACCACTGTGAATGGAGAAAGTACAGTACCAATAAATGCCCTGAGGAAGTGGTAAAGGACCATGATATGCATGGGAGCCCCCTCGGGATAATATACTGGGAACCCCATTGGAACCTGCTTTTTCTGCTAATATACACATTTATTTTGCAAAAAAATACGATTTTGAATCAATGTGTGTCTTTGGTAGGGCTCAAATCCCATAGCTTTCTAAGGTTTTATGCTAAATGAGTAGTAGTGCCTGACTTTCTGTAGGCATCTTCAAAAGGATTCCACACTAATGTAAGAAGCAAAACTCAATAAAACAAAACTCTTAACCAAGTAGTCAGCTAAGACACACTAGAAGGAGAGGCCAAAACTGCACAACAATGATCAAGACATACAGTTGTGAATGGAGAAGGTATCGAAGCAATATCTGCACTGAGGAAGTGGAGAGGGACCACGATATAAGTGGGAGCTGTCTCGGGATAATATACTGGGAACCCCATTGGAACCTGCTTTTTTCTGGTGATGTATACATTTATTTTGCACTTGCACATGAGTAAAAAAAACACGATGTTGAATTAATGTGTGTCTTTGGTAGGGCTCAAATCTCATAGCTTTCTAAGGTTTGATTCTAAATAAGTAGTAGTGGTTGACTTTCTGTAGGCATCTTCAAAAGGATTCCACACTATTGTAAGAAGCAAAACTCAATAAAACAAAACTCTTAACCGAGTAGTCAGCTAAGACACACTAGAAAGAGGCCGAAACTGCACAACAATGATCAAAACATACAGTTGTGAATGGATAAAGTAACGTACCAATAACTGCACTGAGGAAGTGGTGAGGGACCATGATATGTGTGAGAGCCACCTCGGGATAATATACTGAGAACCCCATTGGAACCTGCTTTTTCTGGTGATTTACACATTTATTTTGCACTTGCACTTTTCCCCCGTCTATTTGGTTAGGAAGGTTTTTATGTGATTACATAGACTTGCACTTTCCATTACTCCTTAAAAGAGCACTTTCAATTGTGCACTTTTATACACTTTATGGCCTCAAATAGGGTCCTTATGGAGGGCTTTTATACCCAATATGTTTCTGTATGTGTTTTAATAGTACTTTTAATAGTATGTTATTTGTTTAGACTACTCACTTGTGGATCAATAAATGACATTTTGATTTAAATTTATGCTGCCTTTGGTGGTGCCCGTTATACATCTACATGGATTTGACCAGCTGGGGTCTAAACACAGCTTTTTTGTATTACTGAACTAATAACCATGAAGCCATGGGATCAAATCTCGCCAATAACCTCAAAATCGCGTTTTTTGAGTCATGGAATTTGACCTTTTTAAAGGATTCAGATTCTTATAGAACAAGGAAGACTGAGACCACTTGATCCATCTCTTCTGCTCTTCTGTGTATATGTTCGTAGGACAGATCCTTGCTTAAACAATGCCTGTTTATATTCGCTTAATATAGATTATAGATTATCCAACGACCTATATTTGTTACAAGTAGTATGAGTACTACTCATTCAGTAAAAGAATATTTTCTGACATTGCTCCTGTTCTTTCCTCCAAGTAGTTTCAGGTTGTGCCCCCTTGTTCAATCATTAAGTTTCTTCTAAAACCCTTCTTGCCTAAACCTTATTCAATCCTTTCAAATATCTCAAGATCTTGATCATGTTCCCTTTTTCCTATCTTACCCACAGGCCTTGCAAATGAAGTACAAATTAAGTTCTTTATTTCTTTCTTTAATTCTTTCAGATCTCACCTGTGGGAAATTGTAGAGTCTCAAAATGCTGGCCAGACTTAATGCGGAGTCTTCCACGCCATCGCCAAGCACTGCCAACAGCCGTAGCGGGGGATACCAACACTGATAATTCAGTGGTCCTCCAGCAACCCCTGAAATGAGCCATGACACTTCCTCTAGAACTTGTCTAGCATCGCTACAGGAGTCGATTACAGCGGCTCCCAGTGTTATGTTTGATAGTGTTCCAGGAATCTGGTTTACTTCTTCCACAGCAAAGAGGAAAGCCAACATCCAGCGGAAAGAGCGGAAACTGAACCTGGTTTTGGCGGAAGATTAAATAGATTTTAGGGAACTTTTACATACACAGTTACAAATTAACCAAGAACAACCATTTTGGAGGTGACCAGAAGTTGCCCTTGTCATTCTTATTAATCAACACCCCTTACTGTTTTAAGGAATCCTTAATGTGCTTTGGCCACTTAAAGCTAAGGCCCTTATTTAACAAGGGATAGCGCCAGGTAGCGAATGGTGAGCGAACGGTAATGACGCTCACCGCCACGAGAACGCCGGCTCCCCTCCGCAATCACACATTTATCAAGCCGATCCTGCTTAGCGAATGACAGAGCGCCAGATAGCGAATCATTCATCATTATTCCAGCCTCACCCCACAGCGCCAGCGAGCGACCTTTAACAGCTGCAGGTATGACCTCTCGCTACCTGGCGCTCTCCAATGCATTTCAATGGAGCAATCTTTAAATATTCTTAATTAATTGCTATTAATGTTTTTTTTTTTTATTTTTTATTTTTTTTAACGTCAAAAATTCTGTGACCACTTCTGCAATGTTTTTTTTTTTAAGGTAAAAAAAAAAATTGTACAGAATTGATATTACAGGTCTGATATTAATGTATTCATATTACAAAATGTTTGTAAAAACATGTTTTTTTTTTCCAAAAATATGGTTGTTTGGGGGTTAAAAAACTACTTTTAACCCATCGCCGCCAGCGCTCTGGGGTTTAAACAAGCATTTCACAGCGCAAGAATTTTTTGAGCGTGATTTGTTAATGAATATGCTGGGAGCCGTTCGCTATGGCCATTCGCTGTCATGCGCTCCCATACAGTGCGGAACCTGTCAAACAGCGACTCCTAACCCCGTATTCAACATTACCGCACACCGACTGAGTCGCTGTCAACAGCCGAACAACGGCCAAGCACAGCGAATACTAGCGTGCGCTGTGAAAATAACGCTACTGGCGCTCATCTGTCGCTACCTGGCACTATTAATGAATCGGCCTCTAAGATACTAAAGCTAAGTGGCCATGACCAGAGCATCATTTACTCCTGTACAACTCACTGGCCAGACCCCATATGGATTACTGTATACAGTTCTGGACACCTATGTGTAAGAAGGACCTATCAGAACTGTAGAGTGTTCAAAAGAGGGCAACTAAGTTAATAAAAGGGGTGCAGGGACTAAACTACCCTGAAACATTGTCGTCATTAGGTTAATTTCGTTTGAAAAACAGACTCCTCTGGGGGTGATCTTATAACTATTTATAAATATATCCGGGGTCAATACAAAGATCTGTCCCAAAAATCTATTTATACCCTGGAGTGTAACCATAACCCAAGGGCATCCACTAAGGGTAGAGGAATGGTACTTTCTCCACCAACATAGGAGGGGATTCTTCTCTGTAAGAACAGTGACACTATGGAACTCGCTACCAGAGGAGGTAGTTATGATACAGTAAGAACGTTCAAAAGTGGCCTGGATACCTTCCTGGCATGTAATAACATTTCCAGCTATGGCTACTAGACCACTGGAAGGAGATCTATATTGGCCTGGATGCCCTCCTTGCATGTAATAACATTACCAGCTATGGCTACTAGACCACTGGAAGGAGATCTATAGTGGCCGGGATGCCCTCCTTACATGTAATAACCTTACCAGCTATGGCTACTAGACCACTGGAAGGAGATAAACAGGCTGAACTGGATAGACTAAAGTTTTTATTCAGCCTTACATACTATGTTATTATGTTACTTAAATTGCATTGATCCACTTGGTAACCTGGACCTTCCATCTGCTATGCCTGTGTTGGCCTGTTTAGATATATATATATTTTTATATAAAATACTAAATATAATGCATAAAATAGTGCATAAAAATAACATACTATAAAAGGAGAGTGTCATTCACTTATGTTTTTGGAAATAATGGCCACAGGTGTGCAAATTATGCTCACCCAGCTATTTGCTGGTTCATAACACCACCGCCTATTTACCTTCCAATTGGAGAGTCACCAATGCGCATCCTGGAATATTAACAGATTACACCCTGTGCCTTCTCTCTGTTGGAGATATAATACTTTCGCAACAGCTTACAGCTTGTCTTTGAATGTGATCCACGAGACCGCGCACTGCTAGAGAAATCAATAAATAACAGGTTCTGGCATAAGCAAGAAACACCCAAACCAAGGGGGATTTATGAAAGTAACTACTTAGATTTGTGTGGGTTACCAGTTTAGCCCACCAAGAATTTCTTGCTTAAGAATTATGCCACACACTAGAGATATTAATTACCGTTCATCTTGGAAGTTTTTTTTAAATTGCTTTTAATTGTATGTGTTAGATGTTTTGTCTTGTCAAATACTCAGCTGTAGTGAATATGCCTTTTTCTGCTGTGTTGTATTTCCTGTACATTGAGCTTTGAGCTCTATGACTGGTGCTTCCTTCTCTTTCTGTCTGTGTTTTAGTCACCATGTAAGGTGACATTCTCTTGCTGCATGTTGCAGTAAAGCAAGTTCCTGTTACACCACTAATGTCTATCTGGATTATGACTCTGCTGCACCCAGCACTCACACTCTGAGGTTCATGATCCATATAGGCTCATCCCATCCCTTCCAAGAGCAAACTGGTGGAAGGAACACCACTGCGCCAATGTCATAATTACAATACCCATTAAAATACATAACTTAACGTGCTATTGCAGGCAAAAGTAATTGTTACACCCTTGTGTCGGGCTGCGTTTGGCCCTGTCCTAAACTGTTGGCAAAGATATAGAGGTTTACGATTTCACCTCATGCTTTCTCTTCTGAAATAAAGTGTCGTGGCCCTTGGATTTGTGATGCTGCATAATAATCAGCATAATGGGGGCTCTGTGCTGACAGCAATGTGATGAATCTGGAAGAGGAGGAGGAGGGAGGGGTGGGAGGAGGGAGGAACCAGCAATCTTGTCCCGCTCTGCTGAGCTGATTGGGGGACGAGATAAAAAAAAAAAAGAACGTAACCAGCCATTTCCGCATGAATTTAAAAACGGTTTAGGACAGTGCTAAATGTAGGCAGACGCAATGGTGTAACAATTACCTTTGCCTGCAGAAGCACTTTAAGGTTCAAAATGTATTATGAATTTTAAGATCCCTAGTTGAATGTGCTGAATAATTTCATCTAAGATAACCTAGGCCGTATGAAGGAAATGTACTGTACTCTACTGAGTCTAGTAGACTCTAGTAGATTCTAGTCTACTAGTAGACTCTAGTACAATGCAGAGTCATGGAAAGTGTTGTTAAGGTAGTAAAAACCTTCGCCGTTTAAGACCAAATATTTAAAATAGAAGCTGGACCGGATTGATCCCAGATTCTGGGTGCCCAGAGAAGGTCTTGGTTAGAAAATGATCTAGGGCTCCCCATTGAGTTTAAAGGTCTTCACCATTCAAGGGCAAACATATATAAAGGAGATCTATCCTTACACAGCTAGATCTTAAGTGTTTTTAGTTTCTAGGTGCTCAGTGGAATATTGTTTAGGGAATGGTGGCTAGGTTATGTGTTTAAGGTAATTGTATTCTAAAGATTCCTTATTCAGAGTTAAGGCCTTCACCGTTTAAGATCAATATTTTAAATAGAAGTATCCTTACACAGATGAGCTTTAGATGAGCCCAGATTTTGTAGGGTCAGTGGAATCTTGGTTAGGCAATGACGGTGAAAATTCTAAGGATGGCACATTTAGAGTAAAAGCCTTACATAGTTACTTAGTTAATACGGTTGAAATAAGACATATGTCCATCAAGTTCAACCATATATTAGTTTGGCCAGAAGGACTATTGAATCCCCTAATAAATTATCTGTGTACTGACCCTTGGCAATCATGAGGGGCTGGTGGCTTTTGGAAAGTCTCTAGCTGTATTCCATGGTTTATGTGAAGAGGAAACACCCCTCCAATAATAATATCAGCCTTCTGCAGGTATCCAGTCACTCCATGTTCTTGAAGGACACACGAGGGTTTGACAGGGATGAGATGAATAACAATTATATATAAATATATTGAAATAGATGACATGGTCCTAAAAAAAAACTCAGTTCATTCACAGTTTCCAAAATGGCTGTGTCTAAATATTAGTGAACTCATCAGGAGAGGCTTTGCCGAATCTTCCAGGATTTCTGGTTTTAAAAATCAATACCATTGCATATACCTTATCCAGCAGCCTTGCAAGAAATGAAGCTGGCACCATATACATATATATACAGTGGGGATCCCAGAGGAGCTAAGAGGCTTCAGGGACATTTAACAGAGAAACCTCACATGAGAAACCCAAGAAAATCCACCTGAGAACAGCTTAATTAATATATATATATATATATATATATATATATATATATATATATATATATATTAATATACATGTAATTCATGTAATTATATATTTAATACATGTAATTCCTCTTTAAAAGAGTTTAGCAGGGATCTAGAACATCTTAGAGAACTAACTACAGGTGTAGTGGTTGTATCAAGAAGGTTTAAAGGGGAACTCTATGTACAGGCTAAAGGAGATTTCCAGAGGGTCTATCCCCCAGATAAGCTAGTGTAGGGGCCTGGGTATAACTAGGGACATGTCAGAAACTAATAAGAACCCTTTAAATAGAGTTAACCAGACATTAAGCTCTTTTGTGGTTTCTACCCATAAAAGTGCATAGACAAAGACATACCCTAAACTAGACTCAATATGGCAGAAGCGGGTTTAGGCCATAGACTAATATTAGGCCATAGGCTATAATGGGGATTATTCTTGAAGGTGAAGTCAGAAGGGTTGTTAGTCATAACAGGAGGAGTAGTAACATAGTTCTAACTAGAAGGGTAGTGATTAGGTAGAGAGTTTAGCGAGCAGCCTATCAGATGTTGGACATGAGGCCGAACATGTGATAGAATGTTCTGAAAGGTAGTGAGAAGGGATATAGGGAAGCCCCAGTCCCAAAACCGCCTTGTTGTTCTTAACCATGTTGAATTGTAAGAGGAGCAGGAATACTGACTCTGACACAGAGAGAAGGGGGATAGATCCAACAAGGACTTCGGACAGAACCAGAACTGTAACTGGATGGATATTGTAACTGTGCTGTGTTTGCTGTTTGCTTGTGGATTAAATAAAGAGGAACTCTGCTTTCATCTACTGGACTAACGTTCATCTTTCCAAGCAGCAACAGTGAGTACTAACCTTTTCCGCAACTGCACCCTAACCCTTACCTACCCACAACACACACGTAGAGCACCCTGTTCCCAGAAGAACCATCTCCCTGCCGTCACTCGCTGAACACCCCGGTGTGTGAGGGCTACACTAGGCCCCAGGGAATAGCTAGTGTACAGCTCAACCTTATGAGGAACCCAGGTCAGAGGGATATTGCCAAGGCTACCACTGACTCTTCACCCTTGGTGAACAAACCTTTACCTGCTGAGACGCTGGAATTATCATCCCCGGTATGGCTGCCCCCTTAGGACTTGAAAGTAATATTTCCCCTGAGTTCTGATACGTCAAGTTGACAAGCACAAGGGTAAAGAGGTGTTCAGGAAGGTTACGGTCATTCATGGTCATTCATTCATGCGAAAGTACAGGAATGAAGCAATGCAGCTCAAGAAAAGAGCCAGGGATCATACATGAGAAATCACCACTCGTTGTACCAGGGGAGTATCAGAGACAAGGTCAGCAGAAGCTAAGGGTCATTCACAGGTAATACTCAAGATGCACTTAGAAAACAGAAGAACACACCCAAGTAGAACACTATAACTGCCATCTGGAAAAGGTTAGGTCAGTTTTATAATGACACTGACCAACAGGCTGTGGGTATCAGTGAAGCTGATAATTTGCTAGAATAGGGCAGGGCTCATTGGCCCTAAACAACAACAGGACTAATAAGCCCAACACAATATAAGGGCTAACAACCTTTATATAACAATGGTAGTTATTAGCCCAGCCAAAACCCCCACTGGTGGCTGTGCTGCCTGCACTTAGGCAGGGGAACGAAGAAAGCTGGATGCTCTCACAGGTGTCCGGGCAAAACCATGGTAAGCTTGCCACGCTGACAGGAGATGCAGCAGGAGTGAGGGACGGGTAAGACAGTGTTCTTTTCAATTAGCCAGCTTTGAAAGGTGTCAGAGCCCAGGGCAAGTGTCCTAATTTTGGTGAATAGTCACCCACCCTGATGGGATCCACCTGGAATAATGAAGTAAGATCACTATTGGGTGGATATTTAAATCTTTAGGACGGTCTGCAGATCAGTATACTAGAAGTGGGTAAGGCAGTTGCTGTTCCAACTGTAGACACTTGATGGTTGTGTAAGATCACAAATGGGAGAGTAGAATTAAATTCAAACTCATAATTCTAATTTGGAGTTGCCCTTTAGGATGAGTCAGGGGACAGAAGATATATTTGGGGAGCAATAGGAAACTATTTCTGGGATTAGTTGGTAGGTTTTTAGAGGGAAAACAAAGGCAACATTGTAAAAGAACAGAGGTGAGTGTGAGAAACACACTTTAGCCCTGTATAGCCCTGTGTAACAGCTGGTGAGGCTACCAAACACTTCAGCAGTCCCTGGAGAAATTGAAACGAGCAGGAGGATGGGAGATAAGAGAAGCCGCCCTTGGGGCTAATGTGACCCAAGATTGGATACCCTGTGGAGGTCCAGGGCTGGCTGGGGGCATGCCTCAGCCAAGAGATGCTGGGGATGTGGACACTGATGTTTACATCGGCAGGAGAGCCAGGGCAAATGTGAGTTTTGTTATGTAAACCCATCATGTACACCTGTTGAGAGAGCATTGTCCCTACACCCCCAAGAGACAAACAGGACACCTCAGGGCTCAAGAAGACCACATTCTCCACAATCCTGGTTTCACCCAATCCCCCCACCCCAATTTTGTGCCTGTCAGATTTGGGGATTTGCCTGTCTGCTAAGCAACTTAGGATTAGTAGACAAGTTTGAGAACCTTTTGTGATTTTTTTTTATAGCTGGAATCCTATTCTGCTTTGGGTTGTGTGTATTTGAATTCATGGAGTTAGGTAGTGGTAGAACCTCATGTGAGAGCATTTGTGAGGCCATAGAGAGATTGCCACAAAGAAATTACATTTGTTAAATGTATTGTTCCTGTGAGGATGCAGGGGATTAAACATGCGCCAGCCTTCACTAATGGAAATTCCCTAGTCTTCCTGGCAATTGTCTGTTGTGCAGTAGCCCAGGAAATGGAGTGGGCAGGGCAGCGGAGTAGCTAGACTTTTTGGCACCCGGGGCTAACATTCAAAATGGCGCCCCCCACCTCAGGCTTCCCTTTGGTGCCCCCCTGACCTGCTGCACCCAGGGCAAGTGCCCCTCCTGCTACGCCCCTGGGGCAGGGCAATTAGAGCAAGCCACCCGTCCCAGGTAACAGCATGTTGTTTGGCAGATGTCATAAAGTTGATGGGACATGGGCCAGTGGTGCAGGCCCAAGGAGAAGATGTGGACTGAGATGGGCTGCAAGTGGTCTGAGCTGGATGCCAGTGAGTCTCAGTGAGATAGTCAGCGTGGGACTTGTGGCCTTATTGTGACCAGTTCCTATTTGACCAGTAAGAGTGCGGTGTCATGTCAAAATTATAAAGTGGAGTTGGCAGCTGCACTTCACTTGGAAGGTGATCCCCTATGATCTAAGGGAGACCTGTAGACTACCAGCAGTTGTCTACTATTCAGCCACCCCTAACCAGCGCTCAGAAGCAGTAACAATTGCAGTGGGCCCAGACATGCATGAAGACTATATGACAGTCTTGTTTAACCCTTTCTGTACCAGCTTACCTGGAGATTTTGTCATCCACTGTTGCCAGACAATTTTTCACCATTTTGCGCTGTACAAGTTTAACTGTGGTTTTTGAAGATATGTCCAGGGATTTTCCAGGAGAATTATATATTCAGCAGAATTTTGGCTTTAACATGAAATGTTTTGTTTGTCATTTTTCAGTGCTTTCTCCATATTTTTGGGTGAAAAATATGGAACAAAATGTAAAAAATACTATTTTTTTTACACTTTTAAAAGTTTTTTTAAAGTTTAAAAAAAAAAATGTAAGAGCCCCATTCCTCTCGGTTACAACGGTACCACATATATATCCGTAGACACCCTTTCCTGCCCAGAAGACACCCCAAACTCAAAAGAAAATACAACCGCTATGTGCACTTTGCAGTTTATCCCCTTTACGTTTGAAATCCCTCCACATATTATATATTCCCCAAATACACACCTCAAGCTTTCTAGGCATACCAGGCTTGCTGTCTTGGGGATAGTTTTCTGGACTCAAACTATCAAGGAATTCACTGGTTGCACAAAACAGAAACAGAATCAAAACCCCATTTTCCCCCCAAAAAATTTTCAATATGCAAACAAGAAAAAATAAGCTAAATCTGAAACCACAAGGTCCCCGAACAGAACAATACCCAACATGCATAGGTACTTTCGACCCTTGCCAGCCTCCTTAAGATTTTGATACCCTCTGTTGCAAGACCGTTTTTCACTATTCTGCTCTCTGTATATTTAACTGTAATTTCTGCTTCTGTTTTAAAGTGCTTCCCGCTGTCACACGCCACTGTACCCATGTAGTCTGAATGTCCTTGCACATACTTACCTTTGTCCTCTCTGCTGGCATCTAGGGCATCCCATGTAGTCTGAATGTCCTTGCACATACTTACCTTTGTCCTCCCTGATGGCATCTAGGGCATCCCATGTAGTCTGAATGTCCTTGCACATACTTACCTTTGTCCCCCCTGCTGGCATCTAGGGCATCCCATGTAGTATGCATGCCTTTGAACATACTTACCTTTGCCCCCCCCCCCCCCTGCTGGCATCTAGGGAATCCCATGCTGTCTGCATATCCTTGCACATGCTTATCTTTGTCCCCCCAATGGCATCTAGGGCATCCCATGTAGTCTGCATGTCTATGTAGTCTGCATGTCGGCAGGGTCCGGGGTCGCCTCCTTATAACCACACCCTGTCTTTTTGGCCCCACTGGTTCCGCAGCCAGAACTTCCCAGCTACAAAAGAAAATATAATTTAGTAAAACATGTTACTCATAATCCTGATAGCTCACCTTCTCTGTTGTACATCCACTTACCTGAAAAGTTCTGGCTGTAGAACCTCTGCACCCAGGGCCACTTTTGCCGTTTGAGGTCCAACCAGTCCTGCATTATTTGGGTGAAGGTGTAAGGCGACATCCACTCGCCACTCATGTGCAGCCACTTCCTCTGCCAACGTCTTCTATTCATGTGTGTTGGGATTGAAGTCATACCATTGGTCCATGAAAGTCTGCAAATAACAAACAGATGTGCATTGTTAACTTATGACCTCTGTTTGGGTCTCCTTTAGCTCCACATGCATGCACCTGCCCTTTTAAGTCTGGGACAGTGCAACCACCCAAGCCTCGTATACGCTAGTGTATGCCAATGCTAACTAATCTAGCTCTCCTATCCCACAGTAGTTGTGTGATGGATAGGTCAGAATCAATAAAATGAATACATATGTGAACATTCCCTCTCTCCATTTGTTGTACGCTTAGTGGCTAATAAAGTAGAAACCAATAATTAAACTGTCCCTGCACCACCCTTCAGATAAAGATTACAACAAGATTAGTGTGCAAAAAGATGGTGTCCCAAGGCAGGCAATTTAAATTTGCAAACAAATATGGTGTGGGGCCCAGTACCCCACAGAAACGGACACCAATAAATTGCACCACCAATCTATGTATTCAAAATTCAATCAAGGCATGTAACAATAATATATATTTCAAATTGTAAATTTATTTATTTACATCATAATTAAAATAGAGCTCATCCAACATATACTAAAAACCATAATTACTCAACGGGAAAAATCTCAAGCCAGAAAAAAGTGCCGTTGTGCATATAATAATACAAGTATAAAAATATATATGTAAACCAGTGATATGAATCAATACAAACAATCAAACAACCTCTAATCAAAAAATAACTATAAAAAACTACACAGTGTTAATTAAGACAATATGTGTATATCATAAACTGACATATAAAAAATGTACACCTAAACTAATCCAAAGACTGACCCCAAAGTTAATCCTAAAGTGTAAAAAGATATATATAAAGATTTCTATCACCAAAATATCTGGCTGGAGATCCCGCTGTGTCCTGGTGCCCCTTTACCCACGCGCTCCGTGGAACCCACCACTTTTGCAAGGTGCCAGGAAGAGAACACAGTGGCTAAGTAGTGGCTAATAAAGGTGAAATAAACCCTCAGGCAGCCACTTCACTCTGTGCTATTTCTCTTTCACTTGACAATAATGCTTAGGATTATAAAGATAATAGAATATGCTGCTACTAATGTATTACTGTGATAAAGATGGCATCGGGAAGCCGAACAACAAGGCGTAGAATAACATTCCAAAGATTGTTAGGTTGTTAGGACCAACACAGACCAATTTCTGAGCTAGATATTCAGTTTTTTCTAATATGATGATACGTAGATGACGTATGTACATTTTCTATTTTACTATAAATAAAAACGTCAAAGGGAGGAACGCCAGATGCATCTCTATAAGATAGTTGAACCCATTCCAATAACTGTGTCCTTCTGTCTCGCGTATTTATTATCTCCTAGGCTGATTTGAAAGACTGAGCGACACCCAGGACCCCCGTTAAACGGGCACGAAGGAGGGGGTCAGTCTGAAGGATAGCCGTCCTTGAAAATTGCTATCGCAGATGCACTTAGGCCAAGAGGGGCACCTACCTCTCCCCGCCACTACTATTGTCGGATAGGGCTCACTAACCATGGCCAGCAACAATGTAGAGCTAGCTCTCCCATCCCACAATAGTAGCAGATTGCAAGCGCAGATGCACTTAGGCCAAAAGGCGCGTCTACCTCTACCCAATCTGCTACTACTATTGGACAAGGCTTGCTGACCATGGCCAGCAACAAGGTGAAGCCAGCTCTCTCATCCCACAATAGTAGCGGATTGCATAGAAATGTCAAACCTAAATCACTTAGACACCCGAGCGATGCATACAAACACAACAGAGTGACAGTGGCAGCAAAGTACTGTGGCCCTGTAACATTGGAAGGCCAGAACTCATTACTGTGGCACCATGTGCCTTCGCTTGTATTTCGAGGTCCCCTGTCAACTGTTGGCACCTTGGCAGGAGTGTAATGTGGAACACATGCCTAGGCGATTGGCATTAAAGTGTGACTTACCATCATAAAGTTCTCCTGCTGCTCACGGTGAATACGATGGGTGCCATGTTGGACCTTTGGATGTCATCTATATGACGCACCCTGCACAACTGCTGACACACCCCGGCGGTCCCCGGAAGTGTGCTTGCGTCCATACGCCCATGTAGGCTGTAGGTTGCTGGTGTCTGTGATGGGCTGTTAGATAAACCAAATTGTTTCACCACAATTTCCCACGCAATTAGGTAAAAAAGAACACAGCTGATGACTTAGGAGCTCACTATGCCACACCATAAAAAACCACAAATGAATATAATGCACAGCCAAACAATCAATTCCTAACAATTGTGAGGGTGCAGGCCCTAAAACACCCAGATACAAAAGTATCACTCAATACATACTCCACATTGGTGAATCTGCCAGCACAGACCCAGGTGGGCGTTTTCACAAAAGAGGCCGCACAAATCCAAAATGATTTAAAAATTTTTAATCTATTTAATGTTATAAAGTACCAAAACTATACATACATACATATAAAGACAAGACTATTAAAAACCATAAAGAAACAATGCCCTCCGGTGGCAAATCTTATAATTGACTCTAAATAATTTGTATAAGGAATTGTATAAGGAAAAGCCTGCCTGTTAAAAATTCATAAGACTGCCTGGAGCCAAATAAATACTGAATAATAAATGTGTATATACAGCCATATGAATAGTTGATATGGTTCTAAAGAAACAGAGGACATAAATCAAAGCAAAATCTCCATACACATAAGTGCCCTATTCATAAAGTGCAATGTGCTGACAAGTTATGTGCAAAACATACTATAAATTAATGGCAAAATAAACTATGTGCAAACCATATTAGGAAAATAGCAGCAGGTTAATAATAAACAGAGCAGTATGCTCTCTGGTGTATAAAGTGACTAGTGCAAAAACTAAACCGATATCAACAAACCTATCGGGTTCCCAGGCAACTATTTGTATTAATATACTAGAATGGTATAGCAGGCATGCTTAAAAATTAACAGGTAATATCACCATAATAAACTGAGTCTCACGTGCCACCGGGAGGCCTCCAAGCACCTACGCGTTGCGTGGCTCCGCCCACTTCCTCAGGATGCTATGTTATTATGTGTGTACCCTTCCCTCTTAAATAGGGTGCAGTCCCAGTAGAATCTGTATAAGCCGCAGGTGTGCTCGCACTCGCATACCGGAAGTGCGGCATGGCCAGTAGTAGATAATGTGACACCTCCATCCGGAGGGCCGTGCGAGGAGAGGGACGCTGCGTCCGCGTGACGGACGCGCGCGCGCTCCCGCGACCCGCCCCCCGGCGCCTACCCCTGCAGTAGGAGGCGTCCGGGGGCGAGCGCAGGGCGCAGCGCGCATGCGCCAGACAGCGCAGCGTCTCTCAAAAAAACTAATTGAGAGATCGGCTGCTATACTAGATCGAGGGAAAGGATCACACATACCACATGTAGGCATGATATTATTAACCACTATATTGGTACTCTAAATCACAGTATATATTATATTAGAACACACTCAATAGAGCTATATATAGAAATGTATACATATAATAATTAAGGTGGAATATATGGAAATGGGCTAATACAGTCACTATTGGCATCTGAATGGGGGGGGGGAGAAGGAGGGGGGGGAAAGGGGAAGGGGAAAAGAATCAATGTCCCAGCAAAATTGATAATATTCCTATTACCATACGTATTTAAAGAGATAACCATATGCAAAAAATAATAAATAAATAAAGTAATACTCTACTAAAAAGACACTCATTACAGCGATCTCTATACAATGAAATGAATTAGTCAATGTTCCAAGATACTCTGTGGGTACTCCCCAAAGTATATTCTCATTGGATTTTCAGGATGAGACAGTTCCATTCTTGTAGAAAATCGACGGTGCTGCCAATATCCATCTAGTTCCTCAAACCACACCAGGTGAGTGGGTATCACTACTTTTTCATGAGGACATTCCACATCCAGGTATTGGGGACGAGGCATCCAACCACAAATGGCTAATCAAGGTGCTGTTCCCGTCCTGTCAATTACTTGGATTTCCACATGGTCCATTAGATGCTGCTTGGTTGGTGCCCGGTTTGTGTGGTGACCGGGGGGTTTTTTGTCTTCAGACAATGTCATCTCCTCTATATCCAGATCTCTAAGAGCTCCATAGATGTAAAAGGCTCCCAGGGTCTTTATTTCTTAAGGGGAGGGGGAATATCTGGAGGATAGTGTATTCTATAATATAAATGAAACATGTTACTACTATTCTATGACATACAAATTCAAATAATGTGTTGCCACCACCAACACCCAAGACCAGCAAAATCAACCCTGTGACCCACCACCAAAACCAAAGTACCCCAAGTGATAAAAGAAGTCAACCATCCCGTCCCAAAAAAGGTGAAAATGAAAAATCTTCATTGATGCCATACGGTGCTCGTGTGTTTAAATTAAAAATCCACTCCAGTTCCCTCTGTTCAAGTTTTCTTTTTAGATTTCCACCCCTGCCACCCAGTGTGACTTTCTCAATGTAAATGACTCTCAAACCGTCGCACTTTCCACTATGTTTGGTCAGAAAGTGTGCAGCCACAGGGGTGAGTGTTTTTCCCGCCTCTTTGTCCCTTTTAGATAATTTTATATTTGACAAATGTCCCTGTATACGCACCTTTGCTGCATTTTTAGTTTCACCCACGTACTGGAGAGGGCAGGAACATTGTAATATATAAATTATACCTTCTGTACGACAATTTATGTGTTGTTTAATCGTGTATTGTTTTTTAGAGTTTAGTCCCATAAAGGACTCACATGTGGTCACATGACGACACACATTACATTGGCCACATGGTCTACTAGAGCCCCTGTTTATTTTAGGCGTAAGCCATGTCCTCGGGTGTGTATAATGGCTCCTACACAAACGGTCTCTTAAGTTGGGAGCACGTTTTGGAGTCATAAGCGGGCCCCCCCTAGTCCACCTAGCAAGACTGGGATCCGTCTGAAGAATGGACCAATGTTTCTCAAGAATGGACCGAACCGAGGGCCAATCATTATTAAACCTAGAAATAAATCTCACCTCATCTCTGAGTTCACGTTTCTTATATTGTAGCAAGGATTCCCTCGGTGTTGTGTCAGCTCTCATCACCGCTTGCTTGATCACACCACTAGGGTATCCACGTTGTTTGAAGCGTTTTCGCAATTCCTTTTTTGCTGCCCTATAGTCTGAATTTTCAGAGCAATTTCTCTTGATCCTCAGGAATTGACCCACAGGTATCCCTCTTTTTAATTTTGTGGGATGTGCACTTGTAAAGTGTAAAAGACTATTTGTAGCAGTAGCTTTCCTGAATAGTTTGGTCTGTATGGCTCCATGCTTTGTCACAGTCACGGTAAGATCCAAAAATGTGGCCTGGTGGGGGGAAATTGCATGGGTCAGATAAATGTTGAGGTCGTTCACATTCAACTTGGAAATGAATTCATTCCCCAGTTCCATGGACCCATCCCACAGGATCAAAATATCATCAATAAATCGGTACCAGCCGAGAATATGCCAGTGGAATGGGTCCATGGTTTCTGCCCATACAATTTCCCGCTCCCACCAACCCAAAAAGAGGTTCGCCACGGACGGGGCACATCGTGCTCCCATAGCGACCCCGCGTGTCTGTCGATAGTACCCAAGGTCAAATACAAAGACATTGTGGCCAAGAATGAAATCTAACAATTCTAGAAGGAAGGCATGCAATTTGTTCCTGTCAGCCGATTCCATCCCCAAGAAATATTCAACCACACGTAGGGCCATGGTGTGAGAAATATTGGTATACAGGGATTCCACGTCACATGTGATAAGTAAGGTCCCACATGGTACCGTGACTGAATTCAACCTAGTTAGAATATCCGTGGATAGGCGCCACCACAGCCCCCAGAGCCAGAAACACAGGCATGGCTGAGGAACCGGCAGCACCAGGCCAAGGTACCGCAGCTCCAGAGGCATTCCCCGTCATTCGTCCAGCAGGCACTCCCCTGCGGATACTCACATCAGCCACTCTGAGTGGGGCACCCGCAGAAGTGTAAGGCATCAGCAGTGGGCATCAGAAAACTGGGGGGCCCGGCACAGCCCACCATAGATCAACCAACAGTCAGGACACCGGAGCACTATGTGGGCCCCAGTGAGGAGTCCGCAGCAAAGCCCCATGTGGAGTCAGCTGAGGACAAAGACTGAGCAGTGTTGCCACAGCCAGGCCTGCTCTTTTCCCGGCCAGTAGCCTGGAATTCATCCGTTCTGGGCATAGTGATTCCCCCTTCAGCAAAGACAACACCCAGCAGACCACAACATCGGCCACTCACCCTGGGCCCAAACTAACATGTCAAGTTGATCCGTCGATTTAATGATGCCCAGCCGACTGGCTGGGTCCCGGTCCTGTTCAACCCCAAAAGCGTTGCGGGATAAGTTGTGGTTGGAGATTACCCAGAATGTGACAGGGTGGGGCCAGAACCCAAGGATGGTGCCCAGGCCAAAAAGTGGTGCGGCGGAAACTCAGCACCAGACAGGCTGAGGAATAAGTGGTGAACATCCAGAGAGCTGCTTGTACAGGAAACATTGGACAACTCACTAAAGCCACCCTTTCCTTTGTTTGAATTTAGCTTGCAACCTGGTGGGGGGATTCCTAAAACTCTACAGTTTACTCATGCTGAGGAGCAGGTGTTGGGGATGCTCCACCCCAACACCTACCAGGGGGTGTCTATGGACCAGGGGATGTCCATGGACACTAATAGGCGTCATGTGCCCACCAGTGGTAAGACATGTTAGCAAATTGTTGCAGTTTGGCACAGGGAGGAGTAGGCCAACCAAACACGCCACCCACCAACCTTACTTCCCACATGCACAGCCAACTTTGAGGGCTTCCATGCGCAACATATGTTGTGTGACTACACGCACCAAGGGTATTAGACAGCTTTTATATGTAACCCCAACATGGGTGTGAGCAGACCAAAATGTGGGGCCCACGTTGATGTGGGACCCAGTATGTATCCCTTGTAGGGATTTTGAAGGGGCACATATACTGTTAAAAGGAAACTACCAATGCATTTACCTTGACTCTTCAGCAAAACCTCAACCAGCAGCACCCCGCCACCTACAGTCACAGCTGGCCCGTCTGGTGTGCCTACCACCAAGACAACATCAAGGCCAGGGCCACCCACCAGCCAGTCATCCAGGGAGCGGAGTCCAGGTAGTGATCCATCCCATATCTATCACACACCTCTATCTATCTATTCCCTATCTATCTGTCTATCTATCTATCTATCTATCTATCTATCTATCTATCTATCTATCTATCCCACACCTCTATCTATCTATCTATCTATCTATCTATCTATCTATCTATCTATCCATCTCATATCACTTTATTGATCCATCAATCTATCTATATATATATACCATATCGCTCTGTCTATCTGTTTATCTATCCATCCTATAAACCTCTATCTATCTATATGCATCAGAATAATATATTATCCATATTCTTTTTATTATGCAGTCATAGCAACAAACATGGGATATGTTCTCAGCAATTTATTTCTCTATTTTATATAACAGAAATGAGGATTTGTGCATTGTTTGATGAGGAGCTGTTTTCAGGATAATAACATAAAATAATAATTAGTGGATGGCGGTGGCGTGTCCTGCGGGAAGGCGCTATGTGACATTTGTGTAGCGGAGTTCCCATGTCTCCTCTACAAGCTCACACCTGTACACAGGAAGCTCAGCGCGCCGCAGACAGCTCCCCCGGGTGGCAGGTTGAGCGGCAGGTGGGGAGGGAGGGGTAATTATCCGCCATTAGGGCTCTGCTCTGACATCTGGGCCTAGATGATACCTCGGAGGGGAGGTGTGTGTATATTGTGTCTCCTCACACACAATTTCCTCCGGTGTCATCATCACCATCATCCTCCAGGTGACAGCTTTACACCAAGTACATAGCAGATGTGCCATCTCCCTCTGGGCCCCCCTAGATTATCCGCTATGGGCTTTCCTGAGAAATACAGAATAGGAAGCATTGGATTCACTATTTACTCCTTAAACTATTAAATATATCAAATAAACCACCGTGTGGCGCTTGTGCTCATATTCCATGCACATATTAAAACTTAAAAGCGAATATTAAAAACTATTTTTACACAGTGATAAAGTCCTTAATTTTGAAGATTAAAATGTAAATAACATTCCTCCGTCTTCTTATCACTATATAAATAACCCTCCACCACATATCACACCGATTTCCTGCTTACCCAGATATCCAAATTCAAACAGGCAGAAAGACAGCCAATCTTTTCCTCTTTGGCTCCCCTTTAATGTTTCACTTTGGTTCCACCTTAAGGTGAATTTTTGCTGGTCGTTATTTGATTCCAAGCAATATATGCAAAAGCACAGAGCTAAGGAGGTTTCAAGTCCCCTTTAGTGTCCAAATCAACTTCAGTCTATAAGTGGTGAAGAACAAATTAAGATCCTCTTTAAGGTTCAATCAGTCAATATTTATATAGGCCATGAAGATACAGATCCAGCAGACCTCAGTGTGATCCCACCACCAATCAAATGCTCTTACCAGATGGTAGTTAGTTGTAGGCATATATAAGGGGTCTCATATTCAATCTCTAAAAGAAGGTCAGATGGTATCCGTAATTCCAATATTCAACAATTCACATGTTCCTTCCCAACAGATCAGTCATGAAAAGCAAAAATATATCCATAGTGCAACAATGCTTGAAATCAATATACTACTCACATAAAAACAATAAAAGATTGATATTCCATATGGCCACGGGCCAACTCACTTTGCTCGATTCCCCTCCATTTTTCAAATGGGGAGATTAGTGTGTCCCGCCGGCTCCCAATGCGTTTCGTTCCCCCCCGCGACTTTAACCAGGTGAGCCGGCGCGGCGGTGACACTTCCTATTTAAGTCTGAAAAACATAGGTGGGGCTTTCGCCTGTCCAATCAGTAGCCACTCCCTGTGGAAATATAAGCAGACCTCTCTAGCAGATCACGGAACACATGAATTGTTGAGTTCAATTGAGTTCAAGGGTGATTGGTGGCAGTAGAGAATGCAACAAGGACTAGAGGACAATTGGTGACTATAGGGAAGCCAATAAGGACTAGAGGGCGATTGGTGACTATAGGGTGAACGCCGGGCGCTGTACGCAAAACCACATTTATGAAAGCGAATCTGGTGAGCACCTCTAAAGGCGCCATGTAGTGTCACATGTATTATTACAGATGGCTCAGTGTATAGCGCCGGCGCTCTAGGCTTTGCCATTTCAGATTGGCTCAGGGGGTTCGGATAACCATATCTGTGCAGAGGAGGCATCGGCGGAGGGCCTGGAAGGCAGATAAAATAAACACAGGTTTATATTTGGCCAATTTGGAAGCTGTATAGGCAGAATTACAGCCAGCAATAAAGGATATATAATCTATTCTATTTGTCACATGAGGAAGGGTGACACACGTGTCAACAGATGGATAACGAGCAGTACAAGGGGCAGTTGACGGATAGACAAAAATTAAAATGTATAGTGGAACTCAGGGCTGGCACCAGCACATGGCAAACCTGGGCAATTGCCAGGGCCCCTGGCATCTTCAGGGGCCCACTCAGGCTCACACTTGGCCATGTTATTTTATAGTGGACCCGAACAATCAAATGCAGGGTATTGTGTGCAGACCTGCTCATGGCTGGCCCCAGCAACAGGGGATGATCAACAACAATGGAGAAAATGTCCTGGAATGGGGGGCAATTGATGGAAACTCAGAAGGGAAGAACTAGGTGACAACTGACAGCAATAATGTATTTAGTGACAGCAGAGCAAGCAGTAAGGGCTGAAGGGTGATTGGTGGCAGTAGAGCAGGCAACAAGGACTAGATGACAATTGGTGGCTATAGGGAAGCCAATAAGGACTCAAGGGCGATTGGTGACTATAGGGAAGGCCTAAGCACTGGAGGGTGATCAGCAGCAGAAGATGACCCATTTGTGGCAGTGGAACTGAAAGGGGACATCATGTGACACACTACTTAGGGGCCCACTGAGACTCTTTTGCCCAAGGGCGCCCACAAACCTGGAGCCGGTCCTGGTGGAACTGCCTAGATATCAATGTAGGACCTTTATAAAAAACACTTAGGTGGTCCTTTAATTAAAATCTGAGGGTTGCAGCTTATTGACAGCAATAACTAATAGGTGTTTATTATGGACTCCACTAGATGGTGCCAAAAAGTTATTTAATAGTGGTTCAGAGGAAATGGCTGCAGATCACTTTTTACTTCCTGTCCATGAGGACAACTATTTAGGCCAGACAGAGAAGCCTGTGAACATAGAAATTATCGGGCCTGACCCTAAAAGGTTTTCTTTAGTCTTTACATTTAGCCACAACCAGGGACTGACTGGGGTTAAAAAATGGCCTGAGACTTTTCTGGTCACACCGGCCCTTCTGCAGTGTGTCTAGCCTGACCGCTCCCCCCAATAACAGGCTGAGTGGAGGAACAATCTCCTTAATATACTCTGCGTTAAATGTAGCCAGACCGGAGACACATGGGTACGTAGGTAGCTGGGAGAAAGACCTGGGCCCAAGCCAGGGAGAAAGAGGATGGTCAGAAATATGGTCCAACATCTCTAAATGCTCCATCAACGTCCTGACAGTTGAAATGGCCTACAAGGTAATGCTTCGCTGGTACCGGGCCGCCTTAGCAGGATGTTCACGGGACAAACCAGGACGTGCTTAAGGGGCTGCAGTGCGGAGGAAGACTTCCTGCACACGTGGTGGACTTGTCCCATGTTAGCCTGCTTTTGGAACCAGGTATATAGGCTGGCCAATGGAATTTTCCAAACCAGAATGAGTAAAGACCCCTGGGTTGCCCTCTTGCACTGCAAGCCCCAGGAGCTCACCAGCAAACATCACAGACTTTTTGTCTACCTCCTCCTAGCAGATAAACAGGCCATAGCTAAAGCCTGGAAAAAACAATTTACCCCAATCTCAGAGGTGTCGGCTAGAATGAACGGGTTCCTCATCAACGAAAGATTATCCAGTATCCTGACCTACTCCCACGATGAATTCCTCTCAATTTGGGAGCCCTGGATAAGATTTGCCTGGCCTGGTGAACCCCTACAGAGGCTATAACCACCATATGCGATGGCTGGTGGAGTGCGGGAGTACCATGGTTCCCCTTCCCCCCCTACACCCCGATCCCCCCTCTTTCTCTTCCCCAACCTTCCACCCCCCACCCAGTTCTTTGCACTTGACCGTGCCTGATAGTCTTGCGGGCTTGTCGTGGAGGCCGTAGGACAGCGGGCGCACAGGTGTGGGTGTCCGGCCCATGGGGTCTGGGGGATCCCACGATCCGCATGGTCTCACAATGGATTTAAATAAACCACAGGTCAAGTTGGTCGTACTAAAATGTTGAATGTCCCTTACTTTACTTTCTTCTTCTCTCCATATACATTGTGGATTGCTAAAACATAAATATGATCAGTGTATAATCTTATGTAACATAGATTGTTAGCTTCTTTTCTCTGCCTCCCCTGCGTGGGATGGCGATACAATGCATAAGCTTTGTATATCTGTATTGTTGAAACAAAAAGAAGACTCAATTTCATATTCTGTAATCTGATATTAAACTTAGTTATATAGATATACATGTGATATGTTAAGTTCTGGGCATAAAGCTAACAGACGTTTTAGTGTGTAGGAATGTCCTTCTCTCAGTGATTTATCTAGATGTAGGTCACAGGAATCCCTTGAACTCCGTTATCAGTAGACATATAGGAAAATCGCTCACGCAGGAACCACAAGATTTATTGCCAGCTTTCCGTGTGAAGGTTTTTAGTTACGTCACAAAGGTGATGCTAAGTACTCCTTTTTTGTGTGTGACATTTTGTATAAAAATGCAAGCTGGTTTTGAATAAAGCAGAGTCATGTGTTGAACTGTCCTGCTGTGTATGTCTCTCTTGATTCAATCACATGATTCTCTAACCAGTAACTAAGGAAGAACGATATAGAGGTTGGGCGAGAGAAGCCATATAGACTTATCGGGGTTCAAGTTACCCCCCAACACCACCCCCCCCCACTCACCTTGCTGTTCTACTGTGCCAGATCGATGGGAGCCAGGGATTGCCACCGCAGGGAGCCTCAGCCACAGATAAAGCTACAGAGAGCCAGGGCTGGCTTTCCGCCATCTGTGTCTATGTGCTGCAGCCTATGATGGCTGCCCAGCAACACAGCAGCAGCATGAGAGTTCCGCCAGAGCCGGGACTGTTATGCTGATTCTGTGCACCATCCGGCTGTCGTAGGTAGGCCACCACCTCCCCTGCACTGCCCACCTGTCGGCCCTCTAATTTATTGCCGGCTTTGGCTTCTAGCTGCAGGCCGGGTGAATGGAATGCGCCATGGGCCGCTTCACGCTCTGGGCAGCCTGCAGTGGCTCAATTTCACCCGGCCTTCTGCAAGCAGCATTGCCAAAGCTAGATCTGGCATTTAATTGGTCGCGGAGATGGCGGCCTAAGTAAAGGGGGAGGGAGTTGCTCCATTACTATTATTTATACAGGAACCAATTTACCGCCCAGTTTAACCCTCTCATCACTATATAATATTCAGCAAACATGCATATGAATCCTGTACAGGGACTAGAGGCCTTGGTTTTCATACAATTGCAATTGCATGTTTAAACCCCACGTCACATAAAGACGCCCCTTTTGGTGGGGTTCCTACTCCTATTTTTGAGTGTAGCTGAGATGGCAGCCAAGCGTGCATTGTCCCGGTACACCTGACGGCCAGTGCACCCCTGGCCACAACACTGTATCACTTGTGTCACATGCCACTCATGTCAGAGCCACACATGGCATGGGTCAGGGTTCCTTTTTAGGCCTGACCAGACTAGTTTCATTCAGTTCAACTGCTTCTTGTTTATTTCCTATTTCCTGATGACTCATCTCCTGACCTAAAACCTAAACCCTATGCTGCTCTTATTCTCACTATTGCCATCTGGTGTATATGCTGCTAACTGCATTAGCAAGTCATATATAAATCCTAACACTCCTGCAAATTATTACTAAACCTGTCCTTGCAGTTGATAAATGGATATAGATACCATCCTAGACACATAAACACTCACACTGTCATGTGATCACTGGTGGCCTATCAGTGGCAAGCAGAGAGGAGGAAGCGGGAGATTTGGTTCCGCAGAGATTGACATGGTGTTTTACTCATCGAACCCCCTTGCTCCCACACTGTGGCATTCCTGACCCGCCTGTCCTGATCCACCACAGTCACAGGAGCTAAACCGACCTCCAGAAGCTGTAGCACATTGAAGTCACTTCCGCTCACACGTGACAACTGCCTGCCGGAGAAGCCAGCTGGGGCCACTGGCCGCCACCTGCCTGCCAGAAGTTGGAGCCGCACGGCGGAGCCACCTGCCCACCGAAGATACCCACAGTCGCTGAAGCTAATGCTGTTGCCCACTCTTCAGAAACTAGAGATACCTGTCTGCTGGAAGCTGGAGCTGGCCGCCAGTGCCCTTCCTCCTGCCCACCAAGAAGCCAGTCCTCAATACAGGCTGCACAGTCCTCAATACAGGCCTGCCTGCCTCCCCTCCTGCCTTCCCACCTACATACCCACCTGCCTGCCCACCTACCTACCTGGTTGACCGCCCAGCCACCCACTTGCTTGTCAGCTTACCTGTCTGACTGACCACACAACTACCTGTCTGCCCATCCACCCACCTGTCTGCCCACCTACCTACCTACACCTACCTGCCTGCCCACCTACCTGTCTGACCACCCAGCCACCTGTCCGTTTGTCCACTTACTGCCTATTTGCCTACTTGCCTGTCCATCCATCCCCCCACCGTCTTTCTGCCTGCCTTCTCACCTACCAATGTGCCCGCCTGCCAGTCTGACCATCTACCTGCCTACCTACCGATCTGACTGCCTACCGACCTACCTACCACCCATGACGACTGCATATTAATTGTGGGGAAGGGTGGTATCCCTAGGCATGGAGCTCTGCATATTAATTGTGTGTGTGTGTTGGTGTGTGGGGAGGGGGGGTCCACAGGCACAGGTGCAACCCAAAATGAAGACTAGAAAAACAACAACACCTCTTGTAAAATGTCTCAACCAGCTCCACTACATAAAATATCAAGAGGTTATGACTGCTACAAGAGGGGAAAATGTAATGATCCTTAAAGTGGACCAAATCCCAGGATTTTGATTATCCTGGGTTTTGGTCCTTGCCTCTGGGGCACCCCAATATTGGATGCCCTGCTGTGTGAACCCCCCCAGGTTGCCCACTCCAACTCACCTTTCCCTGGTCCTACAGCACATGCGCTGTGAGCAGAGTTGAACATGGAAGGACCTGAAGTGAGCAGAGTTGAACATGGAAGGACCTGAAGTGAGCAGAGCTGAACATGGAAGGACCTGAAGTGAGTAGAGCTGAATATGGAAGGACCTGAAGTGAGCAGAGCTGAACATGGAAGGACCTGAAGTGAGCAGAGCTGAATATGGAAGGACCTGAAGTGAGAAGAGCTGAACTTGGAAGGACCTGAAGTGAGTAGAGCTGAATATGGAAGGACCTGAAGTGAGCAGAGCTGAACATGGAAGGACCTGAAGTGAGCAGAGCTGAATATGGAAGGACCTGAAGTGAGAAGAGCTGAGCATGGAAGGACCTGAAGTGAGCAGAGCTGAACATGGAAGGACCTGAAGTGAGCATAAGTGAATATGGAGGGACCTGATGCCAGCAGAGCTGAATATATAAGGACTTGAAGCAAGCAGAACTGAATATGGAGGGACCTGAAGTGAGCAGAGCTGAACATGGAAGGACCTGAAGTGAGCAGAGCTGAATATGGAAGGATCTGTAGTTGAGTCCCCTTTGCTGGGCTCTTTTGGAGCTGACCTGTGGATAATAAACCCTGTGCACAGTATTGATCTACATTATGACGTGACCAGCGCAGACCTTTATAGGCCATGAAGAGCTTGGCAATGTGGCAGCTCCAATGTATGTCAAAATTGGCTTATATCAAGTTGCTGAGGTAGGCTCCAGAAGTGCACCATCTAAATATATGGAATAAATGGACCTGAAGACAGCAGAACTGAATATGGAAGGACCTGAAGCCAGCATAGCTGAATATGGAAGGACCTCAAGTGAGCATAAGTGAATATGGAGGGACCTGAAGTGAGCAGAGCTGAACATGGAAGGACCTGAAGTGAGCAGAGTTGAACATGGAAGGACCTGAAGTGAGCAGAGCTGAACATGGAAGGACCTGAAGTGAGCAGAGCTGAACTTGGAAGGACCTGAAGTGAGTAGAGCTGAATATGGAAGGACCTGAAGTGAGCAGAGCTGAACATGGAAGGACCTGAAGTGAGCAGAGTTGAACATGGAAGGACCTGAAGTGAGCAGAGCTGAACATGGAAGGACCTGAAGTGAGCAGAGCTGAATATGGAAGGACCTGAAGTGAGCAGAGCTGAACATGGAAGGACCTGAAGTGAGCAGAGCTGAATATGGAAGGACCTGAAGTGAGCAGAGCTGAGCATGGAAGGACCTGAAGTGAGCAGAGCTGAACATGGAAGGACCTGAAGTGAGCATAAGTGAATATGGAGGGACCTGATGCCAGCAGAGCTGAAAATAGAAGGACTTGAAGCAAGCAGAACTGAATATGGAGGGACCTGAAGTGAGCAGAGCTGAACATGGAAGGACCTGAAGTGAGCAGAGATGAACATGGAAGGACCTGAAGTGAGCAGAGCTGAACATGGAAGGACCTGAAGCAAGCAGAACTGAATATGGAGGGACCTGAAGTGAGTAGAGCTGAATATGGAAGGACCTGAAGTGAGCAGAGCTGAATATGGAAGGACCTGAAGTGAGTAGAGCTGAATATGGAAGGACCTGAAGTGAGCAGAGCTGAATATGGAAGGACCTGAAGTGAGCAGAGCTGAATATGGAAGGACCTGAAGTGAGCAGAGCTGAACATGAAAGGACCTGAAGTGAGCAGAGCTGAATATGGAAGGACCTGAAGTGAGCAGAGCTGAATATGGAAGGACCTGAAGTGAGCATAAGTGAATATGGAGGGACCTGATGCCAGCAGAGCTGAATATATAAGGACTTGAAGCAAGCAGAACTGAATATGGAGGGACCTGAAGTGAGCAGAGCTGAACATGGTAGGACCTGAAGTGAGCAGAGCTGAATATGGAAGGACCTGAAGTGAGCAGAGCTGAACATGGTAGGACCTGAAGTGAGCAGAGCTGAATATGGAAGGACCTGAAGTGAGAAGAGCTGAATATGGAAGGACCTGAAGTGAGCAGAGCAGAATATGGAAGGACCTGAAGTGAGAAGAGCTGAATATGGAAGGACCTGAAGTGAGAAGAGCTGAATATGGTAGGACCTGAAGTGAGCAGAACTAAATATGTAAGGACCTGAAGTGAGCAGAGCTGAACATGGAAGGACCTGAAGTGAGCAGAGCTGAACATGGAAGGACCTGAAGTAAGCAGAGCTGAATATGTAAGGACCTGAAGTGAGCAGAGCTGAACATGGAAGGACCTGAAGTGAGCAGAGCTGAACATGGATGGACCTGAAGTGAGCAGAGCTGAATATGGAAGGACCTAAAGCCATCACAGCTGAATATGGAAGGACCTGAAGCGAGCAGAGCTGAATATAGAAGGACCTGAAGTGAGCAGAGCTGAATATGGAAGGACTTGAAGCAAGCAGAACTGAATATGGAACTACTTGAAATGAGCAGAGTTGAATATGGAAGGACCTGGAGCCAGCAGATCTAGATATAGAAGGACCTAGAGCAAGCAGAGCTGAACATGAAGGGACCTTAATAGAGTAGAGGTGAATATGGAAGGACCTGAAGTAAGCAGCGCTGAATATGGAAGGACCTGAAACAAGCAGAAATAAATATGGAACTACCTGAAGTGAAGGGAGCTGAATATAGAAGGACTTGGATCCAGCAGAGGTAGATATAGAAGGACCTAGAGAAAGCACAGCTAAATGTGGAGGGACCTAAACCAGTAAAGCTGAATATAGAAGCACCTGAAGCGAGTAGAACTGAATATGGAAGTACCTGAAGCAATCAGAGCTGAATGTGGAAGGACCTTAAACGGGGCAGAGCTGAATATGGAATGACCTGAAGCAAACAGAGCTGAATAAGGAGAGACCTAAAGTAAGCAGAGCAGAATATGGAGGGACCTGAAAAAAATAGAGCTGAATATGGAGGTACCTTAAGAGAGCAGAGCTGCATATAGAAGAGACCAGAAGAGAGCAGAGCTGAATATGGAAGCACCTAAACCAGCAGAGCTGAACATAGGATGACCTGAATCCAGCAGAGCTGAATATGAAATTACCTAAAACCAGCAGAGCTGAAAATAGAGGGACCTGAAGCGAGCAGAGCTGAATATGAAAAGACCTGAAGCAAGCAGAGCTGAATATAGAAGGACCTTGAGCAAGCACAGCTGAACATGAAGGGAACTTAAGAGAGCAGAGCTGAATATGAAGGGAACTAAAACTAGTAGAGCTGAATTTAGAAAGACCTGAAGCCAGCAGAGCTGAATATAGAAGGACCTGGAGAAAGTAGAGCAGAATATGGAAGGGCCTGTAACCAGTAGAGGACCAGAAGCGAGCAGAGTTGAATATAGAGGGACCTGGAGCAAGCAGAGCTGAAATTGCATATATTTTCTCGATACACAACAAAGTATAATATATTTGACTCATATGTTTGACTTGGTTTTCTTTATTTACTTTAAGGATTTTAGATAATTTTTAGGTCATTTATGCAGAAAATATTAAACACTCTGGAGGGTTTACCTACTTTTAATCACCGCAGTTACACATTAAAAGAAAGTTTTAGGCTTATAAAAGAGACAGTAATTCAACTATCAATTCAATTATCACCAATGTTCGAGCAAAGGTAAATGTCTAATTTACATATAAGAGATAAGCACGTTTACTTTGATTGACAAATGAACAAATGTATTTCCTCTTTAATTAATTTAATTTGCGATGTCTCCTTCGCCACATACACACACAGGTGCACAGCAAGCTCAGCACGTCTCAGGCCTGGTAACTATTGCTCCCCTGGGTGGCAGGTTGAGCAGCGGGTGGGGAGGGAGGGGTAATTATCTGCTATTAGGACTCAATTCTGACATCTGAGCCTAGATATCTGGAAAGGGAGGTGTGTTGACGCTCTTCCGTCTCACACACAATTACCTCCCCATGTCATCATCACCATCCTCAGGGTAGTCGGAGGACTTAGTTCTGCTTTATTTGATACTAACAGCTTTACACCACTTACAGACCAGATGTCTTACCTCCCTCTGGGCTTTTCCAGCTATTTGCTGTGGGGCCGCTTCAGAGACGGAGAAAATGTGTTACTGGAATACACTTTAAAAATATATTTTACCTGATTTCTATATACGAAACAACCAACAGAGGGGGTGTGAACCAAATGTCACCCCTACCTCTAAAAGGAGCACCACTAATCATTTGTAAAACATGAATCCAATAACTTTATTAGCAAAAAATAGCACCAAAACATACACCAAAGGATATACACACCACAAAACACAACGCATTAAAGAAAAAAAAAACATAGCTAAATCTTCCCCACAACGATTCCTCCATCCATTCATTAGTTGACTATTTGATTTTTAATGCATTTGGACCACATTATGGAGGAGTGAAGCTTACTTATAAAATTGCACATATGGGTCTGTTGAACTTGAGAGTAGGAACTGGTTGTGTTAAGACCTTTAAGAGCTCGTTGATAGAACTTTTACAATAAGTGTAAAACACAACACATTAAAGACATTAAAAAACATAGCTGGATCTTCCCCATAAAGATTCCTCCATCCATTCATTAGTTGACTATTTGATTGAAAAAAATACACATATATTTTTTGTGGGGAAGATTTTTAATGTGTTGTGTTTTGTGGTGTGTATATCCTTTGGTGTATGTTTTGGTTCTATTTTTTGCTAATAAAGTAATTGGATTAATGTTTTACAAATGATTAGTGGTAGGGTGACATTTGGTTCCCACCCCCTCTGTTGGTTGATTCATTGCGGATTTACAAGTGAGCACACTTTATTTGGTAGGTGGTGCATTGCCTGATTGCATTCCTGATTTCTGTATATGGTTTAAAGAAGGTCTAGAAGAATGCTGAAATCTAATGCCATCACTATTTAAACCGGACCTTCAGCATCATTTAATGAAAAGCCCAAACCCTTAAAAAACTATTCCCCAGCATCTAAAATTGATATAACTTTTGTTTTTAGTCATTTGCATATTATTCTTTCCCCCACTGGGCTGCAACTCTGTTCAGGACTCTAGGATACGGACATCGCCATTTTGCCTCACAGGCATCACACATACTGAGGAGAGGAAAGAGGAGAAAGTGCAGGGGCGGGTTTATAGCTGTGCTTTGCACAGATAGAGCAGAGCTGGGGTCAGGAAAAGGACATCAATCCCAGAATACAGAGTGGCACAGTCAGAAGACACTGACTACATAGACTGCCATCTTGGATGTTTAAAGGCTCAGAAAATGCACTAGGTGACTTTTAATGAGGGCAATCTGTATTTACAGGATGGGGGAAACATATAAGATAGGCTCTTATTCAGGGTGAAGGTCGGGTTTAAAAAGGGACCAGTGGGGTGTTACTAGAACTCGGTTGGTGTAACCGGCTTAAAGTGGATCAAAACCCAGGATTTTGACTTTCCTGGGTCTTGGTCCTTTCCCCCGGGGCACCCCAGATCTCCAATGCCAACTCACCTCTTCTTGGTCCTATGGCACATGCACGGCTGCTCGTCCAGTCAGCGCGCTCAGAGCCACTGATGTCACGTTGTCTAAGCCTTCGTCCAAGGCCAGCGAATCCAAGTGCGCTGGCGGGGATGCAGTAACGGCAGACTGGGAAACAAGGTAAGTGTATGGGGCGACCTGGAAGGTTTCACACAGTGGGGCATCCCAATTTCAGATGGCCCTGGGGGAGGTAATGGATTGCCATGGGTTTTGGTCCACTTTAAGTGTAGCGGAAGCTGCTGGGCAGAAGGTCTACAGTAGGCCCTCTGTGATTAAATGTACATCATTTGCTGCCCTTGTTAAGAGACCAGCAAGGTGAACCTAAAAGTGGTTCTAAATATTCCAAGGACAGTTTCTAGTTTCTAGGCAGTGGCGAACTGGGGACAGAAATCAATCCAGGATTTTATCAGCACCTGGCCTGCCCATGATCAGCCAGTGGCGTCTCTGCTGCTTCCTGGCCAGTCAACCAGTGTGCTCCAAGACTGAGGCTAAGTCATTAGGGGAGGGCATGGGCTGGGGCTACTTGGGTGAGGGGGTAGAGTGGTGAAGGAGATGGGAGGCTGTTAGTAAAGGGATGCCCCTGGGGTGAAACATCCCTGAAAGAAAGAAACCATTAAAACTGACTTATCCATGCTCCAGGGAGTTAGCCTCAGCAGTGCATTCCATTTAATTCTGGTGACCAGTGAGGTTTGCTTTGCTGCCCATTGGTCACTGGCAGTCATGTGAGTCACAAGGATGGTGTGGACCAGGTAACTAACCAGGTTTAATTTTGCAAATTCTTCTTGGGTGGGAGTGTTAGTGAAGGTAGTAGCCAAGACTGCCCCAAAGCAGTGCGGCCCGCCAGGCATTTGCCATGGGTCTCCCTATAGCCAGTCTGACCAGCTTTCTAGATGAAATAGCTCAGTGCGAAAGGAAAAGAAAATCTGCCCTCTTCTAACCAATCCTATGGTGCTCCTGCTGTCTCATGCTAGTTTGTGCCACGCCATGCTTAGCAGCAGGCAGCACCCCCTACCCATGTCTGAACCTAATATGGGTGATGAGCAGGGGAGAACTGGCCATAGGGTAGGGCATACCGGGACAATGCCCAGTAGGCCGCCACCTACCCTGCGCTGGCCGGCTGCCAATTCCTTAATGCCAGCCCCGGCTCTGGCTTCTGGCAGTGGATCAGGTGAACGCCGGCTCCCATTCATCATGAGAGTCCCGGCTCTGGCGGAAATCTCATGCTATTGCTATGTTGCCGCCCGGCCATCACAGGCTGCTGCACAGCGGCGGGCATAGATCCCCATCTTCCAGCGATGTGGTCAGCCCCAGAAGCAACAGCAAGGAGAGCGGGGCCGGGGGGGGGGGGGTTGGGAGTGGGTGGGTGGGTTCTGCCACTTAGCTTGTTATGCAGGGGGTTTTGCTAGGCAGCATGCTATTGGGGGGGGGGGGAATCTGCCACTTGCCATGTTAATGGAGGGATTCTGCCACTCAACGTGTTATGGGGGGATTCTGCCACTCAACGTGTTATGGGGGGATTCTGCCACTCAACAAGTTATGGGGGGATTCTGATACGCCTCATATTATGGGGGGATTCTGCCACCCGGCATGTTATGGGGGATATTCTACCACTCTGCATGTTATGGGGGGGTTTATGCCACTCCACAAGTTATGGGGGGATTCTGCCACTCGGCATGTTATGGGGGGATTCTACTACTCTGCATGTTATGGGGGGCTCTGCCACTATGCATGTTATGGGGGGCTTTGCCACTTGGCATGTTATGGGAGGCCCTGCCACCCTGGCATGTTATGGAGAGGGGGGTTCTGACGCGCAGCCTTCTATGGGGTGATGGGGGGGGGGGGGTTCTGCACACTGTAGGGCGGTGTGACCAGAAAAGTCCAGGGCAGCTTTTTACCTCCAGTCCGCCCCTGGTGATGAGGATCCTGATTCAGGTGTAAAAAGTAAAAAGGATGTCTGGGATCCAGGCATCCCCCTGAATTTACAGTGGCTACCGTTAAACTGTCCTAAAACTGTCCCATCTAAAATTAGAAACCACACTTATTGTAAAAGTTTTATCAACGAGCTCTCATAGGTCTTAGTACAACCAGTTTCTACTCTAAAGTCCAACTGACCCACTTTTTATAATTTTATAAGTAAGCTTCACTCCTCCACCAAGTGGTTCAAATGCAGTAAAGACCCTCACCAGAATGATGTGGCTATCAAACTTCAAATAGCCAAACAATGCAATAATGTAGCAGATCATCCCGTTATTAAGAAACAGCTTGATCCATGTAATTGGGCCCTCCACACGCATAAAGGCAAATGTATAGTCTATAGTGTAGCAAATAATTTTATTAACGTCAATGAAGTGGCAGGACATTAAACCGTTTTTTGGTGGTAGCAAGCAGATTCCTCAAGAGGCACTTGCTCAATGACCATTCACACTGATTTGACTCAACCCAAACCTGGTATACAAAAAAAAGGCTCTGCACCCTCTTTGGGTCAAGAGTAGAGATGAATGAACATAACAGCTAGAACCTAGTTTCGACCATAAATTTCAGGAAAAGTTTTATTTGCCGCGAACCTGAACTTCACGCTGTGAAACGCGAACCATGAACCTGGCGGGATCTCACCGCAACCACACCAAAGATCACGGCCAACCAAGGAAAAGCAGAGAGACAGTCACATGTTCGAAGTGTAAGGGGTCAGGGTTGCTGGGCCAATCAGGAGGTGCTATTGCAGGAGATAGTCACGTGATGTGCTGTCTAGCCACCATTATCCAGCTGGCTATCGCAGAGAGAGCATTGCTCTTAGAGCAGGGAAAGTTTAGGGCATTTTGAACCACAGCATGAGAGAAAAGAAGGAACAGGAAAGGAATATGGAACAGTGGGACGCTGGTGGGGGGGGGGGGGGGGGGTGCTGCACAGAAAAACTGCATCTGCCTGTGCTGGGATCTGCTGGTCATTGTAGTCCACCCTGTAAAGCCTAAGGGTTTTTTTTTTTTTGCCACATCTGTCTGGTTTAGCTGGCCCCTGTCACTGCGTTGGCGAACTTGGGGTACACAGTGTTTAATACAGTTTTAAAAAATCAATCTTTTTCACCTGCCAAGGAATTTTATTTGGGGTGGTAGCTCTGTTTTAAGTGTGCAGGCCCCGTCTCTATCTAGGTTGGGGTCCACGGTGCCTCAGTGTTATAAACAATCTTTTTCACCGGCCAAGCAATATTTTAGGGCACATTTGTCTGTTTTAGCTGGGCTGTGCAAGTGTGTCATTTTGGTGTGTGCACTGCTCCAAGTATATATATTTTATTAAATACTAAGTAAAATGTCTGGGAAAGGAAGGGGTGGGAAAGGACGGGGTAGAGGAAAAGACATTCCTTCTGCCCCTAAGGATAGTAATGCGGAGTATTTGGTTGATGACATTCAGCCTTTGGAGTGTGTTGCAGAGGTGATGGAGGTGGAAGTTGTGTCCGAGACTCGGAGCTGTGGCAGTGGGGGTGGTGGTAGTCATGGACATACTGGCAGTTATGAAGGTGAATGTGGTGTGGGGGGCCAAGTAGACCATGATGAAACATCAGAACAGGGAAGTGGCGGGATCATGAGGAGGAGTATGATGATGTAGTTTTGAACAGGACCTGGAAACCAGGCAACAAGGAAGGGACATCGTCAGAGCAGGAGGGTACTTCTGGCACTAGCAGCGACAAAAAGTCAAGCCAGGGTAGGGCCAGATCATCATCAGGAAAAAAGCCTGCCAGAGGAGGAGCAAAATCAGGTTGTGGACATTCCAGATCTTCTTATTTACAATAGGCTGCTGTGTGGCAATTCTTCTGCAACTTCCCTGGAGAACAAAACCTAGAACAGTGCCAGATCTGCAAGCAGAAAGTTAACCATAACCAGGGCACAAATCTAGGACTGTGTGGGACAATTGAAATGCCCTTCAATTTCCAGGAAGCCAATCCTGTTGCTATCCCTCTAAAAATGTGATCATTTTTTGAGTGCTTGTCAGCTACTGCCAGTGCCAGGCCTACACAACAATTAGAGGTCTCCTGTGCTTTGGCCTTGTCTTTAACATCTGTGTCTCTGCTAATGCTACCACTAACAGCACCCCTGCTACAGTCTACTAACACCAACCCTACACAACCACCACAGGTCTCCGCCTAGTCTTTTAGTACTACTAATGCCACTACTACCACCAACAGCACCTCTGCTGCCACCCTCTGCTACTACTAGGCCTACGCAACCGCAGTTTAATCCTGTGATGCCGAATATGGGCACATTTTTCAAGCCATGTAAAAAGCCATTGTTTCATCTTATTCAACTAAATTGTTAAGATGTCAATCCCACTGCTACCGCCGTAAAAATTGGTACATTTTTTGAGGGCTTGTCCACTACTGCCAGCCCTACACAACCACCCCAGGTCTCCTGTCCCTTTGCCTAGTATTTCAGTACTGCTAATGCCACTACTACCACCACCAACAACACTTCCACTGCCACCCTCTGCTACTACTAGGCCTAAACAACTGCAGGGCTACGCTGTGATGCACAAAATGGGTACATTTATTAAGGTTTGTAAAAAAAGCCATTGTTTGGTCTTCTTCAACCAAATTGTCAAGATGCCAATCCCACTGCTACCACCTTAAAAACTGGATCATTGTTTCAGGGCTTCCCAGCTACTGCCAGCCCTACACAACCACCACAGGTCTCCTGTCCCTTTGCCTAGTCTTTTAGTACTGCTAATGCCACTACTACCACCAACAGCACCTCCGCTGCCCTCTCTGCTACTACTATGCCTACATAACTGCAGGTTTTACTTTGTGATGCACAAAATGGGTACATTTATCAAGGCTTGTAAAAAATATCCATTGTTTGGTCTTCTTCAACTAAATTGTCACAACTGCAGGTCTACCCCCTGTGATGCCCAAAATGAGTACATTTTTCAGTGCTTGTAAAAAGCCATTAACTGTTGCTTCTACCCATTTTTTATGTGCTTTAAACCATCAATGACAGCAATGGGCTATTGAAATGCTAATTATGATCCATATGCTAATGAGTCACAACCAATTAAAAAGCTAATTAGTTTAATAAAACGTATGAAAGTGGCTGCTTCCAAGTTACATGTTCACAGTGTGTCCTAATGCTTTCTGTTCTTGGGTTGTTAGCTTTTTTTCCCATTCCTGGTCTTTTCTCCTACTATCTCCCACTAACTACTATTCCTGGTTGGTTTAATTATTACCTGTTTCTAGACTCCTTCTCTAACATGGTCTGAGACTACTCCTTTATTATCATTCATAGCTTGGCATTAGACCTCTTTTGACCCACCTCTTTGTCATTGGTCAGATCCTGACTCAGAGGTCCCCTTGTCTAGAGAGAAAGAAAAGTGGACTTAACTTGACCCCTGATGGCCACCTCTCAGATGATGAGGGGGGTGTCCTTCCATATTGAAGGCTAGGGGGGACAGGTTGACACACTCTGGAAATCCTTATAGGTGGCCCTAGGTAGATTATACCCTCCTGTGATTACTGCTTTTCCTCCAATATTATCTCAAGTAAAAATGGAGACCCAGGGTCATTCATAGACTGTGGGGGGAGATTCTGGTGCTGCCTTGAGTCAAGGGGGTCCCCTGCGGCAGTGGTGGGTTTGTGAGCGAGTTTATGTTTTTCCGTTTGGCAGGTCTCCCCATTGGCTTTCCCTGGCCTAACACCAGGAGTTTCCTGATTCCATCAAAGTGCCCAGTATTTTAGCACACCCAGGCCTAGCAAAGCTACTTTAGAAATCTTCATTAATGCAAAGTGGCTGCCTCTGCATCACTTGTGGCCCCTTAGAGCCATCTGATGTGGCTCTTGACCAGCTGTGGGAAACTGGGTGTGGTAAATAGAACAGACGTGTAAAGGTAGGTAACTTAGGCACAGTAAGGCTGGTAGGTTGCACTGAGAATTCTGTAGGAGGGGTGCATTGAGGGATGCTGTGACATTGTATTGAATCTACAATGCGATCTCTGGGCTTACCTTCAGCCTGGTCCATTGGCGTCCTCGGGCGTCATGTGCTCAGCCGGCTGGCATGGACTCCTTCCGCTGGACAACTGCATCCATGCCGAGTGCACCCGACTTCCCCTCTCGAGGCTTCCCCTGCTCCACTGCACGGGCTCATGCGCATGCTCGCGAACGCGGCTGTCTTATGCCCTCCAGCTGCGCTGCAATCAGCGTGGCCACCGGAGGTTATTTTAAAGGGCCAATGAGCCCAAAGGTTACTGTGGGCGAAACGCCCTAAAAGTTTAAACGGGGCAATCAGCCCACAGATTATTAATAAACCAATGTGCTCAGTTTCTTCCCGTCCTATCCCCTGCACCCATGTCCTATAAAAGTATTCCCAGGTCATTCAGTCATCGCCCGTGATAGCGTTTAGCGGGTTGTAATATTCCTGAGACTCCAGTTTGTTTATCCGTTGCCGACCTTGCTAGGCTGACTTTTTCTGACTGGCACCTGTACCGACCTCTGCCTGTATTACAACTACGTACCCGTCTCATCCCTGGTGCCGCAAAGCTCTCTAATCTCCTGGTTTGACCCTTGGTGTGACCTTGACCTTCCCCGTGTTCTCCCTTTAAGCCGCTATTACAAGAACTATTAATCTGTGTGTCAGGTTCCACTTACCCGTTCCCCGGTCCAGCGGCGTTCCCGCGGTGCGGCCGCCCGCTGCGCGGCCCCCCGCCCGGCGGCCGCGGCGAGTGGAGGCTTCCGTTCCTGCTGGCGTGCGCGCACCCTCTCTTCCTCCAGCCGGCGGCCCCGGCTTCCTCACACGTGCTCGAGCGCGAGCACGTTCCATTTATCCCCTCCGGTGGCGCTGCTCCCAGCGCGGCCGCCGGAGGAAACTAAATTAAAGGGCCAGGTGGGGTTGGGGGGAGTGCTCTGCTGCAACAGGGCCAATGAGCCCTAGACCTTGGGGCTGAACACCCCTGGGGTTGTATATGGGCCAATGAGCCCAGGGTAGGGAGGTTGTGCCTTCATCCCTCGTCCTGGCCAATCCCTAACCAGTTCCTATGTGCACCAATAACACACCCATTCCCCCCATCCCCAATCTTGTCTGTGCCTATATCAGGTTCGCTCCGTCAGTCACCCAGTGCCTGTGATAGTGCCTTGTACCTAGTATTGACCTCTGTGTATTTGTTATTGATCCTGTTCTGACCACCGCCTGAACCGACCATTCTTGATCTGAACTCCTGTTGCCGACCTCTGCTTAGAAACTTGACCATGAATTGCCTAATCCTTCGGTACTGCCACGATCTCTGTCTTCCCGTTGTCGACCTCTGGCCTGTCTCTGGACTTCCGCTACTAGCGCTCTAACCATTTGGTTCTCCAGATCTCCTATTAATAAGCTCTCATCCTTTGAGCCATTGAAGTCCTGGGGGCAACCGATCCCGGGCAGGCGTATTCTGCGTCCCGGCAAGCGGGGGCTCCTACAGGTGAAGCTGGCTGCGGAGATTGGGGGTTGAGGACTTATCTGGAGGGCTGGAGTTACCCCGAGCGTGACACTGTGTATGACCTTGGTTACACGATTACGCCCAGTCTTACCTTCGATTCATCTGTCTTCACCCCTCTGAATTTACCCCTGTGAAGTTAGCTGCAGAGATTGGGAGTTGTAGGCTCATAAAGAACGTGGGTGTCCCCAGGGTTTGACAATTGTATGCTTAGCATTGTTGAGAGCTTAGATTGGTTGAATATTGGTAACATGGTTGTAAGATGTGGGACTAATGGGGGAGGGCTATTGTGATGGGTGGATGCAGTGGTCAACACTACACTTAGGAAAGATTAGAGCCTTGTCAGTGGGGTAGGCCCTGATAGTGATAGGACCTTTAAGAATAGTGGTTAAATATGGGACTTAGGGACTTAGGTACTATTGCGTCATTAATCCACATGATGGCAATGTTGCCTAAGGAATAACAGTAGATAATATTAATTAATCTAGCGTTCGCCTTAAAGTAAGTAAATCAGCCAGATGGCATTGGCAACATCACCTGCCCTGCCATTGGTTGAGCCTAGCAACATAGTTGGTAAGGCAACATTTCAGAGGTTAGATAAGGGAAGACCCAACCTTTCTAGAGTGTTCTAAGTTCTTCTAAGTACTTCTTAGGTTTGAAGAGGGGAAGTATTAATGTAGTGGAAGAGCTGAGCAACAGTGAGGGAAGAAACCAGGTCACTGGAAGCTGTTTGCTGTAACCAATGGATATTGCCTGAACTGAGATATGCTGTTGAGATGGATGGAAGCCCTTAAATAAAGACCCTGTTGTTTGCTACAAGGAGTGTCATCATTGGAGACCAGCAACGGCTGAATAAGTAAGTCGCTCTACCTTAGGTCCAAGAAGCCCCCCTCGCTTCTCACAGCGTGTGCCATTGGCCAGGCACGCAACCGCTACACTATAAATAACGAATCCATATCTTCAGAGAGGTAAGCCATGTGCACTGCTAACATGTGGAGAATGTTATATATAAATGTAGGGATATAGTGGAAGGACACAAGTGGAGATTGTAGAAAATCCTCATTATACTATACGAAATGAAAAAAATCTGAACCTAATAATTGTGGCCCATGACCAGGTTCCAAATCATTTAGGTGGCCCACGCTTATCAAAAGGTTGAGCACCCCTGCTCTATGTAAATTTTTTTTTGCATCACTGACATTGAACCTCTAGTGTTGGGAAAATGACTTTCTCTCCAATTCACAGAACGACAGTAATGTTTTCCCGAGGGAAGAGAAGGGAATAACACTTCCATTAGGGAGTTGATCTTGCTGCAATTATCCCTTTATATAAAGTCAGCTTTTATAGTGGGCGCTTTCAGAAGGATACAGAAGAGCATGAAAAAAAATGAGGTAACTACTTCGGGCTATAGAAAGACAGAGAGGTGCTGTAGGGCTTTCCAGCAGGTTTGGGATGTATTTCCATCTAGGCATAAGGGCATCTCTGGATTTAGGTTTGAGTTCCTTGCTCTCTTTAATTATAGAGTTGGCTTTGTACACAGGTGCCCTTTGTCATGGTAAAAGACAACATGGTCCAGCACAAACTACTGCCACAAATTTGAAAGACCACAGCTCTCCAAAATGTCATTGTATGCTGAGCAAACCTCTCTAGAAACAAGCCCAAGCCATTAATCCTCCCTCCAAAATGTAGGCAGGTCAGGTTCTCCTGGGATTTACCAAACCCAGATTCTTCAATAACATTGCAGAATGTCCCATTGAGTCCAATTTTGGTGTGTCTCCCAGAAGCAGTACTGTCAGCATTTGGAAAACCTCTATGCTTATATTCAGTATAAAGTTAAAAAAAAAGGTTCGTGGTGTCCCAAAGATAAAAGGCCATAGTTCTCTAGAATTTCGTTATATCCTGAAGCAAACTTCTCTGTAAAATAACCCCAAGCCAATATACCTCCAACTAACATTTAAACAGGTCGGGTTCTCCTCGCCAAATCCAAATTCCTTAGCCTTATTTTGATCATATTGTTATGTCTCTCAAAAGGAAGGTTGAGCAAGGTTGATCTGCGCTGTCCAAATTCATTTGGAAAGCCCATATGCTTTTGTTTAGTAGAAAAAAAACCCAAAAATACCATTCTAGTGCCGACGTCGTCCTCTTCAAGAGTTTAGGATGGGTCCCCCATCAAACACAACCACCTAGCCTATTCAATGTGCACAGAAAGTTTTTACTTTATTTTGCAGTGCCCTAAGAGCTTAAAGGGTCCACTTTCGATGCAAGTGTACATCTTTGTGCCCAAATGATTTCCTCAATTTCCTAAGCTGATTTAGAATTTTTTTTAATGTTTTCTTATGCTAGAAAATGTGTTTTAAGGAAGCAGTTTTCACCATCTGCAGTCTGTTTCCATTGGCAAAGTACACCAAGTCTGTACAAGAAGAGAGGTGTGACTCCTGTACACACAGAGCAAGAGCATTGCTGATGGACATTTGTAAGGTTGAGTGGGCTTCCCCTACCTGTTCTGTGTGTACAGGGTTCACTTCTCTCATCTCATGTACAGATTTGGTGTACATTGCCAGTGGCAAGATGTTGCAGGTCATGAAAACTGCTTATAAAAAAACATTTTCTAACATGGGATAAAATTAAATATACACTCAAAAATTCCATCGAAAGTGGACTTGTACTTTCAGGTTCCTTTGGCAGTTCCTTGTAAAGGCCTTTTAATATATATATATATATATATATATATTAAATTTTATACATGATACATTATTTTATATATATTACATTTATACATTCTGATTGGATCACCTCTAAGATGTCTTTTCTAAAGATACATTTCTCTAACCTTTTATTTTTAGTGCACCATCTTCAGAGACTGATTGCATATCCTTTTTGTGTTTGCAGGTTAGGAACCCATTTCTATTGCTGCCTGTGGAATCTTCTTCTCTTCTTCCTCATTCCTGTTTCTCATGGCAGTAATACAGGCTGCAGCATGGGTGCTTCAAAGCCCTCTGGAATTCAAGAGCAGGGGGATATACTGATTGGTGCTCTGCTGCCTCTGCATATCGAAAGGGTGC
Organism: Gastrophryne carolinensis; assembly: GCA_027917425.1. Taxonomy (NCBI): domain Eukaryota; kingdom Metazoa; phylum Chordata; class Amphibia; order Anura; family Microhylidae; genus Gastrophryne; species Gastrophryne carolinensis. The sequence goes on along the minus strand of CM051238.1, from coordinate 435,840,075 downwards.
TGACATTGCTCACATTCACAGAGGCCCCTAAAATAAGAAGCTGCACCATGTAAGAGGGCATCCATGTAAAATGTCAGTTATATCAGTATGTATGTACTGTACTATAACAAATACAGCCTGTTAAGGTGTGTGTGTGTGTGTGTGTGTGTGTGTGTGTGTGTGTGTGTGTGTTCTGAATGGTAGGCCAAATCTTTATTTACTTGGTGTGCGAGATGTGATACCAACAGAAAAATATCATCTAGTTGTAAAGTTTACTGCAATCATCTATTTTTCCATACCTTTCATTACCTGTCTTACTATTATGGAGTAAAATATATTGTTTGTGTTTTGTGAATTTTGTGTTTTTTGTAAATAAAATAATGCTATTTTTTTGGCCTCCTCTCTCTGCTTTTTATTCCCGTTTCTATGATGTTTTTTAATTTCCTATCCTCTCATTTCCCAGCTGTCCTGTATAATTCCTGTTCACTTCCTGTTCCTGTTCAATTCATTCATTTGCCAACCCAAGGCGACCATCAAATTGTTAGGCCCCTTAAATACTGCTCTATCCATTGGCTATCCAGGTACCTCTCTGAAATCAGCATCCTCTTCCATATTAGCAATTCAATTCTGAGAATTCTCACTTCCCCATTAGTAATCTAGTCCCTTTCCACATTGGTCATCAAAGGCCCTCCATCAACATCCACGGTCACCTTCGTTGACAGTCCCAGTTTTACTATTATGGAGCCTTCAAGCCGCTCAGTTGTTGCCTATGCCACTTGTACCTCTTACTCTTCAATCTCTCTAGAGTCCTCCAAACTTCGAATAGGTCACTAACAACTCTCTGCTCTTTCCATTGGCTATCCAGGTACCTCTTTGGTATTCAGCATCCCTCTCCCTGTTAGCCATTCAGATAGACCCTTTCCATTCCCAGAATTTACACCTCCCGATTAGTAACCTAGATCCCATCTATATTTTTCAGGCTCTCTCTACATTGGATGTCAAAAGCCCTAATTCAGAACCTCCATTAACATCCCAGGCCACCATCATTAACAGCCCCAGTTTTACTATTAGGGAGCTGCTCAGACTTTGCCTATGCCACTTGTACCTCTTTATCTTCAATCTCTCTAGAGTCCTCCAAACTTCTAATAAGCCACCAACAACTCTCTGCTCTTTTCAATGGCTATCCAGGTACCTCTTTGGAATTCAACATCCCCTTTTTCCATTAGCCATTCAATTCTGAGAGTTCTCACATCATTAGTAATCTAGTCTCTTTCCACATTGGTCATCAAGGGCCCTCCATCAACATCCATGTTCACCTTTGTCGACAGTCCCAGTTTTACTATTAGGGGGCTGCTCAGATGTTGCCTATGCCACTTTAGCCTCTTCCTCTTCAGTCTCTCTAGAGTCCTCCAAACTTCTAATAAGTCACCAACAATTCTTGGCTCTTTCCATTGGCTATCCAGACACCTCTTTGGTATTCAGCATCCCTCTCCCTATTCCCAGAATTTTCACCTCTCAATTAGTAACCTAGATCTCATCTATATTTTTCAGGCTCTCTCTACATTGGACAAAAAGTCCTAATTCAGAACCTCCATTAACATCCAAGGCCACCATCATTGACAGATCCAGTTTTACTATTAGGGAGCCCCCAAGCCGCCCAGATGTCTCCTATTCCACTTCCCCTTCTGTCTCTCTAGCGTCCTCCACACTTCTAATAAGTCATCCAGGGTCCTAACATCTCACTGCGCCTTCCACCAATAAATCTTTAGGATTCCACAAAAGGATCACTTAACCATCCCATTGCTTTCCATCCCAAAGCACGATGCACACATCACATTGCACTGTAAGCAATCTAAATTCCAGTAGTAGGCTCATGGCTGCTATAGGAGGCATCACAGCTGATTACAATAGATACAATTAAGATAAATGAATTGCTATTTGGCTTAAATACTGTAACACAATGGACCTCTCGGCAGAGAGCTGTCAGGCTTTTTAGAACTCATGTTGACTGTTATAGTCACAGCAGTAGGGAGAGATAGCTCATCCCAAGATTTTAAACTCCCATTCCAATATATGGCTCTGTGTGCTTTGTCTCTCTTTAACAACATCATGCATTGAAGTGAAAACAAGTTTTTTTAGGGGCAGTGCTAGGGAAGGGAAGGGGGGCACATGCCCCAGGTGCAGCAGGCCAGGGGAGCCATTTTGAATCTTTGCCCCAGGTGCCAGTAAGCCTAGCTACTCCTCTGCAGTGCTATAGGGTTAGGGCAGTGTTGCATCTCCTCCAGTTACAGGGACTGTAATTAATTTTAAGATAAAGGAAAAAGAAGGGTTATTTAAAGCTACAGCTAGGGTTACCACCATGATCTTACTTGCCAGCCTATTGGCTAGGCCCATTGCAGCTCTGTACTGCTGTGTCCCTTTCTTTCCCTTCTTGTCTGTGCCTACATTTTTTTCCTATTTTTTAATTTGTATCCTTTGATTTCTATGTTCTTTTTGTACTGACTTTTAATATGTAGTTAGAGTGTCTCCATCCTTTTTTAGAAACCTACTTTTATAACGCCAGATACTCCTTATTGTACATATTTGATTTTTTTGTCTTACCATACAGATTCCAGCTTGAAGTTTTCCAGCATTTCCAAGCCATGAGGTTTGCCCTGCAGGAGATAAATAGGAATCCTGATCTTCTTCCCAATGTCACACTTGGGATAACTGTGCTTAACTCCTGTGCTGTTCTCCAGAGGGAACTGGAGGGAACTTTATGGATGTTAACAGGTCAGGATCGGGCAATTCCTAATTATAATTGTCAAAGACCACCTCATCTTGCTGCTGTCCTTGGTCATTCTCAGTCCTCAACGTCCATTCTTATGGCTCAGATTTTGGGACTTTATAAGTTCCCCCAGGTATCAGATTTTTCATGGCTTAAATAAGTATTAAAATAAGTTAAGACATCTGATATGTGAACTTTGGTTAACTCCAGTTGAATGAATATATATATATATATATATATATATATATATATATATATATTCATTTGGTTGTCGGCGTCTTCATGGCAGAGCCCTAGAATCACTTCCTGTTCAGTCAAAACAGAATTTTTCACAGAAGGCCTATGGAGTTCAGCTCAAAATATTGTGGTTGATTTTCTAATGCTAGCTTCCTTTAGAGCTCATAGCATTTTACTAAATTAACTTGTGATTTTCACACAATAGGGGAAGGGAAGCTGTTTTGCCCCAATAGGGAGAGCAAGAACAACATTATTTGAGGTTACCACTTACTTAGTTAAGCAATGTTTTAACTAGAATGGTCTTGAGTGTCTGCTGTTACTTCTGTGTTTTCCATGGTTTGCATGACCGTATATGTCACTGTGCATCAGAGGTTGGTCTGATAACAGGATCTTGGCATCCTTAATTGCACTGTCTTAAAACTACCGTCATCTGAACTCAGCTCTTAATGCAAAGACTGACATCGATGGGGTCTTGAATCAGTGTAATGCCATCTATTATTGCTCCAAAACTGCTGCTCTCCCTGTTCAGCCACCTGCTGTGGTGTATGTGTAGCATTGCATTTGTGTGGTTTTCCCCTGGGTTCTCATGTTCTCTGCTCTCTATCAGGTGTGTTTGATTATCTCCTCTGTCTTCAATGTATGTGTCTAGCCCCAGTTTCAGGCTGGATCATTTTTTCTGCTTTCCTGAGGAAACCTGTGCTCTCCAGCCTGTGACACTCTTCCTGCATATTGGGGCCCTTTATAGTGTGTACTGAAGCCTGGCCCTCCATTGTCTGTACTCTGTGGTCTGTACTGGAGATTGGCCCTCTATTGTCTGTACTCTGTGGTCTGTACTGAAGCCTGGCCCTCCATTGTCTGTACTCTGTTGTCTGCACTGGAAATTGGCCCTCTATTGTCTGTACTCTGTGGTCTGTACTGAAGCCTGGCCCTCCATTGTCTGTACTCTGTTGTCTGTACTGGAGATTGCCCTCCATTGTCTGTACTCTGTGGTCTGTACTGAAGCCTGGTCCTCCATTCTCTGTACTCTGTTGTCTGTACTGGAGATTGGCCCTCCATTGTCTGTACTCTGTGGTCTGTACTGAAGCCTGGCCCTCCATTCTCTGTACTGGAGATTGGCCCTCCATCGTCTGTACTCTGCTGTCTGTACTGAATCCTCAACCCTCTATTGTCTGTTTTGCTGTGTGCCATTTGCCCCCTGTTTCCCCTTTCCCGAATCTGCAACCACTACAGGACTGCCTGAGGCCTAGTGTACTCTCCTCAGTGGGGCTCGGCTGTACACAGGGGTAAGTTAAGGGTGCTCCATTGAGTACCAAACTGCCAACGCCTTGGGTGGTCGACAGATTGCCTCTCTGGTGGAGTAGATGGGTTGTACTGTTTTATGTATATGTATTACCAGCCTGCAATGCTGCTATCTTGTTCCCAGCCTGTATCTCTACTTACTGGTTCCCAGCCTGCTACTCTGCTTTCCTGTTCCCAGCTTGCTACTCTGCTCTCCTGTTCCCAACCTGTATCTCTACTTATCGGTTCCCAGCCTGCTACACTGCTCTCCTGTTCCCTACTTGTATCTCTAGTTATCGGTTCCCAGCCTGCTACACTCCTTTCCTGTTCCCAGCCTGCTACTCTGCTCTCCTGTTCCATACTTGTATCTCTAGTTATCGGTTCCCAGCCTGCTGCTCTGCTCTCCTGTTCCCAGCCTGCTACTCTGCTCTCCTGTTCCCTACTTGTATCTCTACTTATCGGTTCCCAGCCTGCTACTCTGCTTTCCTGTTCCCTACTTGTATCTCTACTTATTGGTTCCCAGCCTGCTACACTGCTTTCCTGTTCCCAGCCTGCTACTCAGCTCTCCTGTTCCCTACTTGTATCTCTACTTATCGGTTCCCAGCCTGCTACTCTGCTTTCCTGTTCCCTACTTGTATCTCTACTTATTGGTTCCCAGCCTGCTACACTGCTTTCCTGTTCCCAGCCTGCTACTCTGCTCTCCTGTTCCCTACTTGTATCTCTACTTATCGGTTCCCAGCCTGCTACTCTGCTTTCCTGTTCCCTACTTGTATCTCTACTTATTGGTTCCCAGCCTGCTACACTGCTTTCCTGTTCCCAGCCTGCTACTCAGCTCTCCTGTTCCCTACTTGTATCTCTAGTTATCGGTTCCCAGCCTGCTACACTGCTTTCCTGTTCCCAACCTGTTGTTACTCTGCTTTCCTGTTCCCAGCCTGCTACTCTGCTTTCCTGTTCCCAACCTGCTACTATGATCTCCTGTTTCCAACCTGTGTCTCTACATTGAGGCCGATTCATTAATAGCGCCAGGTAGCGACAGATGAGCGACTGTAGCGTGATTTTTACAGCGCCAGCCAGTATTCGCTGTGCTTGGCCGGCGTTTGCTTGATGACAGCGACTCAGTCGGTGTGCGGTAATGTTGAATACGGGCTTAGCTGTTTCACAGGTTCAGCGTTGTATGTGAGCGCCTGACAACGAATGGCCAGAGCGAACGGCTAGCTTCATATTCATTAACAAATCACGCTCCGAATGTGCTGTCGCTGTCCATTCCTTGTTTAAACCCCAGAGCGCTGGCGGCGATGGGTGTTAACTAGTTTTTAACCCCTAAACAACCATATTTTTTGAATGTAACATTATACATGTTTTTAGAATCATTTTGTAATATGAATACATTAATATCAGACCTGTTAGATCAATTCTGCACAAATTATTTTAAACATTTTTTTTTACTTAAAAATAAATCCTAACATTGCAGAAGTGTTCTCCGAATTTTTGACATTAAAAAAAAAAAAAAATTATACCAATTAATTATGATTAATTATAGATTGCTCCATTGAAATGCATTGGACATCGCCAGGGAGCGACAGCTCATACCTGGCGCTGTGAAGGAATTTCCAGCGGCGCTGTTCAGTCCAGGCGGCTTCATGATGAACGCCGCGCTAGCCGTCGCTCTCGCCGGCGCTAGCCTCATTTTGCTTGATAAATGCGTCATTGTGACCGCCGCCGGGCGTACTTGAGTCGGTAGTCGCCGTTAGCTGCCGCTACCTGGCGCTCGTCAGACACTACCTGGCGCTAGCCCGTGATAAATAAGGGCCATAGTCTTTTTTTTGTAGCTGCCGCACTCTTACCAGTTTCTTAGTATGCGGGTGCACAGTTTGCGGAGACGCCGCACAAATCCAAGTCCTCAAGAAGAACCAGGACTCCAAGTGCCCATGGCATCTGGAGTGGGCATCTGGAGTGCTGGTTCTTCTTGAGGACTTCTACATAGTCGGGCAGGCTGATTCATTACTAACGCCAGGTAGCGACAGATGAGCATCTGTAGAGCGGATTTCAGAGCGACCGCTAGTAGTCGCTGTGCTCGTGGATCATTGTTTCAGAGCGACACAGTCGCTGTCCGGCATTGATGAATATGATGTGTGAGTCGCAGCACTACTCTGTATGGGAGCGAATGGTAGCGCCAGCTCAGTGCGACCGACTCACACCACATTCATCCAAAAAAACAGCCACAAACATCGCAGGCGCTCAAAATCATGTAGTTGTAGCCCAGAGCGCCAGAGGCTGTGTGATTAAAGTCTGTTTTTGAACATGTGTCCACTAGTAACAAAGCGAAAACCTATGGAATGACATTGTTATTACAATTGTAACATGAACACTTTAATGCCAGACATGTAAGGACAATTCTGCATAAAGATATTTTTAATCCAAAACGTTTTCAAAAATGTCATTTTCTAGGGCAGGATATATGTCAGAAAGTTTTGAGATTTAAAAAAAAACAAAAACAAATTGGGATCAGGAAAGGGATTTAAGGATCGTCCATAAAAATGTATGGGAGAGCGCCAGGTAACGACAGGTTAGACTTGGCGCCCTGCAAGGCTGAACGCTGGTGCTGTACACTGAGCCTGGGTAATGATGAATCGGACGCTACATGGCGTTGTTCCAGTCGCTCACCAGATTCGGCTTCATAAATGTGTAGTTGCTGCCGTGTCCGGCGTTCACCTGACACTACTTGCCGCTGTACAGGCACTACCTAGAGCTATCCCTTCATGAATAAGGCCCTAAGTCTACTCTACAATGTGCTACTCTGCCTACCTGTTTGCAGCATATGACTCTGTTCACCTGTCCCCAGTCAAATGTCCATTGCTATGCCCTCAAGAGAGGAACTGGCTGCCTTTCTGAGAGCCGCCTCCCTTCCCCATGTCCCATTCCAGAAAAACGGGAAACTCCCAAAATGCCCAGCAATATAATTTGCCTGGGCATGACACCTAGAATAAGGAAAGAATGTGAACAACCTAGGAACTATGTACATTATCAACCATATGAAGTCCCACCAAAAGGCTCAAAAAAGAGAGCAGCAGCTCCTTTTTCCAGTGCCATAGCTGTTTTTTTCTACCTCTCTCCTTTTAATGCCAAGTAAACACAAGTAGCCTCTGTTTTTCTAATAAGAGTGAACAACTTTTGTTTAGAGGATGTGGCAGGATCTACCTCCAGCAGAGATTGAAATCCTAGAGTCTGGTATTCTGTGAGTCCACATTATACATCTGTCAAGCCCCATGGGACACCCACCTTCTAGGTAGGTCCACAACCCCCAATCTCCGCTGTTAGCTTCACCTATAGCCAAGCCCCCGTTTGCCGGGACGCAACGGACACGGTTGCCCCCAGGACTTCGTTTGCAACGGACACGGTTGCCCCCAGGACTTCGTAGCACAAAGCATGTGGACTTACAGGTGAAGGCGGATGAACCCGAGGCAAGACACGGGGCGATGTTGGGTAAGCCGGGGTCATACACGGTTAGTCAGTCCTTACTAGCGCAGCACCAAAAGGGAAAAGACGAGAGAAGAGTCGAGGTCGAGCCAGGGGTCAAGCCGGGAGGTCACGGGTACGCAGCACAAAGGATGAGACGAATTTGCAGTCAGGATATAAGCAGGGGTCGGCAATCACAGGGTGGTCAAGCAAGACAAGGTCGGCAACAGAACTGAACGAGGATCTCAGACAGAATCACACCCAGCAGCAGCACGCTATCACGGGCAAGGGATAAGTGTGGGGAAACAACCTTTAATTGAATTTAATTGAAGGGAATGCTGTGATTGGTGCAAACTGGAACCTTGGGCTGATTATCCAATTTAAACTTTAAATGGCGTTTTCGCCCATAAACGCTCTGGGCTCATTGGCCCTTTAATACAGGCTCCGGCGGGCGCACTGTGTACAGCGACACCGGAGGTCATAAGAGAGACGTGCTAGCGTGCAAGCATGTTCAAGGCAGCCGGGGGATGAAGCGGTGAAGAGAGGAGACGGCCGTGCTCAGCGCCGCATGAGCCGACACTGCCCGAGCCGGCACTGGGCATGGCTGCCGGGCAGAACGAGCCCCGGCCAGCCTCCCGGAGACACCACTGGACCAATCCCAAGGTAAGTTGATCGTGACAACATCCACAGCATTATCTTTCACTACAGTTTGAAATGTAACTGTCTTTTTTGTAATTGGCCCAAAGTCCAATGTTTCTTTGTAGAACCCCCCCCCCCCACTAAAGTCCTTCTGTCTGATCTTTTGAGACCTCAAGCTCTATATTTGTGCAAGTAGATTTATGAACTTTATACTAAAGCCTGGTAAATGCTTTGTAGGGGAGGTAGTGTATGAAGAGCCATTACAAGTGACTTTTGCCCTTTACTTCTGCAAAGTCTTAGGGGTGACTGCTCTTGGGGCCTTCTGCCTGTAGTCTTTGGCCCAAACTCTTTCATAAGGAAAGTCTCTTTGTGAAAACTTTGATCTCTTTACTATGTCAAAACTATTATCTGACACTTTTTGGCATGAGACATTTGGCTTCCCTGTTTTGCCTGTTCTTTTGATACCTAAAGCATCCAGAAAAGGTGTCAAATGGACTGAAGGTCACATTTTTGTGATTCTATTGCAAAGTCCATTTCTTTTTAGCTTGGTATCCTTCTTACAATACAAATGCTAAGAAACCAACCGTTAGCCAGTAGTAGTAATAGAAAAATACGGTAATTACTTCACCTGTGCATCTGTGTGAAATTCTGCAAAACATGACATGTTGGCAGGTCTTAAGGAAAGGGTTCGGGAACACTGCCCAAATCCATATACCATTAAAGTCTATGTGGGAGCTTTAGGAGTCAGCAAAACCAGGACAATGTCTTCAACTTTCATGGAAAACCAAATGTTCATTGTGGTAATTATAAATGTGAAAATGGCTACACTTGGCACACTGGCAAAGAAAAGTCTCGGGTTTCATCAAGAGCAGAAGGGTGTCTCTGACACAGAAAACTTAGAAGACAATGTAAGCAGAAGGGTGTCGGTACAGAGAAAGTATTTTCGCCCTATAAGACGCACTGTCCATAAGATGCACCTAGGATTTGGAGGAGGAAAATAAGAAAAAAAAAAGATTTTAAACCAAATGTTGTGCTAAAACACACCCATTACAGGCAGTGTGGCATGCCCCCCCTCCCATTCCCCATATAGGCAGTGTGGCACTTCCCCATTCCCCATATAGGCAGTGTGGCATTTCCCCCACCCATTCCCTATATAGGCAGTGTGGCATACCCACTCCCATTCCCCATATAGGCAGTGTGGCATCCCCCCTCCCATTCCCCATATAGGCAGTGTGGCAACCCCCCCATTCCGCCTATGGGCAGTGTGGCATCCCCCCATCCCATTCCCCGTATAGGCAGTGTGGCATCCCCCCATCCCATTCCCCGTATAGGCAGTGTGGCATCCCCCCTCCCATTCCCCTTATAGGCAGTGTGGCATCCCTCCATCCCAATTCCCCATATAGGCAGTGTGGCATCCCCCCTCCCATTCCCCATATAGGCAGTGTGGCATTTCCCCCACCCATTCCCTATATAGGCAGTGTGGCATCCCCACTCCCATTCCCCATATAGGCAGTGTGGCATGCCCCCTCCCATTCCCCATATAGGCAGCGTGGCATCCCCCCTCCCATTCCCCATATAGGCAGTGTGGCATCCCCCCATCCCATTCCCCGTATAGGCAATGTGGCATCTCCCCATCCCATTCCCCGTATAGGCAGTGTGGCATCCCCCCTCCCATTCCCCATATAGGCAGTGTGGCATCCCCCCATCCCATTTCCCATATAGGCAGTGTGGCACCCCCCTCCCATTCCCCATATAGGCAGTGTGGCATCCCCCCATCCCATTCCCCATATAGGCAGTGCGGCATCCCCCCTCCCATTCCCCATATAGACAGTGTGGCATCCCTCCCATCCCATTCCCCATATAGGCAGTGTGGCACCTCCCCATTCCCCATATAGGCAGTGTGGCATTCCCCCTTGCATTTTCAATATAGGCAGTGTGGCATTCCCCCTCCCATTCTCCATATAGGCAGTGTGGCATTCCCCCTCCCATTCCCCATATAGGCAGTGTGACATCCCCCCTCCCATTCCCCATATAGGCAGTGTGGCATTCCCCCTCCCATTCTCCATATAGGCAGTGTGGCATTCCCCCTCCCATTCCCCATAGGCAGTGTGGCATTCCCCCTCCCATTCCCCATATAGGCAGTGTGGCATTCCCCCTCCCATTCTCCATATAGGCAGTGTGGCATTCCTGCCACCCATTCCCCATATAGGCAGTGTGGCATTCCCCCCTCCCATTCCCCACATAGGCAGTGTGGCATCCCCCCTCCCATTCCCTATATAGGCAGTGTGGCATCCCCCCCTCCCATTCCCCATAAAGGCAGTATGGCACCCCCCCATTCCCATAGCCTGTATGGCATTCCCCCTTCCCCTATTCCCATAGGTAGTGTGGCATCCCCCCCTCATTCCCCCATATAAGCACTGTGGCCCCCTCCCCCTCTCTCCCGCTCCCTATATAGGCAGAAGTAAAAAAAAAAAAAAGTATGGGCAGTGTGGCATCCCCCCATCCCATTCCCCATATAGGCAGTGTGGCATCCCCCCTCCCATTCCCCATATAGGCAGTGTGGCATCCCCCCTCCCATTCCCCATATGGGCAATGTGGCATCCCCCCTATAGACAGTGTGGCACCCCCTCCCATTCCCCATATAGGCAGTGTGGTATTCCCCCCTCCCATTCCCCATATAGGCAGTGTGGCAACCCCCTCATTCCCCATATTGGCAGTGTGGCATCCCCCCATCCCATTCCCCATATAGGCAGTGTGGCATTCCCCCCTCCCATTCCCCATATAGGCAGTGTGGCATTCCCCCCTCCCATTCTCCATATAGGCAGTGTGGCATCCCCCCTCCCATTCCCTATATATGCAGTGTGGCATCCCCCCTCCCATTCCCCATAAAGGCAGTGTGGCAACCCCCCATTCCCATAGGCTGTATGGCATTCCCCCTTCCCCCATTCCCATAGGCAGTGTGACATCCCCACCTCATTCCCCCATATAAGCACTGTGGCCCCCCTCCCCCCCTCTCCCGGTCCCTATATAGGCAGAAGTAAAAAAAAAAAGTTTACTCACCACTGACAGCCAGGGAACACACAAAGCAGCTGGCTTCGTGAATCGGGTGAACGCGGCCTGCACCGCGCTGGCGCAGGCAACACCCACTCACTCTATGGCCCGGCCAGTAAGAAGCATCGGCAGACTCTGTCCCCGTCCCGGTCGCTGCTGTGTGCCCCGCAGCAGCTGGAGATGGAGGAACAGTGGGCGCCGTCTGTCCCTGCCCGAAAAGACAGCCTGATAAGACGCACTGCCATTTCCCCCCGCTTTTGGGGGAAAATAAGTGCGTCTTATAGGGCGATAAATACGGTAGTGATCAGAAAGAGACACCTGTATAGTGATCCACAAAACAGGACCTATTGGTTGTCCTTGAGGAGAGGGTTGGGGAACTCTGGATTAGGGGGTCTGCTGAATCCTGACACTTTGGACAAATTTGTCTAAACTAAACTCAAACGAAGATATCTAAAACTTTAGGGGGTATTTATGAACATTGTACAGCACATGTTCATCTTTTATATATACTGTAGATATTATTTGCGTTTCTGTATCAGGTTTTTAAGTCATATAAACAGGGCCGGCGTCAGCACCTGGCAAGGCGGGGCAGCTGCCGGGGGCCCCGCCCTCCGGGGGGGGCACTGACAGGGCCAGCCTTTAGTGTGTGCAACGGTGCTTGACCGGCGGCGGATTGGGAGGGCACCACCACAGCTGGTGGCCACATCTCCTCGATGTGCGTCAGTGATGACCGAGGTGGCGGTGCAACTTTACAGGGGCATCTCAATTTGGGATGCCCCTGTTTGTGAAAGAACCCTCCTGGTTTGGCTGTTAACTCAAACTGGCAATCCCACAGGTTTAAAGGGTTTAAACTAGAGTTTTGGTCCAAATAGCATGATCCTTAGGGACCATGCAGATTTGGGACGTCCTTCAGTGATGTGACGCGACTCCTCACCACAAAGGGGCCCACTGAGACCATGCCGCCCAAGGACCCACATAAACCTGGAGCAGCCCCTGCATATAAATATACATTTGCTCAAAAAAAGTGGAAGAGGATTGGGATTTTTTTTTGTATACAATGAACTTAAGTTGAAATGTATAAAATGTTGACTCTGTAATCCTAATATTTTAATTGTTTAACAGATCAGTCATTTTTCTACTAGTTCTCTACTAAGTGATCACATCCAGTTTCCATCCTTCTTCAGAACAGTCCCCAGTGATGCTTTCCAATCAAAGGGCCTAGCTCAACTCCTTTTGCATTTTGCATGGACTTGGGTGGGTCTGCTAGCTTTTGGCAATGACTATGGTCAAGAAGGCATCTGGATCATCAAAAAAGAGCTCCTCAAAGCCGGTGCTTGTGTGGCCTTCACAGAGTTTATTATTTCAAAAAGTCAAAAAAGTGATTATGTTCGTATCTCTAAAGTCATAAGGGAATCAACTGCCAAGGTCGTCCTCGTCTTTGCCAACGACGTCTTATTTGCATTACTTTTGGAGGAAATGTTATATCAAAATATTACTGGCAAGATTTTCGTAGCCAGCGAGGGTTGGTCCACCTCAAACATTTTAGGTGTGGAGAAGTATAAGTCATTGCTTGGCGGTTCTATTGGTTTTGCTTTCTACAGCTCCGATATTTCAGGGTTTAAAGAATTTGTTACAAGTATTCACCCTCAGACTCATAACAGTTCTGACAAAAGCCTGGAGGAGATTTTCTGGGAACAAACTTTTGGATGTAAATTTTACAGTCAGGTCAATTCTACAAAGTTATGCACTGGTAACGAGGACCTCAGCACTGTGGAAAACGTTTATACTGATATGACTAATTTACGAGGCTCATTCAGCATCTACACTTCTGTTCATGTTATTGCCAAAGCTCTTCATGACATGAACACATGTTGGCAGGGTGGGGGACCCTTTAATAATGGGACATGTGCAGACATGCGGGACTTTAAACCTTGGCAGGTAAGTGAAACTACACTTTGAACCACATATCTCTGTAACCCTTTTTTTTAAATATATAACTCACATAACACAACTGCTCCGGGAGATGCGGAAAATGCATTCCAGTCTAATGACTTCTTCTACTGGCTTGGTACACTGATAGGAAGGATGGCTAGAGGACATATAAGCTTCAAGATACCCAAAAGTTACTATAGAGATAGTAAATTATTTAATATGATGCTACTGTAAGTGTGGTATCACTTCCAACCTTTCTTTATCCAACCTAACTAGGAAAATGTATAAAACAATGACTTAAAAGTCCTAGCTGTCAACAGCATAGAAATATTGAATAATTTGCGGATAGATACCGTAGTCATGAAGTAGGTTCCTCAAATGGTTTAGTATGGTCAGCATGAAAGTTGCCCCCCCAAAAAAATTAATGTTGCTTTTGACTCATCACTATAGATTATGTCTAATTGGCATTGGATCTGAGCCGAAGCTAGATTTGACCTGAATCTTGCTGATTCGGTCCAGTTCGCCCCCTCTCAGAAACTGGTACGTCTCAGCAGCATAGAACAACTGTCAACAGCATTGAAATATTGAATAATATGTAGATACATATTCATGAAGTAGGTTCCCAAATGGTTTTGTATGGTCAACAGGGAAGCTATCTCCTCTCCCTCCCCCCAAAATTCATGTTGCTTTTGACTCATCACTATAAATTATGACTAATGATGGTCGTTGAATCTGAGATAAAGCTAGATTTGACCTGAATCTTGCTAATTCGGTCCAGTTCGCCCCCTCTCAGATACTGGTACGCTTCAGCAGCATAGAAGAACTGTCAACAGCATAGAAATATTGAATAATATGTAGATAGATATTCATGAAGTAGGTTCTCCAAATGGTTTTGTATGGTCGACAAGGAAGCTATCTCCACTCCCTACCCCCAAAATTAATGTTGCTTTTGACTTATCGCTCTAGATTATGACTAATGATGGTCGTTGGATCTGAGATAAAGCTAGGTTTGACCTGAATCTTGCTAATTGGGTCCAGTTCGCCCTCCTCTCAGATACTGGTACGCTTCAGCAACATAGAACAACTGTCAACAGTTCCTGTTGCTTCAGACTCTTGACTATAGGTTATGACTAATGACAGGCTTTTGGATCTGAGACAAAGCTACATTTGACCTGAATCTTGCTGATTCGGTCCAGTTCATCCACTCTCAGATACTGGTATGCTTCAGCAGCACAGAACAACTGTCAACAGCATAGAAATATTGAATAATATGTAGGTAGATATTTATGATGTAGGTTCCCCAAATGTTTTTGTATGGTCAACAGGGAAGATGTCTCCTGTCCCTCCCCCCAAAATTCCTGTTGCTTCTGACTCTTCACTATAGGGACGTTGGATCTGAGACAAAGCTAGATTTGACCTGAAACTTTAAAAAGATTTGTGCTAATTGTAGCACAGAAAGACTCCACGGAAGTGCTCTTATTTTATTCTTCTTTAAATCACCCAATGTGTTCCAATTCAAGGAAAATATTGTGCTCCAATCACCAATAATGTATAAATGATGTACCCGATTGTCAAAAGACAATATGCGTATTGGGAAAATAGATTATGGTCCTCTTTAATCCGTCTCTGATAAACAATGTAGATAAGCTTTCCTCATATCACTCTCCTCAGTTTCACTGTTTAAAGTGGACCAACACCCAGGATTTTGACTATCCTGGGTCTTGGTCCACTTCGGTGGGGCACCCCCGATCGGGGTACCCCGCTGTGTGAAACCCCCCCTAACCCCCCGAAAAACTCACCTCTCCCCGCTCCCAGCGCCGACGTACAAGAGAAGATCTTGAACGTCTAAGCGGCGGCGGCCGCCGCCGCCTCCCTCGCGTCACTTTGAACGCGCGCGCCCCCGCGACGGCCATTCGCAGACGGCCGGCGCGGAGGCGCGCACGCCTACAGGGGCGCGAGGGAGGCGGCGGCGGCCGGCCGCCGCCGAAGATAAGGTAGGTGAGTTGGGGTGTTTGGGGGGGTTTCACCCCGCGGGACATCCCGATCTCGGATGTCCCGCGGGGTGGGGGGTGATCGGCCCGGGAATCTTATAGATTCCCGGGCCGATCACCCGTGGGTGTTGGTCCACTTTAAATATAGGCAGCTCCCAACATACTCCCATACAGCGGAGGAAGGGGAAAAAGAATATAGTGTGATACCGTTTTTAAAAGGGTTAAAAGCAAGTGTTTATAGCGTGTAAATGCGTGTAAATCACAAAAAGGATGTCTGCCAGATCACAGTGTGGCTGTCAACAACTCTTTCTTTTGCTAGGAGAGATGTTTCCAATACTCAGCATTCCTCTATGTATCCAAATAAGCGAAAAACTATTAGCCTCCGTACCTCGGCCGCAAGTAACGGAGGCGGCTTATACAAAACTTCTCCTCGCTCTGGAGGGTAGAAAGTAGTGACGCTGATGAGACCCGTCTCTGGCAGACATCCTTTTTGTGATTTACACGCATTTGAATTAGCTCTGTGGGTAAGCGCAATAAACACTTGCTTTTAACCCTTTTAAAAACTGTATCACACTATATTCTTTTTCCCCTTCCTCCGCTGTATGGGCGTATGTTGGGAGCAGAGAAACTGAGGAGAGTGATATGAGGAAAGCCTATCTACATTGTTTATCAAAGACGGATTAAAGAGGACCATAATCTATTTTCTCAATACGCATATTGTCTTTTGACAATCTGGTACATCATTTATACATTATTGGTGATTGGAGCACAATATTTTCCCTGAATTGGAACACATTGGGTGATATAAAGAAGAATGAAATAAGAGCACTTCCGCGAGTCTTTCTGTGCTACAATTAGCACAAATCTGTTTAATCTGGACTGGTTGGACACCTATTTTAACTCCTGCGTTGATTATTTTTAATAAGAGTTTTTTCATTAATATTATAGGAAATTGTTTTGATCATTTGATTAATTATTTGGGTAATTGAAGCGCGGTTTGTTTTATTTGTGTTGGGTTACATGCCACATTAGTTTTTTATTGACCTGAAACTTGCTGATTTGGTCCAGTTCGCCCCCTCTCAGATACTGGTATGCTTCACGTCATATCATTCAGCATGCCAGCTACAGATGCTGGCAGGTGGTATGCCGGCCACCACAACGTGTGAACTGCTATGGGCATTCCTTGGACCCCTTACTAGTTTAATAAAAAATCACCTCTCAAACTCCTATTTTAGGTTTTTTCTTCAGCACTATCCCCTGTGACCTTTTCCACTTGGGTGGGTCCGCTAGAATTTGGCAATGACTACGGTCAAGAAGGCATCCAGGTCATCAAAAAAGAGCTCCTCAAAGCTGCTGCATTATTGCCAAAAGTCAAAAAGTAATTATCTTTGTATCTCTAAAATTTTATTTTTTATGTATTTGTCTAACATTTTGTGAACTGTAAGGAGTCCCTAAACCAGTTCACACATTGTGGCGAGTATCAAATGCTAGATACTGGAGACTATCTGGCCTGGAGGGCTTCCAAATAGGATTGCTGCCACTCTGGCTCATCACAAATTAAGACCTAGATGAATGTAGACACGCAAAGATATTTTATTTGCTTTTTTTTTTACTACAGCTAAAGCACTATATCCAGAATGTTCGTGTACAACTTAAAAATGGAAGAGAGGTCTTCTTTGATAAAAATGGAGATCTTCCAGCAATGTATGATATTGTAAATTGGCAACAAGGATCCAATAGGGTCATAAAAAAGCTCAAGGTGGGAAGTTATGATGCTTCCGTTACCGGTGGGAACATTTTTAGTATTAATACAAATGCAATCGAGTGGCCTACAGGGAAGGGTCAGGTATGTTATGCTCATTATTTCGTTTTAGATGTTTGGATTCTTAACTTTTGATCACCTCCCCCCGAAAAAACACCCTGATAATCTAGAAAAAGCTCCTTTCAGCCCCAATGGGTGATGTACCCCCCTGGCCGATGCGTTGCGTGATGGCTATCCCGTCACTTTATCAGGACGAAGTGTTGAAACATTGCTGACCCCCAGCCTCAGCCTCCCCCACCCGACGCGCCTCCACTTGATTTTGGGGGCACTCCACTTGATTTTGGGTAATGGGGGGTGTGTGGGACCCCTGCTTCTTATGTTTAAATACGTTTTGTTTACCCTAAGGTGTGCATACTTCAATATATTTGGGCTGGTGCGGCCTATATCTAGCATTTTCTTTAACAGGTGTTGGTCCCGCTGTAAGTTAATAACAACAAGCTCGTGGAGGGGGCATCCAGAATGCTGGAGCCCTCCTTGCACATAACCTCCCCCCAAACGCAAGTAATGCTCACCTTCATTATGAGCCAACGCCACGAAAATGAGCAACTGGCCGCTGGGTCAGTCACGGGGGCAGGTTGTTCCGGTGGTTGGAGGTGAGGATGCGACTATGACCCCGTGACCGCCCGGCGGCCAATCACAGTACTTCTGGTACTTCCGGCGTTGGCTCGTAATTAAAGTGAGCATTACTAGCATTCGGGGGGGTTGTTGCGTTCGGGGGGTTGCGTTCAGGGGGTTGCTTGTTAACTGACAGTAGGACCAAAAACGGTTGTTGGTCCAGTTTAATTCAGTCTAGTGCACATTACAACCCAGAGGCAATAAACTGCAGATATAGAGCTGGAAATATACAGAGTAAAAGAGATTAATAATATATAATATAACCGCTAGGTGGTGCTATTTGGTATACCAGCAAAGAATATAGGTACCCTGAGCCTAGGCAAAACTAGGTATGCATGTACTGTGTCAGTCACTTAGAAGAAATAAGCGAGCTTACGTATTCAAACTCACAAGATAAACTATATAAATCATATAGAGCAACACATCGAAAAAAATGATCAAAAGAGATCAGGCTTACAGATAGTATAACCAGGTGGACAGCTAAGGACCCTTGGCGTTTCGGTTTACCACCTTTATCAAGAGGGAACCGAAACGCTGGGGGTCCTTAGCTGCCTACCTGGTTATACCATCTGGGGGTGGAATAAGAGAGCAGGGCCAGTTATCTCCCTCTGAGCCAGTCATCCCAATATGGGATGCCCTAATGTGTAAAACGCCTGGGGATGTTTGCCGCTCCCCAGCGTTCTATTCCACCCATTATTGTGCATAGCATAGAATACTGATTGGAAATGGTAACAATACTGGGCATTTCTGGGCCTACTGGACACAGTGGGCATCCTAAACCAAGCTTGCCCTGGACCCCAGGAAGACTCAGCAGAGAGAAAACCCCTCTTTAAACCTGTCCAAAAATCAAAATATACTTTTGGTCCAGTAAAATGTATCCTGGGGGCATCCCACTTAGTAGTAGTCACCTACTTACAGGATCCCACAGTAATCAAATGGGCCACTGAGCAGAGCGGCTTTGCCGTGCACCCTCCGATGTGTGCGCCCCCATCAGGTCTGTCAGGCACAGCGCGGACGCCACTGCAGAGCAAAGGTGCACTACTCAGTACAAGGCAGCTGAGGCTGTGGTGGTGGAGGGGGCGTCCTTACAAATTCACATAGTGGAGCAATTGTTGGTCTGCTTTGAAGTAACCCAATAGTTATATTTGAATCTTATTCACGCAAAAAAAGACTTTGTTGATCTGCAGAGGAGGAGTGTAATCCCAGTTGGTGACCATCCATTTTAAAGTGCACCCAGATCAGAACCCCCATATGCCATAACTTTCCTGGTACTTGGTCTACAACAAAAAGCAGCCCAGTGCCAGGTGCCTGATCCCCGGTGGCCAAGGGAGACTGACTCCTTAATCAGCCAATCACTGCATAGCAGTCACAGTCCTGTGCACTGATTGGCTGTCTAAGCAACCAGTTATGGCCAGTCTAGCAGTTAAAAATGCAGAGGTGCTGCTCCTGGTTGGGAATCGGGTGCCCAGTGCCCAGTAGGGGGGGCTTCTTTTTGCTTTAAACCGGACCAACACTGTTTTATTCTTTTAACGGGTGTTGGTCCCGCAGTTAGCTAATTATAACAAGCTCGGGAGGGGGGCATCCAGAATGCTGGCATCCCCCCCGCATATAACCCTCCCAGAATGCCCGTAATCCTCACCATCACTACGAGCCAGCGGCTGCTGGGCAGTCAAGTGGGCCATGGTCGTATCCTCAGCACCAGCCACTGGAACGACCTTTCCCCGTGGCCGCCAATTGCGGGACTCCCATCGCTGGCTCGTAGTGAAGGTGAGGAGTACAGGAGTTCTGGGGGGTTTTATGCAGGTAGGCTCCAGCATTCTGGATGCCCCCGAGCTTGTTTTGATTAGCTGACTGCAGGGTCAACACCCGTTGAAGAAAAAACGGTGTTGGTCCGGTTTAAGGCAAAAAAAGAGCTCACCTACTGAGGACTGGGCACCCGATCCCCAACCAGGAGCAGCAACTCTGCATTTTTACCTGGTCGAATAGCCATAACTGATTGGTCCGGATTAAATTGGCAAATTGGATCCAGCACTTGGTAATAGTTGGATTAATAAGAGTCGGATCACCACTGTTATAAGTACAGTTATAAGTATGTATGATTATAACTGTCATATATCCCTCCTAAAATCTGGTGGTAGGTCCTCTTCCCTGGGTCATCCTGATTTGGGATGCCCTGCTGAGTGAGAAAGCTCTAAAAGGGTGAAAAAGGAGCAACCACCAGCCTATAGTCTATAAGAGAGCAGGGCCAGTGGTGTCCCTCTAAGCCAGTCATCTCAATTTGGGATGCCCTAGGGGAGAATTGGATGCTTGCCGCTCCCCTTCTATTCAACATTCTATTCCACCCATTATTGTGCATAGCATAGAATACTGATTGGAAATGGTAACAATACTGGGCATTTCTAGGGGTTTCAAACAGTGGGCATCCTAAACCAAGCTTGCCCTGAACCCCAGGAGAACCCAGCAGAGAGAAAATCTCAGCGTTTGTTCCTCTTTAAAGCTGTCCAAAATAGCAATAAACTTTTGGTTCAGTAATGAAGGTGAGGATTATGTTTGGTGTGGCACCAGCATTCTGGATGCCCCCCCCCCCCCCCCCCACGAGCTTGTTTCAATTAGCTGACTTCGGGAACAACATCCTTTTTTTCTTTAGCGGGTGTTGGTCCCATAGCTAATCAAAACAAGCTTTGGAGGCATCTCTCACACATACCCCCCAGAATACCTGTAATCCTACCAGATCACCCACACAACTCACCTTTCCACTGTACCCACTGCAGATGTAAGGACACTTGTCCATTTAGCGCTTTAGGCTCTGAATACTAATGTATGGCATATATCGCTGTTTCGGAGGACGCAACGCGAGAGTGCCAGAAAGGTGAGTGTGGGTGATCTGTGGGAAATCCCAGTACTGCCACCTGCCCTCAGGCCTCCCTTACCTGCTGCACCAGGGCATGTGCCCCCCTTGCCCCTGCAGAAATGTAGCCCCCCAAAAATTCAATTTACTTTTGCAAACTTTACAGGTTCCAAAGTCAGTCTGCAGTGAGCCGTGTCTTCCTGGTTTCCAAAGAGTTGTTAGAGAAGGGGAACCTGTATGTTGCTTTGACTGCGTCCCATGCCCTTACGGAGCGTTTTCAAACAAAACAGGTACTTATTTTACCTTATAATATTAATATATATATATTTATATTTATGAGCATTTAACATTCTGATGTTTTTGCATCTTCAGATTCAGATCAGTGCTTCGAATGTCAGTGGGATTTTTGGCCTAACGCTCAAAGAACTGAATGCATTCCCAAATCAGTTGAATACCTTTCCTATGAAGGGCCTTTAGGATCAGCCTTGACTGCTACCGGTATCTCTTCTTCAATCATCACCGTTTTGATCTTGTGCCTTTTCATTCGGCGCAGGTTTACTCCAATTGTCAAAGCCAACAACTTCTCTTTAAGCTGCATTCTTCTCTTCTCTATGTCCCTCTGTTTCCTCTGCTCATTAAATTTTATTGGCTACCCTCAAGCCCAGAAATGTTTAATGAGACAAGTCGTATTCGGCATGGTCTTTGCTGTTTGTATTTCAACAGTCTTAGCCAAAACTATTATGGTTGTATTTGCTTTTATGGCCACTAAACCCAACAGTAAACTTAAACATTGGACAAGTCCAAAGGTTTCCTACATGATAATTATTACTTGTTCTTTTATACAGTTGTTTTTGTGCATTTTCTGGTTGTCCTTTACACCTCCTTTTTTTGAATACAATACCCGAACCCATCCTGAAATAGTCATCGCTGAGTGCAATGAAGGCTCAGCCGCCTCCTTTTGGTCCATGTTAGGTTATCTTGGCTTGCTGTCCTCAATAAGTTTTATTGTTGCCTTTTTGGCCAGGACACTTCCAGACAGCTTCAACGAAGCCAAGTATATCACTTTTAGCATGTTGGCCTTCCTGAGTGTGTGGGTGTCCTATATCCCAGCAACTCTTAGCGCTCGTGGCCAGTACACCGTGGCTCTAGAAGTCTTTGCCATCTTGTCTTCAAGCTGGGCCCTGGTAATCTGTATGTTCTTTCCGAAATGTTTTATCATATTGTTTAGACCCGACATGAACTCTAAGGAACATCTTATGGGCAAAGTCAAAGGAAGAACACTTTGACAAATTGAAACGTTGTACCAGTTGTACCTTTTCCAGCCATTTTGACAATAAAAGAAAAAATCACAGTTTGTTCTTATGCCTTTTCACTTTGTGCAGATTTACCTCAATTGTCAAAGCCAACAACTACTCTTTAAGCTGAATTCTTCTATATGTCCCTCTGTTTCCTCTGCTCATTAAATTTTATTAGCTACCCCTAAGCCCAGAAATGTTTAATGAGACAAGTGGTATTCGGCATGGTCTTTGCTGTTTGTATTTCAACAGTCCTAGCTAAAACCATTATGGTTGTATTTGCTTTTATGGCCACTAAACCCAACAGTAGACTTAAACATTGGACAGGTCCAAAGGTGTCCTACATGATAATTATTACCTGTTTTTTTATACAGTTGTTTTTGTGCATTTTCTGGTTGTCCTTTACACCTCCTTTTTTTGAATACAATACCCGAACCCATCCTGAAATAGTCATCGCTGAGTGCAATGAAGGCTCAGCTGCCTCCTTTTGGTCCATGTTAGGTTATCTTGGCTTGCTGTCCTCAATAAGTTTTATTGTTGCCTTTTTGGCCAGGACACTTCAAGACAGCTTCAACGAAGCCAAGTATATCATTTTTAGCATGTTGGCCTTCCTGAGTGTGTGGGTGTCCTATATCCCAGCAACCTTTAGCGCTCGTGGCCAGTACACCGTGGCTCTAGAAGTCTTTGCCATCTTGTCTTCAAGCTGGGCCCTGGTAATCTTTAGACCTGACATGAACTCTAAGGAACATCTTATGGGCAAAGTCAAAGGAAGAACGCTTTGACAAATTGAAACTTTGCAGCCATTTTAACAATAAAAAAAAATCACAGTTTGATCTTGTACCTTTTCATTCGGTGCAGATTTACCCCAATTGTCTAAGACAACAACTGCTCTTTAAGCTGCATTCTTCTCTTCTCTATGTCCCTCTGTTTCCTCTGCTCATTACATTTTATTGGCTACCCCTAAGCCCAGAAATGTTTAATGAGACAGGTGGTATTCGGCATGGTCTTTGCTGTTTGTATTTCGACAGTCCTAGCCAAAACCATTATGGTTGTATTTGCTTTTATGGCCACTAAACCCAACAGTAAACTTAAACATTGGACAAGTCCAAAGGTGTCCTACAACTCTAAGGAACATCTTATGGGCAAAGTCAAAGGAAGAACAATTTGACAAACTGGAACATTACTCCTTTTCCAGCCATTTTGACAATAAAAAAAAAATCACAGTTTGGTCTTATGTCTTTTCATTTGCTGCAGAATTACCTCAATTGTCAAAGCCAATAACTACTCTTTAAGCTGCATTCCTCTCTTTATGGTTTCCTACTGCTTCCTCTGTTCATTACATTTTAGCTGCTACCCCCAAGGCTAGAAATGTTTAATAAGACACGTGGTATTTGGCAATGGTCAAAACCATTATGTTTTTTATGTCCACTAAACCTAGTAGACTGAGACAATGGACAAGTCCAAAGGAATGTCTTATAGGCAAAGCCAAAGCAGGGACAATTTGACATATGGAATGTTGTTTCAGTTGTACCTTCCAGTCATTTTGACAATAAAAAACTGAAAGGAGCCTATTCTGTAATATATGGTATTTTTCAGATGTATATATCAATGTAATAGCTGTAAATTTTCAGTGTATGTTTGGCCAGGTTGTCAAAATTTTTGACTCATAATGATTATGAGCTGAAGTGAAAGCAGACCTTCACCCTGAATAAGAGCCTATCTTGTATGTCCCCCCCCCCCCGTACATACAGATTGCCCACATTAAAAATCACCCTACCTGCATCTATTGCATTTTTTAACCTTTTAACATCCTAGATGGCGGATCGCGTGGGTGTGTGTGCACGGATCGGGTGGGTGTGTGTCTGCATGGATCAGTTGGGTGTTGGGGCCATTCACAAACGGCCGGCGCGGGTGCGCGTCCTGCGATTTCGGATGCCCCGCGGGGAGGGAGCTGATTGGCCCGGGAATCTATAAGATTCCCGGGCCAATCAGCTCCCTCCCCGCGGGGCATCCGATCCTGATCAGGGGTGGGTGTTGGTCCACTTTAAGTTTCTTCCCTCCTGAACCTTATTCCCTCCTGTCACATATTTTAAGGTCTCAATCATGCCCCCTCTCTCCATCTTTCTCTTGTCACATTCCCACAATTTACCTTTCTCTCTCACTTTCTGTGTCATCGTATCTTTTTTTATCTTTTCTCTTCCTTTCTCATTTCCACATTCCCTCCATCCTCTGTTTTCACCTTCTCTTCATATTACCTTCCTTTCTCCTTCTCTCGTTCTCTTTTCACATTTCCTCTTATTTCTCTCTTGTGCACCTCCTGTTTTTCTTGCATCTTCGCTCTGTCTCTTTTCCTTGTCTCCTCTGTTGGTCGCTTTCCATTTCTTGATTGCGTGTCTGGAGGGGGGAGGCACCATCCTGAAATCTTGCACAGGGTGACACTTACCCTAAGGCTGGCCCTGCACGCTCCCTTGGAACCCAGAACTGGGAGCGTGACAGAGCCATAGCAGGTAATAAGGTTTGTCTTGTGTATCAAATGGCACTTTTGATCTAAGGCCTGTGGAAAAACTCCACAGAAGTGACCTTTTTCTTTAAAGTGGACCAACACCCAGGATTTTCACTATCCTGGGTGCTGGTCCACTTCCGCGGGGCACCCTGATCGGCATGTGCTGTTGGAACGAGGAACAGGTAGGATTTGCGGGCGTCCTGGGGGGTTTCACACAGATCGGAGTGCCCCGCAGGCAAGGAGCTGATCGGCCCGGGAATCTTATAGATTACCGGGCCGATCAGCGGTGGGTGTTGGGCCACTTTAACCTTCTAGTTGTTATGCAATCTCAGATGAGCAACTGGATCCTGCCTGTGTACATGTTCCAGATTCTGATTCAGCTTCATTTTGGTTGGTATATAAATTACACATGTAGTAGGATTTTGTTGTGTAAGGAGGGATAAGTACATTAAACATTAGCACCAGCATAAGTAGAACAAACATTAAAGAAGCGCAAAATCAGGTTTGAGGATCAGGGATGGACTTTTCAGTCCTAGAAACCACCAATCAGACAATTCCAAGGTGCCACATAGATGGGGGAGGGCCCTACAAAAAGTATAGAACAAGAGGTTATAGCTAATAAAAAGGGGGTTCTCCTGAACTATCAGTCTCCCAACTAAGCCTATTACTTATTCACTAAGCCATTCCATTTCAAGGCACTTATTAAAGGGGGTCCTAGCCATGGTAGTGTATTATTAGCAGGAGAGAAGGCTAAGGTGAGAAAATGAGTAGGCCAATGCTAAAAAGTTACAACGTGCAGCACCTTCAAAGTTTGTGGAATACCAAAGTTACAATAAAGACAGTAAAGTTACCTTCACTGAGCACCCAGGCTAGAGGTGTAACCGAGGGAGGAGCCATAGCTTCTTTTTTGCGAAGGCATGTTTTAGAAAAGCGGAGGATAAATGTAAAAAATATTTTTTCAAAAAGGTTCAAGCAATCCAACACCCATTTTATACAAAATGGGTGTGGATTGCAGTCAAGGTGCAGTGTAGAGGCATCCCTGGATTTCTCTTACCTGCTCCTCGCTCCCTTTCCTGAAACCAGGTCCCACAATTTCCCACTAGTGGACAATTGCAAAACCCAATTTTGCAGTGAGAGTGATGAGCAGGTAAGATAAAACCAGGGTTGCAGGGGGATATATGTGTGTTTTGGGCTTATTAGCAAGTGGATATTCCACGAGCTGTGACCAACACCCATCCCCTGAACCAGGATCACCTGATGAAACGTGACCCATGATTTGCTTCGATTATTGCTGATTGGCTGCCTGACTGCTTCTAGGCCATGGGAATCCCAGAAGGGTGAATTTTACAAAGTGCAGCATCCCAAATCGGAATGCCCCGTCTAATGGACCAAAACCCAGGTGAGTGAAAAATCTGGGTTTTGGTCCACATTCATTTATTTGCATCCCTTCACTCCTATGCATTATTCTTTCTATTGTTTTATATTACTTTGTATTCCTTCTATTATTTCTATCTTTCTTTTTGGTAATATATTCATTATTTTTTTCTTAACTTATTAGTAAATAGGTGTAATCTTTGGCAACATCTGCTTTTCCGTAGTCAGTCCCACTTTGGTGCTCAAGGCCAAGGCCCACATAAATCTGGAGCCAACCATATGCTAAATTAAGGCCTTAAGGCCTCATTAGTCCGACAAGTTCATTACCACTGGTTAAACAATGCATCTTTTATTATAATAAAATACATGCTTACATACTACCAATATGTACAATAAAAATGTAATATATAATAAATATATAAGATGATGTAATCAATTATATCTATATATAGTGTTACTGTAAAGATGTCTTCTATGTAACTGAATGTATCCAATTTAATAGTAAAGGTGCATGGCCAAGAAGTGCCAAGTACGTTCCCGGAGTGCAGAATATTCCAGCATGCATCCTACAAAGATGTTCTTCTCGGCTTCGGCATGAGATATTCTCGGGTGTTCATGTTGGGTCTGAACAATATAATGAAACATTTAGGGAAAAACATACAAATGACCAAAGCCCATGATGAAAATATTATAGCAAAGGTCTCCATGGCA
This sequence comes from Gastrophryne carolinensis, assembly GCA_027917425.1. NCBI lineage: Eukaryota > Metazoa > Chordata > Amphibia > Anura > Microhylidae > Gastrophryne > Gastrophryne carolinensis. Next base: position 435,813,577 of record CM051238.1, on the reverse strand, counting down.
GAGGTGTATTTTCCCCTTGCACTTAGTGAGGCTGGGATGAAGGAAATCCAGACGCTGAGGAAGGCCAACATGCTGAAAGTGATGAACTTGGCTTCGTTAAAGCTATCAGGAAGTCCTCTGGCCAAGAAGGCTACAATAAAGCTGATGGCGGCCAGGAGACCGAGATACCCCACCATACAATAGAAAGCAATCTGGGAACCTTCATTGCATTCCACAATGATGATTCCTGGGTAGGTATCGATGTTGTTTGTTGGAAAAGGAGGTGAAAGTGACATCCAAGATGCACACAAGATAAACTGTAAGAAGGAACAGCCAAGGATTATTGCATAGGACATACGAGATTTAGCCCATTTTAATAATTTATTTCCTGGTTTTGTGGCTAAGAAAGCAATAACCACCATAACTGTTTTGGCCAAAACACATGAAATGCAAACGGCAAAAACCATCCCAAAGGCAGCTTGACGAATAAAGCACTTCTCAGGTTTGGGAAAACCAATAAACAAGAACGTTGTGAGAAAACAAAACAAAAGTGACACTAGGAGAAGGCAGCTTAAAGAGTAATTATTGGCTTTTACAAGAGGCGTATTTTTCTTTTTAAGGTAAAGGCCCAAAATAGACAAAGGAATGGTGAAGGAGGTGACTGAAGAACCGGCAAGCATGGCACCAAGTGGTTCCACCAAGGAAAGAAACTCAATGGCCTTCGGAAGACACTTATCTCTTTGAAGATTTGGCCACATGTCCCATGGACATCTGAAGCAGTCAAACGAATCTAAATAAAAAAAATTAAAGATTGAAATCAACCTAAGGCCCTTATTTAACAAGGGATAGCGCCAGGTAGCGAATGGTGAGCGAACGGTAATGACGGTCACCGCCACGAGAACGCCGGCTCCCCTCCGCAATCACACATTTATCAAGCCGATCCTGCTTAGCGACTGACAGAGCGCCAGATAGCGAATCATTCATCATTATTCCAGCCTCACCCCACAGCGCCAGCGAGCGACCTTGAACAGCGACAGGTATGACCTCTTGCTACCTGGCGCTCTCCAATGCATTTCAATGGAGCAATCTTTAAATATTCTTAATTAATTGCTATTAATGTATTTTTTTTTTTTTTTTTTTAAATGTCAAAAATTCTGTGACCACTTCTGCCATGTTAGATATTTTTTTTAAGGTAAAAAAAAAAAAAAAATTGTGCAGAATTGATATTACAGGTCTGATATTAATGTATTCATATTACAAAATGTTTTGAAAAACTTGTTTTTTTTTTTCAAAAAATATGGTTGTTTGGGGGTTAAAAAACTACTTTTAACCCATTGCCGCCAGTGCTCTGGGGATTAAACATGCATTTCACAGCGCGAGAATTTTTGGAGCGTGATTTGTTAATGAATATGCTGGGAGCCGTTCGCTATGGCCATTCGCTGTCATGCGCTCCCATACAGCGCGGAACCTGTCAAACAGCGACGCCTAACCCTGTATTCAACATTACCGCACACTGACTGAGTCGCTGTCAACAACCGAACAATGGCCAAGCACAGCGAATACTAGCGGGCGCTGTGAAAATACTGCTACTGTCGCTCATCTGTCGCTACCGGCCGCTATTAATGAATCGGCCTCTGAGTCTCACAAACCCATTGAAGAACCAACCATGCCTGGTAACATAAACAAATAGAAATGTACCAGTAGACTGTTTTTTTACTTCACTGGTCACATATTTACCTTATTTTCTCAGGTCACTCATATCTTGAAGCTCCTTGCTGTTGGCAGAATGGACTGACTATAGGGAGCATAGGAGGAATTCTCATTGGGCTGCACTACTTTAGGGTCATTGGATTGGGGTTAGCCTCCAACTTGCAGCCCACCTCACCCAGAGCCTATACTCTATACTCCACTCCCTGCTTCCCAACCCCTCTCCTCATACCTAGCCCCATTGTAACACCCCCCAGCAAGGACACCCCATGTTCTGCCCTTTTAATGCTATAGCCTCAGCAGCATGACTGTGGAGTCCATAGCCACCTCTGGCACAATATCTGCCAGTACAATACTAAAGCTTCATTACCATCAGTTTTTACATCTCCACCTTTGCCCATGATCTGTTCCTGCAATACTTTTACACTTATTGTTTGGCTGAGAAGCTCCTTGGGGGTGGGTTAAGGAGCTCATGGGTTGGTGGTGGGCTGGTCAGGGCCTGTAAATTCACGGGTTGATTTTTTACCTTTGTCTTTCCCTAACTGCTGGTGTCACTAAACTGAGGCACAGAAACCAGCAACTTAAGATCATAGACCCTATCACCCCACCGGTCATGCAGCGAAGGGCTGGTGGGAAACAGAGCCCACCTAAAGGTTTGACTATTCAGTTCCATGAAATCAGATCACTAGTAGTTGACTACAAACCATCAGGTCAAGAGGACACAGGTAGTGGAAGAAGATGTGTTTTTTACCAAACTAATATCTAGTGATGGTTGTTATTCACTATAATCTAAACTCAATGCTTCTCACTGTTATAGTAACAGTGAACTGACATGAACTGACATAGCTTAAAGTGGCGGTCCTGCAGTATTCCTGCCAGGGCATGCCTGTGGTCTTTAAAGAATGGTTTAAAATAGATGAGGTATAGAAGCCAATTCAAATCTTAACATGGATGTAGGGTTTAAATGCTCTTTTATCAACCACATCTTTTGGATTTTTAATGTTTATTGTCAAGGCACACTGCTTACCTGACCCGCTTTCAGAAGCACTGCTCATGTCACCCCCGGTCCCTGGTTGGCCCACAGCATCCTTTCTTGCTAGGCAAGGCAGGCACCATGTTTATTGACTGGAAAGGCGGTCATTGAACTGACTATACTGTCACTGTGCCAGCTGTCCTGCAGAGGTTCATCAGCTCATTGTCCTCTGCCAAGCCTGTTGTTGACCCTGCCTTGTCTGACTACTCTCCTGCCAAGCCAGTGATTAACCAATGCCTTGACTTTTGCTGACTCTGCCCTCTTGACCTGTGCCAAGCTTGCTGCCAAACCAGCCTTGTCTGACCATGTCTCCTGCCAAGCCTCCGATTTATTTGTCAGAGACTATCTTCGCGAACATACACTATAAATTGTTTGGCTTGCAACCATTTCTGTTTGGTTAGCTTACCTGTACCTGTCCTGGGATTTGCACCCTAAGAATACTCCTGGCTTTTCATTGTGACCGTTGTCCGAGCTGACCATGCTTCATCTCTCTGGATTACCCCTTGTGACCTCGGTCTGCTCTTCTGACTACTCTTAAAATGGTCCTTCAGTTCGATCTCTGTCTTTGACTATGGCTCTGAACCTTTGCTACCTACTGTACCCCAGAACAGAGGGGCAGACAGCGGGAACCTGCGCCACCCGCTCTCAACCACGGAGACAGGTCCCGGTCACAAGACACAGAGCTGGAAGCCCCCTGCAGCCGCAGCCGCAGCCACATTCAACATCAGTGAGTTATACAGAATATAACTAATAACGGGAAACCTTAAAGCAAGCGCTGAAACCTGTCACCATTGACCTTAGTACAGTTGTGCACTGAAGAAGCATAATAGCGAAACGTCTGCACTGGATACAAGCTTGCTACAAATTGAAGGAATAAACCCATGCCTTGCTACAAACTGCAAAACATCACTTGCTACAAACTGTGAAAACAGAATGAACAATAGCTCAATAGGAGCTCTGGTGATGTAATTGGCAGGACTGTCCTGCATACTCCATGGGGAACCCTTACCCCGTGTAACTTATCTCAATGAGTATACCAGCAATACTTATTGTAAATATGTAAATTATGTACAATATGTGCACGAATAAAATATGATAATATCAATTTAATATAGTAACACTTATTTTAGAAGGTATATCAAGTTATCCCCATCTAAAGACTCTACAGAGGAAAACAGGTGTAACTAACCTTTTCCTCTCCCCCCCTTTCCTCATAAGAATTATCAGAGTTGGGGGAAACAAGAATCACAACCTGCCACCAGTGCCATTAGGGTGGGACCTGACTAAAGGATAAATCCCGACCCTCCCCCCCAAACCTTCTGTACATCACCTTAGCTTTACCAGCTTCTAATTCTACATGCTCGTGTTCTCAGCACCCCACACCTGGTGTCCTGGTACCCGGGAAATATCCCTATAGTTTCACTAGGAGTCTGATACTTACTATTAGCCTTGATGGATTTGGCCCCACCTGCACAAGTCATGATTCTAAGCCTAACATAACTCTTGCTTCCCCTTTTGCCAAACCTGCCCTGTCTGACCATATCCCCTGCCGAGTAATGAGAAGCTGGACAAGGTTTAGTCCTTCAGCCTGATAGTCCTGAGTATCCGCACTCGGTGCTCCTGAATGCTGAATACAACACAATAGTCTATGGCAGAGAAAATCTGGCCAAAGTATTTCCCTTTTTAAAAAAATTGTGCCCCCCTCCTCCTATTGGGCTACTATTCATTTTTTTATTTGGGAGGGGCGTTCCAAAAAAGCATTGCTGAAGAGGAGAGGCATAGGATAACCCCTCCAGTAATGTTTTCTGGAATGCTCCCTAACCCCCCACCCAAAAAAGCTTTCCAACCTGATGCACTAGCCATAGGGGTTGGTAAGCCTCTTTTGCACAAGACCAGTGCCCCCCAACAGCCCTGGAAGAACACAAGGCCCATGTCGAGGGGCAACTGGCTTTTCTGTACCCTCGTGGCTAGTGGGAGTGTGGGTAATGGGGTGGGGGGTATGGGAAAGCCACATTTGAACTGTTATAGGGTTGATACTGGGCATATTGCTTACAGTATTATCACTAATACTGAATTTATTAGTTTTAACAAACTGGTTTACATTCACCATTGGAAATGGTGTAAAATAACCAATAACTATAAGTAAAGAAAACAGAACACATCAATTACCGGTTTGATTGGAGATCTCTCCTGAAGGACATGGGAGGCACTGATAACAACAGACTGGCTGCCCTCTTATGGTAACCTTCCGAAATCCTGGAGGACAGCTCTTGCTACAGACTGAGGAAGGAACCTAATGAGAAATCAGATTAATTCAATTATGTAAGATAGAGTAATGGATTAGGACAATAGACCATGTATCACGCATACAACTCACATACATTGTGCTCTACTACTGAAACGATTATAGACTTGTGCTTAAAAATGGACAAAAAATATATATGTTTGAACGTAACAAGAACATGAGGCCATAAGTCTATAATTCTAATGTACAAAGGGTTTAGATAAATGATGCCTAATGTGTTGTGCTGTTTATGACGATAGATGTCCTTCTTCGGGCCTAAAAAGATCTTGAGGGCCACAGTCTCCCACAAAATAGACTTCGGAATCTATTGCTCTTTTTTTTCTACCGTTTGATCGCGGTATGTTTTCGTTGCATAAGACGCACCTGCACATAAGACTTTGAGAAGGAAAAAAAGAAAAAAAATATTCCGAACTAAATGGTGTGCTAAAATCCCCATCCCAGAACAGGACATGTGACAAGGGGGTGTTAGGGGTATAACTAGGATGGGTCAGAGAGTAGTTAAGGAAGGACCCTACTGTGAGTCAGGTTGTTCTTAGAAAGTTGGTATACATGCTTATAATCGAGGAACCAGAGAAGAGCCAGAGGGGCAATAACACTTCTGTAAAATGTATTACCTGTATCTTCATGACCTTTTATTCAATACAATATATTGATAGCTACATTTTAGACAAGTATCATGGCAGTTATAGCGTTTGTACCTGGTCCTCTGAAAATGGCCACATGATTGCACTGCTGTTGATTATTAGGGTATTATTGGATGCTGTATCATAGCTCCCAACCTTCACATGCTTTATGAGTCCATTATCACCCTTCTGCCAATTAACAATATTGTATAGTGCTGGAGGATCGCCATTTTCATCGAAAAAGACTTCCCCTCCGTCTACCAGTTTTACTTGAACTTTCTGTACATAATAGGTTAGCTGTAGGGTAAAAACACAAACATTACAACAATTGCATTACAAACGGTATTATTCTTTGAAATAATTTTTATTGAAGATATCTATAAACACTTTTGGTGTATCTGATATAACAGATCATAGACATCTTCATATAAATCAATTTGCACATAAACACATCATTAAAATTCTATTTTCTATTTATAAAGTATAAAGGCTTATGTCATAAAAACCGAGACACAACACATCTTATCAATTTCATTAAATCTAACCCCTTCTCACACATTAATTAAAGTAAAAAAAAAAAAAACAAGCATAAGTTATAACAAAGAAATCAGCATATAACACAACCTTATAATAATAAAAGGTTAGAATGGGAAGGTAAGAAATTTTCTATCCATGGACAAACCTCTCGAAATCCCTCAATGTTCCCAATATTAATTGCTGGCAGTTTTTCCATGGCCGTTATATACATTATTAACTCTGTTGATAAACCAACTAAAACTTAAATCTTGTGATTTCCAGGCACTAGCAATGACCGTTTTTGCTCCTGTCAAAATATGAAAGAAATGTTGTCCCACAGAGCTATTTCTAATGGAATCGTTGAAGAGCGCTATCCAGGGACTTAATTCAACTTCTGCTCCCAAAATCACTCCAATAACTACATACTGTATTTTTAGACTTATAGGATGCACTTAGGGTTTAGAGGAGGAAAAACAAATATTATTATGAACCAGATTGTGTGCTTAAATACCATCCCTCCCAAGGCCTAATAACAAGCAGTGTGCACCCTCCCCCCCCCACAGTAATCCCATAACAAGCAGAGCTCAGAATCCCCCCACTATCTTCATTACAGGCAGTGTGAAGACCCCCCCCCCAATAACCCTATAACAAGCAGTGTGCAGAATCCCCCCCCCCAATAACCCCATTACAGGCAGTGTGCAGCCCCCCCAATAAGCACATTACAAGCAGTGTGCAGAATCCCCCCAATAACCGGATTACAGGAAGTGTGCAGACCCCCCCCCCCCCAATAACCCCATTACAAGCAGTGTGCAGAATCCCCCCAATAACCCCATAACAAGCAGTGTGCAGAACCCCCCCCCCCAATAACCACATTACAGGTAGTGTGCAGAATCCCCCCAATAGCCTTATAACAAGCAGTGTGCAGATCCCCCCAATAAACCCATAACAAGCAGTCTGCAGAATCCCCCCCAATAACCCCATTACAGGCAGTCTGCAGAATCCCCCCCAATAACCCCATTACAGGCAGTGTGAAGACCCCCCAATAGCCCCATTAAAGGCAGTGTGCAGAGCCCCCCCAATAATTCCATAACAAGCAGTGTGCAGGACCCCCCCCCCCCCAATAACCACATTAAAGGTATTGTGCAAAATCCCCCCAATAGCCCTCTAACAAGCAGTGTGCAGATCCCCCCAATAAACCCATAACAAGCAGTGGTCAGACCCCCCCCCCCAATAACCACATTACAGGCAGTGTGCAGAATCCCTCCAATAGCACCATAACAAGCAGTGTACAGATCCCCCAATAACCCCATAGTAAGCAGTTTGCAGAATCCCCACCACCAATAACCCCATTACAGGCAGTGTGCAGAATCCCCCCAATAGCCCCATAACAAACAGTGTGCATATCTCCCCAATAAACCCATAATAAGCAGTGTGCAGAACCCCCCCACCACAATAACCCCATTACAGGCAGTGTGCAGAATCCCCCCAATAACCCTATGACAAGCAGTGTTCAGACCCCCCCCCCCAACAACCCCATAACAAGCAGTGTGCAGAACCTCCCCACCCCCACCAATAACCCCATAGCTGGCAGTGTGCAGAGCCCCACCCAAGAACCCCATTACAGACAGTGTGCAGAATCCCATCCAATCACTGCATAATAGACAGCGTGCAGAGTCCCCCCCCCCCCCCCCGCCAATAACCCATAACAAAGAGTGAGCAGAATCTCCCCCAAGAACCCCATTACAGGTAAAGTGCAGAATCCTTTCTCCCGCAAGAACCCCATAACAGGCAGTGTGCAGAATCCCTCCAAGCACCTCATAACAGGAAGTGTGCAGAATCCCCCCCCCAAGAACCCAAAAACATGCAGTGTGTGAAATCCTCTCCAACTCAAGAACCCCATAACCGGAAGTGTGCAGAATCCCCCCAAGAACCCTAAAACATACAGTATGTAGAATCCTCTCCCTCTCAAGAACCCCATTACAGGTAGTGTGCAGAATACTTCCCCCAAGAACCCCATTACAGGCAGCCTTAACACAAACCTAACTGCCACTCCCGCGCAGATGATCAGCCTCCCACAGCCTGGTTCTGGCTGGCGGGTGGGTGTGACTCTGTACTTGCAGTGCCCATTGAGAGCTGAGCATATTTAGAGATGGAGAGACTGTGCAACAGCTTACGTCTTGTCTCTGTATGTGATCTACATCTATATTGTTAGGTTAATGCAGTTTAAATTTATGACAGTAGATGGCGCTGTTACATATCTATGTGTAGTCTTTCTATGCATTTTTGATGAGGAACCAGGAAACATGGAAGAAATTCATTGTCTTCTGTTAAACTGGTTATTTTCAAATTGTCAGTATAAAGTCTACAATTTAGGAACATCAATTAATGAATATTAAAACACACTTTGATACCTGCCAAGGTTTAAAGTTATAAAGCTCTGCACAGTTTCCGTTGACAAAAGGTCCTTTTCCTTCCTGGCATGAGTGAAGGTCGTGCAAAGCTTTGGCTACAACTTGTACAGAGGTGTAAATGTTGGATGAAGTTCTCAGGACAGATAAATCAGTGTAAGCATTGTCAACGCCTTCTAAAGTCTCATTTCCTGTGCAAAACTTTGTACTATTAGTCCAAACAGGGTTGGTGCCATAGAGGAACTTGCATTCAAACATCTTTTCCCAAAATATTTTAGCAACTTCTTCTCCTGGATGGTCAGAAGGACGAACTTTTTTAAGGTATTCTTTAAGTCCAGGGATTATTGTGCTGTAAAAAGCAAAGCCAATACTCCCAGAAAGAATAGAAGAATATTTATCTGCCAAAAGTACATTGGAAATGCTCCAAGCTTCACTTGCTATAAAGATCTTCCCAGAAATGTCCATTCTAATCATCTCCTCTAGGAGAGGAATAAAGTAGATAGCAACAGAAAATACTATTATAGCCTTAGCTGAAGATTGTTTGATGACCCTAGCGATGTGAGGAGCATTTCTGTCTGGTCTGTTGGAAATAATGAGTTCAGAGAAGGCCACGCAAGCTCCAGCATTGGTGAGCTTCTGTTTAATGATCTGAATGCCCTGATTTCCGTAGTCATTATCTATAGCCACTAAACCCACCCAAGTCCAACCAAAATGCAACACCATCTCAGCCAAGCCCACAGATTGGAAAGTATCACTTGGGACGATCCTGAAGAAAGATGGAAACTTTGTTCGATCACTTAGAAGAGGACTCGTTGCGTAACGACTTATCTGTAATGATTGAAAAAAAAAAAATATCTAAGCATACATTTTTGGAGGTGCTGCTATACAACTGTAGTAGAAAGCTATCACAGAATAAATATAAATGAGCATGAGTAAACCCTTTTCATATCTAATAGGGGATAAGCAGTGTTTGTACTGTAGAGGTTTTGGAATAAACTTCATAACAGACAACAAGGCCTTTGAAAGCATAAATTAAACTCTGGGGCATAGTACTTTGTCGAGCTATGATTCCTTCAAAAATAGTGTTAGACTTTTATAACATAATGGTCTTTGCACTCAAAGAAGTTGTAGTTCCACACAGCTCCGATGCTTGACCAATTTTAGAGCAGGGTTAGGCTGGTGCCACACATATTTTGCAAATCTTTGTCAGACAAAGCAGACAAAGGGGGACCCCCCCCTGAAATGCGTCGCAATTGTGGGGTATGGGAAATAGGACCTTGTGTCCCCATGTAAGCGCTTTATTTATTGATTTTAACTAATGTGAGCGTTTGGGCGAACAGCAGTGACACGGACAATAGTTTTTAAACAGCAAAACAGCTTAATTTAGCAAATTATCGCTCAGACCAGAGATTGCAGCATAAACGCAGTAAAACAAAAGTGGTTACTTCATCCAAACAAATGTAAGTCCAAATCCACTTTGCAGGGCGTATCAGCCCTCCGCTGCTCATCCCCACAAGTCCACAGTTAGGGGCGCAAAAGCCAAGTCCTTCGGCTTGCATACAGTCTTTTCATTCACCACATGTGCACCTCAGCCTGGGCTTCCTCCTACAGGCTGGTCAATAGAAGATAGACAGGCCGTGTTATTCAGGCTTCCCCTGCAATCAGCCTGATCACCTGTGCAAGGCCTAAGATCATGGAACAAAGCTGAAAAGGATTGGGGAAAGTGACCTGGGTCCTAAAAACCCGGCACGGATCGTGCCTGATACAGCCTAGCAGGGGAGAAATACACACCATTTATGACATTACAATTTACCACATTAACAATAGTAAAAGCTAAGTTTTAACATTTTTTCACACTTCGCCCTGATGAAGTGACGGGATAGCCGTCACGCAGCGCGTTGGCCAGGGAGGCACGGCGCTTTTGTCAGCCATCATTTACTATGGATTTGTGAGATACTGTATATGTGTTTGTTCTGTTATCTCTTTCTTCACCTGGTTTTGTCCTTATTGTTATTTAGCAGTAATTTGCACATTATAGGTATTTTTACATTTTTGCACACGGGATTATTATGGTTTATAAAAGATTATAGATAATTTTGGCACATGCACTTTTTGGAGGGGGACTTTTAGATATAGGGCACAGGCAGCAGCCCTTGTCAATAGGGATTTATATGTTTATTATGGAATGAATAGGAGGCCTGACATTAGCACCCTCTAGTGTTTGTATGTGATTACATGTTTTTTAGAGGTGTTTTAACTTTTTGTGTAAATTAGCATTGAATAAATATTTGATTGTATAAGAGTGGTGCTACTTGATTTTGGGTATCGGGGGGTGTGTGGGACCCCTCCTTTTTTGTTTTAACATTTTTTCACTGCGGGGTCTGATCGTGCTGGATCTTCTCAAGATTTGCAAAATAAGTCTTTCCACTCAGACAATATTTTTTTATTATTCATGTTCCCAGAATAAGGATATAGAGAGGGATAAGCAGAGTTGTTGTTAGTGCCTAGATAAAACTGTTAGCTTAGAAGAAGTTCTGAAAGAAACCCCATTATAGACAACATCATAATAGACAACATGGCCTTTGAAGGCATACAGTAAATGAAACTCTGGGGTGGAGAACACCATACGTTTATGATTACTTAAAAAATATTTTTAGACTATTATTACAAAATTACAGAAAGATTACGGGTATTAAATCTGTTTAGTCTTGATAGGAGATGTCTGAGGGCGTACATGATTAACTTGTACAAATATATAAATGGCCACACCAATCTGAAAAAAAATTCAATCTACGGAGGCGACAATCATTTTTTACCCTTTTTTAAATAGTCTCCCACAGAAGCTTGTTACAGCATCAACAGCTGACAGCTTCAAAAAAGGATTAGATGCTCTAGCATAAAGAAAAATTAACAGTTACTATTAGTTGTTATCCGTTAAAAAAAAAAAAAGTAAAAAGAACTTTCCCCAACCCCTTTCCTTGGTTGAGCTTGATGGAAATATGTCTTTTTTTCAACCATACTAACTATGTAAAAAATGTTAATCAAAATAATCACCTAGAGATTTTTTTTATTATTATTTATGCTACCACAAAAAGGAACTTCCAGGCCTAATTGGGGATAAGCAGAGTTAGTACAGTTGGCTTCTATCAAACTATGATAACTTAAAGAATGTTTGGAATACATACCATGATAGTCACCAAGGCCGTTGAGGGTATAAATAAAACTCTGGGGCAGGGTGTTTAGTTGGGCTATGATTACTTCAAAAAAATGTTGTTAGACTATAATTCTAAAATAGTCTTTCTTCGAACAAATCAACTTTTATCATAAACAACTTGATGACAGCAAGCTATAATTGTTTTTCAAGCATTTCAACCTAATTCCTTGTAGTACTGAATGTAATGCTTGGCATAATATTTTGAAGCTGAGAGTTTAGTAAGAAAAGGTGACTCTTGGACCACTTGAGTCTCTTGAGGAGATGCTGACAGCACTGGTTGTTCACACTCACCATGATAGTCTTTATTGTGCTTATCCCTGTTTCATTGTTTAAGTCTTTTCTCCAAGGTTGAGGTTGAGTTCTCATGATTGACTCAAGACTCAAGCATCAGAACTAGAAGCTCATCCTTGGACAAAAGACACAAACAATGAGACAGAGACAAGCACAATACAGACTATCATGGAGGGTGTGAGCCACTAGTGCTGTCAATATCTCCTCAAGATACTCAAGAAGCCCAAGAACCACCTTTCCCTATTAAAGGCTTTGGATAGTAAGGGTGTTGTGGTGGAGACTTCTCGCATGATGTGGCCCCCAGTACCAAGAAATCCACAGCTGACTTGACTGCTAACCGATCAATAGCAACAGGGCAGGGATGGAACTTACATTTCTAGACTAGGTATATATCACAAACATGGTCAAAATTAGAGGCTGGACAGGATAAATACAGACAGGGAGAACAGAAATATACGGTAAATTGGGAAAATTAGCTGAAATCTCGCTATGAAACAATGAGAAGCAGACTGTGACAGATAAATGGAGGCCCCAACCGGAATAGTAAATTTACCTGTGGATATCTGTATAGTCCCAAAATATGAGCCATAAGTATAGAATAGGTGGATGTTGAGTGCCCGAGGACAGCGGCCATGTGTGGGATATCCAATGTGGTATAATTAGGAATTGCTTTATTGCTCCCTGTCACCATGCTTAGAGTCCCCTCCAGCTCCTTGTATAGCAACGTGCAGGAGTCATAAGCATAGAACCCCAGGGTGACATTTGGGAGGATATCCTGATTTCTGTTGATTTCTTCCACTGCAAACTTTAAAGTCTGGAACTGTTGGAAATTTTCAAGTAAGAACCTGGAAATGATCAAGTATAAGGGTACATTGAAATACCTTTGCTTAGCGGCTAGCACACATGTTACTATCAAATTACTGAGCTAATAGCGGCCATCTTGGTTAAATGAATTGTATTTATTCCTGATGTTTGCACTATTTTGTACAATATGTCTCATGCAGACCCTAAGTAGTAGAGTCGCTCTGAGATTACGATACAGTGGTGCTTGACTAAAGAATTTGGTTTATAATTCTAATTCAAGACATTTTGGAAATGTTCCCAAAATGGAAGCTTCAGCATCTAACTACAACACTGGAGAATTTGTGTCATATATAATATAAATGTTTGGCAATATTTATGAAATTAAGATCTGTAAGTTTATTTCGGTTGAGAAATCAACTAATGGTGGACAACCCTCTGGCACCTACATGGGTGTGTGGTGGTTGTTTTCAGTGGAGGACCATCGTGAAGTGGTTCACATTTGGTGTACCATACATGCAGTTTTACTGCCAAGTTTGTCAGGACACAACACATGAGACACTGAGATTTTTTTGCCCAAGGGCCCAGATGTACCTGGAGCCGGACCTAGCCTGTAGTGTTTTGTGAGTTTGATATTTCTTCATTAAGTTACTTATAGTTACTTATATTACTGAATTAAAAAAAACATCACATATGCAACGATGTGATTAGTAGTGGTCTTGGATTGTTACCTGAAACCTGAATTGTGGTCCCCCAAGAAGGTTTTCCTCTAGTAGGTCCCAAGAATGATTTCCTCTGGTGGCCCCCCTTTACTATTTTTTTTTTTGTACGATATTCAAAGACATTTAAAAGTAGCTTTTTAACAGTCTTGGCACACTTAGAAATACACTTACCGGGTACAGACATCAGGTTGAGGTGGCTCTTTAAAAGTAATGGTTGGGGTGACTCGGTCAGTGTGGAAAGGGATGATGGCTCCCAGTAACAGGTCCCCAGCCTTATATATCATTGAAAGGTCAGAGAGATCGAGCCTACAGCTCATGAGGTTGCCACTGGAGACTGGGATGAGACAGTGGATGACCAGATGCCACAGTGATTGGTAGAATTGGGTCAGCATGGTTCTAGGATATGAGAAGTAGGCTTAGTGAAGAAATCATCAATTAACAGAATGTACTAAACAAGAATTCTGAGAATACTTCATGGCTCTAATAAAATATCCAGCTACACCCGTCTGCTCACATTAAATGTCTTCCTGTGCACCAGCAAGAGAAGAAGGAGACAATTACCCCTCGCACACATTTGGAAACCTACGGTACCTCATTGTTCTCTCTCTTTAGATTCCTGCAAAACTACTGATATATATATATATATATATATATATATATATATATATATATATTCATGTCCCTGAAGTCTGTTCAAACAGAATTAAGCGCAGCAACCTCAGAGCACATCCCCGAGAGCATTTATTAGACTTTACAGCCCCCAATGGATTGAGCTTCTAGATTTCCAAGGAGGCTAAAACAGGTTTCACAGAGTGATGTGAGCGCAGTTGCCAGAGGAAGTGAATCAGTTGGAATTAGCTGGGCCTCTGCATTAATTAATTATAAAAATGTGGTCCTATTTTTATCACAGTTATAAATAGTCATGAGCCATAGCGGGACAATCCGGCTCAGAAGCCCTCTAGCTTGATTGTCCCAGATATTCAGTATTCGGATCGACCATAGCTCTGGCCACCACACAACGGGGTAAACTGGTATAGGGATCCCTTAAAATGTAAAAAAGAACTCAGCGTTGCATCTTTCTTCTTCATCTTGCCCCTGCAAGACAGCCTCCTCTCTGCAGTTCCGCCGGGTCGGGGGCTCCCTCCTGGACTGGCAGGTTGTGACTTCCTTGATGCCAGGGAGCCAATATTGCAGCTGCCCCACCAACATATGTAGTGTGGGGGGACACAGCTCCTCTTTCCTTTCACACTTTCCAGGTTAGAATAATTGTTTGAAAGTTTGGAGACAACAGCACCCTATGGGGTAAGCAGAAAAAAATAACACATTCTTCATCATAGCCCATAGGGTGCTGTTGTTTCCAAAAATATTCTCATTGGAGAAGTAACGTACCTCACTGCCACAAAATGTGCACCCAGAGTTGAACTTGCTTCACTAAATCTTTAGCATGACCCTCATTGTGTGCATTCTCCTTCTTTGTTTTAAATGGAAATAACGTTCTTAATAACTTTTATGGTTCATGAGAGCATCCATGATCATTGAGAGGAGAAGGGAGGGGGAGGGGCTTTGTCTCTCTAAACAGAAGACAACGGGGCTGCAGCTGCAGTAATCCCATCATGGCTGCTCCCATGAACCACAAGAGTTATTGAGACTGGACTGTCCCTTTAAAATTAACCATTAACCACTGAAAGGTTTGTCCTTCTGTTTTTAACTGTGAATCAGTTTATGATCTAATTGAGTCTTTTGATAAAAAAAAAAATCTGCCTGACACCTCTCTAACAGTTTCTAAATAAACACAATGTACTGCATTCTGTTAGAAATAACAGGATGGAGTGTTGGTTTATCCTTGATACTGTCTGATCTGCTCTGTTCTCAAAGTGATCTGCCAGAAATCTTGTAAAGTCACATTTTATTTCAGTGGTGATCTTCCCACAAGCCGGTAAGTCCGAGCCTTTGGAATCCAACATTGATATGAGCTATGGGCTCAGCTCTGGATAGATCTGGTTGGGTGTTGCGTGCTGTCCTCTTCGGTAGGGCCATGGACTTGAGCGACAGTTGAAACTGAGTGACCGGCCAGTTACCAATTTCTCTGAGTAGTGTGGCTGTACTGTTCCATAGATTGGGTTACTGACCTATTTCTCAAGGTCCTAGCTTCAGCTTCCATGCAGAGAGCCTGCCTCCCAGTAGAAAAAGGGAAAATATATAGAAGAGGAGGTTAAAGGTTACAGTTATTGCCAGGTCTAGAGTGAAGATGTACTTTTAACCTGGCATGGCTTTAATTTGGAAAATGCGGTGCTTTCCTAAAACAGAAAGTACCATATTTTTCGCCCTATAAGATGCACTACTTTTCCCCAAAAGTGGGGGGAAAATGTCAGTGTGTCTTATTGGGCGAATGTTACACAAGGCCATCGTTTTTGGGGCCCCATGCAAAGTTGTGCCGGGGGGGGGGGGGCCCTAATCAAAAATGTGTCTGGATGCTGATGGTGCACTCTCCATTCAGATCTTCGTGATGCTCTGAGCTCAGTTCATAGCTCATGGTTACTAGGTAAACTCCCCTCGACTGACAAGGCTGGGGAGAACCCTGGAGGGGACCACCCAAAAAACAGAGATGCGGTGGCTGGCGGGGGAGCAACAAGTGTCAGAGGGGACTTAATACACTTTACTACACATGACTAACTCACACAGCAGATTATGTGGGTGACGGTATCACAGAAGCCGCTCTGCACATCTTCTCCTGTCATGTGACTTCATGTCAAAGGACAGGAGGAGGGGGCCAAGTACGCAGCCTCTAGGAATACATCTTCTGCAGTGAGTCACCTGTAGTACAGCCACTTCCTTTGCTGCAAGGCTCTGCAAATGTGTTAAATGGCCCCCTTCCCTGGAATTCCAACCCCCTCCCCTCCTCCAGCCACCACACCGTTTTTTTTGAGGGTGGGGGGATAAAAAAATGTTTTTTCTTTGACAGGGGCGGGGCCCCATGAGAGGTGGAGGCCCCATGCAACTGAACGGTCTGCTTGGTGGTAAAGCACACCATTGACAACCTATAGCCATGACCTAAACAGACAAATATCAGGTTGAATCAAATAAACTTGACCAAAGTGAAAATGGGGGCTGCTAAAACCACCTAATGTGTGATGGTAGGCTGACTACCAATGCATTTTTTAAAAATTATAATACAATGACTGACAAAGAGCACACTATTATTATGTTCAAAATATATATGTCATCTTTGTTATATCCTTTGTAGGGCTGTTTTTGGGAGGGTAAATGCTCTACTCAAGACAGGCTATGGAACAAACCTGTTGGTAACAAAGAGAAGCTGAGCCTTGGCTGAGCGGCGGGGTGTATTAAATGTTTGTCGTGCCAGGGCCTCCAACCAGAATAGGGCCCTTGCAACTATTAAGGAACACCTTTCTTGGAAAAAAATTAAGTTGTCTAAGCAAAACAATACATTTTGAGCAGAGGAACTACTGCTCCCAGCAACCATATACCTTAGTCATTCAATTACATAGTCAAGTATAACATTACTACTTTATGTTATAAAGTTTAATTTGCAAGTATGAATGGAACTTACACAGTATAACAACACAATATAGGGCCCAGCTGGGGCTTTAGTGAGTTTGTGCACATATACCTGGGTATATATAGTCTATAGCTAGATATCTCCAGGAGAAAGCTGAACCGAGGAGATGATTCACTCTTGACCTTCAGAAGGCGATGAGAAAGTATGCAGCAGCAGTATCAGATCCTCCACAACACAGGCAGGATGTAATGAAGAAGTTAGTGAGCAGCAACAGAAGATCCCCCACGTGGCACCGGCAGCTGGATATGCAGGAGAATAGTGTATCAGTCTGGAAAGTGATTCAGGCTCCACTTTGAGGCTGTATATGTGGGTTGCAGCAGCAGAGTTCATGGCGGCAAGCCATGTGCTCAGTTCTCCCCTGCAAACAGGCTGTCTGTCCTATATATAGTCTTTGATACATCCAGTCAGGGGCTGCAAACCCCAGCATGCAGGGGCAGAAAGTGTACCATCAGCTGCTAGAGTCAGAGAGTGATCTACAGCAAGCCCTCTTTTTTATGATCTCCAGCAGGAATGTAATGTTCCACTCTGTAATTTGCAACTCTGTGGTAACAAAGCACTTCCCTATACTTGTCAATGTAGAGATGCATTCCATGGAACTTCAGGTTTGAATCCAATATGTTAAACCGGACCGACAGCCTGTCACAGTTGAAAAAGAAAGGTAGCGACCATTTTGTAGCTTCCTCCCCCAGCATCTCAGTCAAGCTGCTGTCTGAATTCAACTGACATAACTGCCAATGCACAGTATGTTTGCAGGCGGCCGGAAAATGCATGAGCTGCCATTTTGTTTCTAAAATTTACTACAGCAGGAGTTAGAAAAAGGTCATTAATTTTTATGTGAAGCAATCTAAATTGCCCCGGGGAGGGATGCATATAAGCACTGTGTGTTGTGTTGGTCTGATTTAAGTCATTTTTGACTGTTGGTCCACTTTAAGAAACATGGCTGGATATGAGCGGACCAGTTCTATCGAGCTGGAATTCATTCTTAATTTCAGGGAAAAATCAGTTTGGTACAAATCTTAATTTTCTTGCGATTTCTGCTGACTGAATTTATCCCTGAAATCCTTAAATATAAAAAAGTAAAAACTCACCTCTCTCTTTGTCCTCTGTTCTGTCCAGTCCATGCTGTCCTGCACTGCTCTCTATAGAGCATCCTAGATATCCTAACCCAGCAGTGGTCTCCTGTGGCAGGAAGGGGCTTTATAGCCAAGGAACAATAAGTGTGAGAGCGGCTTACAAAAGCACACACTGCAGTCCCAGTTTGATTGCGACTGGAAAACACCCAGAATAAGCACCACTCACTCCACAATAATCACCTATTGAATACATAGAAAATATCAAAAAAAGAATATTTTTATAACTGCATTAAAAACATCACATACAACATACACTTAAAAACACAAAAAGGGCCACAGAAGGAGCATCCCAACCACTATCCTAACCTTATAATTCATCAAGTTATTCATCAAGTAATATAATAAACTGAATCTAAGAAAAATCAAAGTGCTAATAGTGCCAGAATATAACGAAAATGAAAGAAATGACAGCGAACAAAGGTAGCTACAAGTAATGAGTTCAACCTCAAACCTGATGGCCCTGTCATGCCCAACTGGCATCACCCGCATGTTTCGTGGAGAAGCACCACTTTGTCAAGGTCTATGCTGCCCCCTTCACCTATCTTTATATGAAGCGGACAGGAAGAGGAGCGACCCAGCACCCGCACACACTTCCATACACATGTCAACCCCCGCCGGCAGTCGCCTGACACGCAGGAAACGCATGCAGACATACTTCCCCTCCCTCGGCTGATGATGTCACGCGACCCTGGGCTCCGTTTGTCCCCCAAACTGCCCAGCTATCCACGCCAAGCAGCAACGTCGCATAGTGTGTCCGTGGCGATAAACCCTGAGGCGTAGGGGACGGACACTGCATAACCGATCACCACATAGGCAGACGGGGGACAACACAGCACAGGATACCAGTGTATGTCCTTAATGAGCAACAATACATAGAAAGAAAGCCAAGTCCTTCGGCTTAAATCCAGTCTCTCATTCACCACTGAGCAGTACAGCCTGGGCTCCTTCCTCCAGGCTGGTCAACAGCAAACTGACAGGCTCAGCGGCTCCTTTTATTCAGGCTTCCCCTGCAATCAGCCTCATCACCTGTGCAAGGCCTAAGATCAGGGAACAAACCTGTAGAGGATTGGGGAATGTGAACTGGGTCCTGAAAACCCGGCATGGACCTGCCTGATACAGCAAAGCAGGGGAAAAATACACACCATTTATCACTTTGCCATACACGTTACCACAATATATATATATATATATATATATATATATATATATATATATGCAAACTAACATGATTTCATCTATTTGAAAGATATTGCACACACACATAACACAAATACCAATAACTAATAACTGGTAACTACCATGGCTACAATACAATAATATAAATATATATAAATACAGAGGTGCGAAAGTTAGCCAATTTGTACATATTATTCATAAATAGAGGACAGCCAAATTCCCAAAATAACATGATAAATAAATCCATCTATATACTAGAGATGAGCGAATTTATGAAAAGTTTGATTCGGCCGATTCGCCTAATTTTTCGGAAAAAAAGTTTCGGTCCGAATCGTTATTAAAAAGGCTATTTTTGGCCTTCCAAGAGCCTCAATAGGTTTGTAGAACATTTTGCCTTGCTGTAACATGCATAGGATGTGTGCTGGGTTAGTGAAATACCACTGTAAAGAAGTATGACATGCAGATCAGAGGCATTGCTATTAGAATCGCTGTCACAAAGCGGCACAATTACAGAGCCTTGAGGTGGCATCAGCATAAGGAATCCATATATTGCCTGAAAAACACACCCTGGAGTTGGTAGCAGCATAAGGAGCCCATATATTGCCTGAAAAACACATTGGAGTTGGCAGCAGCATAAGCAGCCCATATATTGCCAGAAAAACACATTGGAATTGGCATCAGCATAAGCAGCCCATATATTGCCTGAAAGACACACCCTGGAGTTGGCAGCAGCAGCATAAGCAGCCCATATATTGCCTGAAAGACACACCCTGGAGTTGGCAGCAGCAGCATAAGCAGCCCATATATTGCCTAAAAAACACATTGGAGTTGGCAGCAGCATTAGGAGCCCATATATTGCCTGAAAAACACATTGGAGTTGGCAGCAGCATTAGGAGCCCATATATTGCCTGAAAAACACATTGGAGTTGGCAGCAGCAGCATAAGGAGCACATATATTGGCTGAAAAACACATTGGAGTTGGCAGCAGCATAAGGAGCCCATATATTTCCTGAAAGACACACCCAGGATTTGGCAACAGCATAAGGAGCCCATATATTGCCTGAAAAACACATTGGAGTTGGCAGCAGTATATGGAGCCCATATATTGCCTGAAAGACACACCCTGGAGTTGGCAGCAGCAGCATACGGAGCCCATATATTACCTGAAAGACACATTGGAGTTGGCAGCAGCAGCATACGGAGGCCATATATTGCCTGAAAAACACACCCTGGAGTTGGCAGCTGCACAAAGAGACCATATACTGTATTTTTCGCCCTATAAGGCGCAAAGTGGGGGAAAAATGTCTGTGCGCATTATCGAGCGAATGTAAAAAAATAAAATAAAATGAAAAAAAAAGTAAACTCACCTGTTACGGGCGCTCTCGCATTGCCTGCCACACTGCGGGAGCCCAGAAGAAGACAGCAGCTCTGTCCCTGTCCCCGCCACTGCGATCACTGTCTTTTACCGGCAGCAATGACAGCGGCGGGGCCAAAGACAGCGCCCGCCACTCCTCCATCTGCTGCCTCTTCCGGCTTCAGCACACGCAAGCACCTAGGTCAGGGCAGCAGGTGGGCGTGGCCTGCACCGGCTCGGTGCAGGCCACATCCTCCAGCTGCACTGACCTGGGTGTTCACCTGTGCCCAGGAAGAGGCAGCAGATGGAGGAGCGGCAATAAAAGACAAGCGATCCCAGCGGCGGGGACAGGGACAGAGCCCGTCGCTGCTTCTTACGGCCGGCTCCGTGAATGGGGTGGGCGTGGCCTGCGCTGACGCGGTGCAGGCCTTACCCACCCCATTCACGGAGCCGGCCACTTATCAGTTTTACTTTTTTTAAAAACTTTTCGGGGGAATGCCACAATACCTATGGAAATGGGGGGAGGGGGAATGCCACACTACCTATGGAAACGGGGGGAGGGGGAATGCCACACAACCTATGGAAATGGGAGGAGGGGGAATGCCACACTACCTATGGAAATGGGGGGAGGGGGAATGCCACACTACTTATGGAAATGGGGGGAGGGGAATGTCACACTACCTATGGGAATGGGGGAGGGGGAATACCACACTACCTATGGGAATGGGGGGAGGGGGAATGCCACACGGCCTATGGAAATGGGAGGGGGAATGCCACACTACCTATGGAAATGGTGGAAGGGGGAATGCCACACTACCTATTGAAATGGGGGGAAGGGGAATGCCACACTACTTATGGGAATCGGGGGAAGGGGAATGCCACACTACCTATGGGAATGGGGGAGGGGGAATGCCACACGACCTATGGAAATAGGGGGAGGGGGAATGCCACACTACCAATGGAAATGGGAGGGGGAATGCCACACTACCTATGGAAATAGGGGGAGGGGAATGCCACACTACCTATGGGAATGGGAGGGGGGAATGCCAAAATGCCTATATAGGCAATGTGATGGGGGGATGCCACGCTGCCTATACCATTTGGGTAACCCACACAGCCTATGGGAATAGGAGGGGATGCCACACTGCCTATATGGGGAATGGGATGGGGGGGATGCCACACTGCCTATGGGATGGGGCATGCCACACTGTTTGTAATGGTGTGTTTTTGGTTTAAATACATTTTTTTTCTTATTTTCCTCCTCCAAATCTTAGGTGCGTCTTATGGGCAGGTGCGCCTTATATGGCGAAAAATACGGTACATATTTTGGGCACATATATCTTATATATACATATATCCTAAGAATATTAATAAAAATTAAGATTAACGTAAAGCATTTCCTCAATAATTACTTGTGGTCTGATGCGGAGGAATGTCTGTAACTGGAGAGCAGCGCCTTAAATCTGTTTTGCACAATCCATATTTCTGAAGTGTTGGTTTGGCACCATAATCAATCTACTCTGATGCATCAGGCATTGGTGGGTGGAAATCTTGGCTGATCCATGCTCGATTAATTTTCATGCAGGCCAGTCTCTCAAAAAAACATTTTTCAAGCGTACTGGAGCACATTGAACTGCCCTCATCAGAGCATCACATAAGCACATCTAAGAGTTTTACCACTTTGTTCCTGTTAAAGTCTTCAGGGCCTAGTTACTACTTAGTGAAAGTCCATAGATAGTTACACACCTGCTGCTGCTATCGACAAATCCTGTTTTATGTGTAGTGTAGCATTTTGTCCTCCCCTCATATACGCACTAAGTATGTGAGGCAGAGAAGTGCCAGGATGGGCATAGAGGAGTTGCAAAGGCCTGAATTCATCAAGCAGAGGTCACAGCAGACTAGGGGTGAGTGGCAGCAGGAGCCTCAGTGAGAGGCCTGATCTCCCGGTATGAGCTAGCAGTCGTGTCTTGACCAGCAACCCATCTGCCATCATCGATTGGTTAACACGATCATCCACTTCATCTCAAGTGACATCTGACACTCCCAGTCAACTGTCGGTTATATCTTATGCTTTGGGTTCCACTCCACTATTCAGTGAGGATGATCTGCTAGAGAAAAATCAGCAGCTACTGCCCAACCAAGAAGTGGAGGAGACACTCGCCGCTTCTTCCACTAAGCGGGCAAGTAGTGATGAGGAAAGTGGCGTGGAAGGTTGTGTTGCAAGCGTTTTGGCTCCTTAAGCTCCTTAAGACACTGTTAAGGAACCTGAGGAGGACATCAGTGAGTTTTGAGGGCACTTTTAAAGGCTTTGAGTGATGGAGAGTGACGGATTTAGCGGTCAGCATGGTGGCAGAAGGGGAAAGTCTGGAGGCAAATGTGCTCAGGGTAGACCACTTGCTTTGTGGCAGGCTACCATCCCAGAAGGTAGTGGAAAAGAGTCCCTGGAGCCGGCGGCAGCGGCAGCAGCAGTGAATTAGTGCGGACTGTTGGTAGGAAAATCAGCTACTCGGCGATGTGGCAGTTTTTCATCAAGCATCCACAGGAGGTTAACATGGCTATATGAAAGATATGTAGGCAGTAAGCGAAGTGTGGCCAGGGTCCCGATGTTGGCCCCACATCTCCGAGTCAACATTTGCAGCATCACCATAAAGTGGCCTGGGAGAGTTGGCTCCAAAGTGGTGGTCCGGCCTGCTGCATTACCCAGTGGCACGCCACTCCCTGTTCCAGCCAGCCAAACCTCCACCAACTCCTGTGTGTCATACCCATCCTCTGTCGCTCCAGATGCTCCTCCTTCTCTTAATTCAAGTAAGTCATTCCGCCAGCAATCCATTGTCCAAGCCATGTCCAAGAGACAACAGTATGTGTCCACTCATCCAACGCGCAGAAGCTAAATGTGCTCCTGTATAAGTTGCTGGTGCTGCAGTCCCTCCCTTTTGAGGTGGTGGACCTTTCAGAGAACTGATGGCTTGTGCCGAGATGAGGTGGAGAGTCCCAAGTTGTCATTTCTTCCTGAAGAAGGCAGTACTAGCCCTGTACAATTTTGTTGAACAGAAGGTGGGCCAGTCCATGAGCCTGTCAACGTGTACCAAAGTGCACGGCAGCGCCTACGTCTGGAGCTGTAACTACGGTCAGAGACAATACATATCCTTTAAGGCCCACTGGGTGATTGTTGTTTCTGCACAACCACAACAGCAACTTGGACAGGTCCCACCGCTGTGGCCTCCACGCTCCTAGGCCATTGTGCTTGTGACTGTGCACTTGTCTATTTTGGTTCATGGATGTGCACGTTTTTTGCACTTTTTTCTGTGACACCATTGCTAATTGTCAATTACATATTAATTGTTAAAATGTATCTTATTTGAACACATTTATAATAACATATAATAACATATAACATAATAACAATAACATATAAAATAAAACAATAACATATACAATTTATCACATTTTTTGTTGGTTAATTTTGTATTTTTTTTCCATTTTTTTGTAATTTTTTAATTGTATTTTTAAAAAATATATATATTTTTTAATTTATTTATTTATTTTTTTAAATATTTTGTAATGTTTTTTATCATTTTTTTTAATTTTTATTTTTTGTATTTTTTTTATATTTTTTTATTTTTTTTTCATTGTCTTTTTTTTTATATTTTGTAAAATTTTTGACAATTTTTTTTTTGTATTTTTTTATATATATATATTTTGAGGGTATTTTTATTTATTTATGAATTTTTTTCTGTGCCCTTCCAGCCTACCATGTGTGCAAGACATGGCGGTTTCACGCTGTTCTTCACATGGTTTGCCTTGGCGCACGGAGTCACACATGGGAGGAACTTCTAAAAATCATTAATCAATAAATGAAATCATGGCTTACTCCACGAAAACTGCAAATGGGAACCATGGTGACTGACAATGGGAAGAACATCTTGTCTGCGCTGCGACAAGGAAACCTGAGCCATGCACCCTGTATGGCACACGTGTTCAACCTAGTTGTCAAGCGTTTTCTGAAGTCTTCCCCCCTTCTGCAAGACATCCTAACAATGGGAAGGAAACTTTGTATGCACTTCAGTCACTCCTACACCGCCAAGCACACCCTTCTTGAGCTACAGCATCAGAACGGTATCCCCCAACATAGTCTGATTTGCAATTTTTCCACCCGTTGGAATTCCACCCTCCATATGTTGGATCGACTATACGAACAGAGAAAAGCCATTACTGATTTCTTGATGATCCAAGCGGATAGGGGGACTCCCCTATGTAACTTCAATGTAAACCAGTGGCAGCTCATACGTGACACCTGCCGTTTGCTCAGGCCCTTTGAGGAAGCCACTTTATTAGTCAGTCGCCAGGACTACGGGATGAAGAATGTGATTCCACTGCTTCATGTACTACAACGCATGTTGGAAACCATGGCTGGTCAGGGCACTGGAGACATGGTGCCTACATTTCACTGCCACATGAAGCCTGTGGGGGCTGAAGTGGAGGAAGAGAAGGGGTTGGGGCACAGCGAAGCACAGTTTAGGTTTGATAAAATGGCCATTTTATCTAGTCGGGGGGCCCCCTTTATTTGCTAGACAGGAGGTACCCTCTGGTTCACGTCCCCCGCCAACTATACCATTGGTTGTGCAAGAGTGGACCCCGGTGGCACCTCCTGTCTAGCAAATAAAGGGCCCCCCCCCCTAGAAACGTAGTCTACAGGGCCCAAGAGGCCACGCCTCTACACTACAGGGACCAAAAATACAACAAAAATACCACTCTGCCACAGCTCCTCCCCCCCCCTTTTTACATTTTATCTAGTCATCTGACAGGAGAGGAGGAGCAGGAGCAGCCAGAGGAGCTAGAGGGTTGTGAGGAAGGTGAGACAGAGGAGCCAGACACACCGTGGCAGTATGCAGTGGAGATGGAGACAGGTAGTCCCTCCGAGTCACTTGAACAAATGGCACGATGCATGCTCACGTGCTTGTGTACTGACCACAGAATTGTCTCCATTTGACAGCGGGATGACTTCTGGCTTTCCACCTTATTGGACCCTCGCTTCTGGCACAAAATGGGGGAGGTCTGACTCGGGGGGGACCTCTGTGCTCACCTTCTACTGCCATGGCTGCTGGGGGGTGGTGGCAGGAGCAGCAACAGCAGCTCCATCAGCAGCAGCCTGAGTCTTCAGTCGCTAATGAGTAGCTTTCTTCACCTGCATAGTGGGGCTAATCATGAGCAGGGCCTGAACCAGCAGGTCGTGTCATACCTTGACATGACCATGCCAACGCACCTTGAGGACCCGCTGTACTTCTGGGCAGCCAATCTTGACTTGTGGCTGCAACTGGCAGAGTTTACCCTGGGAAAGCTGTCCTGCCCGGCCAGTAGTGTGCCTTCTGAGCGGGTGTTTAGTGCAGTGGGGGCCATAGTCATACCAAGGAGAACTCGTCTGTCCACGAAAAAATGTGGAGATACTCACCTTTGTGAAGATGAATCAGGCATGGATTAGCAAGGATTTCCACCCACCAATGGTGGTGATTCATGGTAGTAGCTGATGCATGGTAGCTCCTTATGCGGCTGCCAACTCCAGGGTGTGTCTTTCAGGCAATATATGGGCTCCTTATGCTGCTGCTGCCAACTCCAATGTGTGTCTTTCAGGTAATATATGGGCTCCTAATGCTGCTGCTGCCAACTCCAGGGTATGTCTTTCAGGCAATATATGGACTCCTAATGCTGCTGCTGCCAACTCCAATGTGTGTACTCTTAAAAGACACATGCTAGCATATTTGGGATGCCCCCCCCCCCCCAGTAAAAGGCAATGGCTGCTGGCAATTTGACAACGTGACTTTCTTTACAAAATGCAAAAGGTTAGTAGACAGGTACTCTTAAAATATTTATGCTAGTATTTGGGATGCCCCCTGGTGAAAGGCAAAGGCTGTTTTAAAAGTGAAAAAAGTGACTTTCTTTACAAAATGCAAAAATGTAAGTAGCATGTTAGCATATTTGGGATGCCCCCCCCAGGGAAAGGCAATGGCTGCTGGTAATTTGCCAATGTGACTTTCTTTAAAAAATGCAACCGGTTAGCAGACAGGTAATCTTAAAATATTTATGCTAGTATTTGGGATGCCCCCTGTTCAAAGGCAAATGCTGGCTGCTTTAAAAGTGAAAACATGACTTTCTTTACAAAATGCACAATGTTAATAGACAGGTACTCTTCAAATATGTATGCTAGTATTTGGGATGCCCCCTGTTGAAAGGCAAAGGCTGGCTGCTTTAAAAGTGAAAAGTGACTTTCTTTACAAAATGCACAATGTTAATAGACAGCTACTCTTCAAATATTAATGCTAACACGCTTTTTAAAGAATGACACTAGGAAAAGGAAAAGCTAAATAGGCAGGAGTGTTATTAACACTAAATAGGCTTGAAAGCTAATGCAAACACTTTAAACTTTCTCTGTTTTTCCCTGTCACTGTCACAGCCTCTCTCCTTCTCTCTCTGTCCTTCGCTTCTTCCTATCTATCTATCTATCTATCTATCTATCTATCTATCTATCTATCTATCTCTCCCTCACTGTATCTATCTATCAATATATCTGTCTGTCTGACTGTCTATCTGTCCCTCGCTCTCTCCCTGCCTGATCTGCTCTGGCTGCAATACAGTGTCAGAATGATCTTCCACAAAATGGCCGCCATTTATATAGGGCTGTGACATCATCGGTAAGCCTGTCTGCTGATAAGTAGCATGTGACACCTACCCAGGATTCCTTGCCCCATGGGACATGTCCTGACATGTGGATCCACCATTTTAGATGGACTGTATAGCAGTAAATGGAGTCTTAAGGAAGCGTTTAGAGCGATCGAATCGCGGCGATATTCGGAATCATAACAAAGCGAAACTTTTCTGAAATTCGTAACGAATTCGGGATCCTCAGAATCGATTCGCTCATCTCTAGCCATAAAGGCATTTTCCCTGTATTGGGCCTAACACATGTTCTGCTCTGAATGGGGCTCAGATGGTGCCACTGTCACCTCACATTTGCTGAAATGTGATTCATATTTATTTGGTTTGGCCTTGGTTCATTGTCCAGATTTTGTTATTTCTGTGTCCTGCTATACTGTACTATTCCCTGGGGGTCATAGGAAAAATATTTGGTTGGGCCTTGGTTCATTGTCCAAATTTTGTTATTTCTGTGTTTTGCTATACTGTACTATTCCTGGGGGGGTCATAGGGAAAAGAGGCGCAAAGGGCTATGTGAACCCTTGAAGTGGTTCAAAGCCCGAAGGTAGGTCCGACCTCTAGCCTACCCTCGGGGCACCCTACAATGGATGCCACGTCTTGTGAATCCCCCGGGCGCTGGCAATTTTACCTCAATGCAATTCCTTCGGTGGCCACATCCCCAGCTCCCCTGCGGTCGCCCATGCTCACGCGCCCAACCTTTCTGGTTGGGCACAGGAGCATGCATGCCCGAACAGCGGTAAGCTTGTCTGCTGATAAGTAGCATGTGACACCTACCCAGGATTCCTTGCCCCATGGGACATGTCCTGACATGTGGATCCACCATTTTAGATGGACTGTATAGCAGTAAATGGAGTCTTAAGGAAGCGTTTAGAGCGATCGAATCACGGCGATATACGGAATCATAACAAATCGAATTTTTTCTGAAATTCGTAACGAATTCGGGATCCTCAGAATCGATTCGCTCATGGTGTCATTCTTTAAAAAGCATGCGAGCATTAATATTTCAATAGTACCTGTCTTTGTAAACAAAGTCACTTTTCCACTATCAAAGCAGCCAACCTGTGTATTTGAAGAGGGGGCATCCCAAACACTAGTATAAATATTTCAAGAGTACCTGTCTACTAACTGGTTGCATTTTGTAATCAAAGTCACTTTTCCACTATCAAAGCAGCCAACCTGTGTATTTGAAGAGGGGGCATCCCAAACACTAGCATAAATATTTCATGAGTACCTGTCTACTAACTGGTTGCATTTTGTAATCAAAGTCACTTTTCCACTATCAAAGCAGCCAACCTGTGTATTTGAAGATGGGGCATCCCAAACACTAGCATACATATTTCAAGTCTACCTGTGTACTAACATTTGCTTGTTGTACTTGGTTGCATTTTGTAATCAAGGTCACTTTTTAAGAAAACTTTGTCTTTCGCCGGGGGGGGGGGGGGGGGCATCCCAAATACTAGCACGTGTCTGGTTTACAAGTTTAAAGCACCCATCACCCATTGCCTTTCACTGGGGGCCATTGTCAGTGCTAGCACTTATCTTTTAAGAGTACCTGCCTACTTACCTTTTGCCTTTTGTATAAAAAAGTCTGGTTTACAAGTTTAAAGCACCCATTGCCTGTCACCGGGGGCCATTGTCAGTGCGACCACTTATCTTTTAAGAGTAACGGCCAACTAACCTTTTGCCTTTTGTATAAAAAAGTCTGGTTTTAAGTTTAAAGCACCCATTGCCTTTCAGGAGGGGGGAGGGGCATCCAGAATACTGCAACATAGCTTTTAGTACCTGCATCTTTAACTTTTTTTACATTGAGTAAAGATGAGTACCTGCATCTTTACCTTTTTTACATTTTGAAAAAAAAAACACGTTTTAAAACTGCCTGTGGTGCATTTAACCCTTTAAGTGCCAAGCACGTAACACCTACGGGCAGGCTTGTCTGGGCCTTAAGTGCCAAGCCCGTAGGTGTTACGTGCTTGACTTTCCACGCTGCTAGTTAAAAAAAAAAGGAAAAAAATACTCACCCAACCCCTCTATGGATCCGGCCGGGTCTCTTCTTTAATTTGGTGCTATCCGATTCCCCGTGGGGGCTCGGATGGCTCCAGGAGAGCCCCCGGAATAGGGCCCCCCCTGCCTCGGGCGCCGCTGCCACTAACAGTAAAACAAAATAAAAAATAAAAAAATGACATTTACTTACATGCAGTCGCGCTGCCTCTCGCCAGGTCTCCTCTTCACTGGGGGGGGGGCCTCCGATCGCCCCCCCCCCCAAGGCTCTTCCGAGGTGGGGAGAGGGCGATAAATCGCCCTCCACTTCACTTCCTGGATCGGGTCTGCTAGCCCCGCCCCTTGGGGGTGCTGGGAGGAGAGAGGTTGGAGGTGGGGAGAGGGCTGTGATCCCTCTCCCCCCCAAGTCCACCTCCACCCAGCACACGCAGCTGTCATCGGAGATCGCCGGGGGACAGAGGAGGATCGGAGGTGAGTAAAGTAAACAAAAATAAATGTAATTTTTTTTTCTTATGTCTCTGTGTTTTTGTTTTTTCTGTTAACCCTTTGTGAACTGGTAAGGGGTCCATTGGACCCCTATACCAGTTCACAAGGCTGGGGGCTGGCAAGTCACCTGCAACTAGCGTATTTTTCGCCCTATAAGACGCACCAAAAGTGGGCGGAAAATGTCCGTGCGCCTTATCGGGCGAATGTAAAAAAAAAAAAAAACTCACCCGTTCCCTGCTGTTGCACTGCGGGAGCCCAGAGGAGAGGCGGGGGCTCTGTCCCGGCCCTGCCGCTGTGATCGCTGTCTTTTACAGGCAGCGATGACAGCGGCGGGGCCAGAGACAGCGATCCCGCCGCCCCTCCGCCTGCTGCTTCTTCCGCCTGGGGAACATGCGAGCACCCAGGTCAGGGCAGCGGGTGGGCGCGGCCTGCACCAAGTCACGCCCACCTGCTGCCCTGACCTGATCGCTGTCTCTGGCCCCGCCGCTGTCATCGCTGCCTGTAAAAGACAGCGATCACAGCGGCAGGGCCGGGACAGAGCCCCCGCCGCTCCTCTGGGCTCCCGCAGTGCAACAGGCAACGCGGGAGCGCCGGGAACGGGTGAGTTTTATTTATTTTTTTTTTTTACATTCGCCCGATAAGGCGCATGGACATTTTCCCCCCACTTTTGGGGAAAAATAAGTGCGTCTTATAGGGCGAAAATACGGTAAATGTTTTATTTAAAATAAAGGAGACAATTTTCTAAAAAATAATTTTTAATTTTTTTTTGTTCTTTTTACGCAAAAATATTAAAAAAAAACTGTAAAATTACAAACAAGACATTTCATGTTAAAGCCTAAACTCTGCTGCAAAAAATATATCTATACTTTTCCTGGAAATTCCTCCAAAAATCATGGTTAAACATGGTGCAAAATGGTGAAAAATTACCTGTCAACAGAGGGTGAAAAAATTTCAAGTAGTCGGGCAATTAAAAGGGTTAATAGTACCTATGCATGTGGGGTATTGTTCTGCTCGGGGGATCATGCGCTTTCACATTTAGCTTCTTTTTTCTTGTTTGCTTTTTTAAGAAAATGTGTTTTTTATTGTTTTTTTATAATCTTTTTGAGGGAAACCCTGTGCAACCTAAGAATTCTTCAAGGGATTACTCCTAAAATGATGAGCCCACTACAACAAGCTGGGTACGCTTAGAAAGCTTAACATATGTTCTTTCAGGGAATATATGGTTTCTGGTTGGTATTCAAAATGTAAAGGGTTGTTTTGGTAGAAAAAGTACAAGGTGCGCACTTTGTCTGCAGAGCTGAAATTTTCAAGTAAAATTACCCTTACGCACATGCATGCATGTTGGGTACTGTTCTGTTCCGGGGATGTTGCTTTTTTAGATTGGGCTTGTTTTTTCTTGTTTGCATATTATTTTTTAGGAAAATATGAGTTTGATTCTGCTTTTTTATTCTTTCTTAGTGAAACTCTGTGCTACCAAAGAATTCATTGAGGAATTGCTTCCAGAAAACTGTACCCAAGTAAACAACCCTGGTACACCTAGAAAGCCTGAGGTGTATACTTCCAGGGAATATATAGTTTGTGGTGGGTATTTCAAATGTAAAGGGTTGTTTTTCTTGAAAAATCGCAAGGTGCGCCTAGTGCTTAGCATATTTGTATTTTATCCGAAAATCTCCTAAAGTGCTGTTTCGGTTTGGGGGAGTCTTCTGGGCAGCAAAGGGTGTCCACCACTACATATGTGGTACCGCTGTAACCGGGAGAAATTTGGATTTCCCACGCAATAACATTTTATTGACAAAATTACTTTTTTTATTACAAAAAAACACTACAAATTTTAAAAAATTTGATTTTTATTTATTTTTTTGCACATATTTCACCCCAAAATATTGAGAATACACCTAAAAAATTACAAAAAGGAAATTTCATGTTAAAGCCCAGATTCTGCAGAAAAAAAAATATATAATTCCGTGGAAATCCCTTCAAAACCCACAGTTGAACATGTGGAGCGCAAAATAGTGCAAAAGGGTCTGGCAACAGAGAATGAAGAATGTTCCAGGTAGGCTGGCACTTAACCCTTTCGCTGCCAGCCTACCTGCAGCATTTGCCACTCCCTGTTGCCAGACGATGTTTCACCATTTTGCGCTACACATATTCAACTGTCATTTTTGAAGGGATTTCCAGGGATTTCCCAGGAAAATTATATATTGTTTTTTTCAACAGAGTCTGGGCTTTAACATGAAATGTCTTGTTTGTATTTTTTAGGTGTATTCTCAATTTTTTTGGGTGAAATGTGTGAAAAAAAACAAAAAAAAAACATTTTTTTACAATTTGTAGAGTTTTTTTGTAATAAAAAATGTAAGTTTGTCAATAAAATCTTATTGCGTGAGAAACCCCAATTTCTCCCGGTTACAGCGATACCACATATGTATAGGTAGACACCCTTTCCTGCCCAGAAGCCTTTTATAGCTGCTGGATGACAAATGGTTAATTAAAAAAAAAAATGACATAGGGTCCCCCTTCCCGGGGAGGGGGACCCCATTTTTTTTTGGATTTTGAAGGGTTAAAAACCCTTCAAAATCCAAAAAAAAAAATGACGTGGGGTCCCCCTTACCCAAAGTAACCAGCCCGGGACCAGCTATGGGGGCTTGTAGGCACAGAGTGGGGGGGCCAGCTTTGGTGGCCCCCCCACCCTGCAGCCTACGAGCCCACATAGCCTATGTGGGCCCGGGCTCTTCTGCCCCCCCCCTGGCCTTTGGGGAGGCAGGTAATGGGGGTGCGGGGGTTAATGGCAAGCCACCCGCTAGGGCAGGTGACTTGCCACCCCCCCAGCCTTGTGAACTGGTATAAGGGGTCTCATGGACCCCTTACCAGCTCACAAAGGGTTAATGTGAAAAAAAAACACCACACAATAATAAAAAGTATTTTATTAGAAAAAAAAAAAATTTTTTTTTACTGTACTTACCTTCGATTGCAAGCTCTTGTCCCTCGCCGCTCAGCTGACAGATGCCGGTGATCGGCATCCAGAGAAGGAGAAGGCAGGAGATCAGAGGATCTCCTGTCACCTCCTTCCCCTGTGCCGATCACCGGCATCTGAGAAGCTGAGAAGGCTGAAGCCTGAGATCGGGGCCGGGATGACTTCATAAGCCCCGCCCACAAGGGGGCGGGGCTTAGAGGCATGAGGCGGCCGCCATCGTGCAGAAGAGAGGAGAGAGCCTCCCAGGCTCTCTCCTGAAGATCGGTAAGTCCTGGGGGGGGGGATCGGAGGCCCCCCAGGTGAAGAGGAGGGACAGCGGGAGCCAGCGCACACACAGGTAAGTGAATGTCATTTTTATTTTTTTTTTTTTTTACAGTTAGAAGCTGCTGCTGCAGAAGCGGGGGGGGGGGGGGGCGGCCTATTCCGGGGGCTCTCCTGGAGCCATCCGACCCCCCACGGGGGATCGGATGGCACCAAATTAAAGAGGAGACCCGGCCGGATCCAACAAGGGGTCAGGTGAGTATTTGTTGTTTTTACTTTTTAAACTACAAGCGAGGAAAGTCAAGCACGTAACACCTACGTGCTTGGCACTTAAGGCCCAGCCAAGCCAGCACGTAGGTGTTACGTGCTTGGCAACAAAAGGGTTAAAGGGTTAACTCTGACCAGGGGCATCCTGTGTAAGACCATCTTACAGTGTCTTTTTGCATTAGCTTTTAGCTACAGTGTCTGCCTATTTTGATCTAACTTTTCTACACACCTGCTGTTACAAAAATACTGTTCTAGGTGTAGTGTAGTGTATTGTTTTCCCCTCCTAAAAGCAGTAAAAATGTCAGGCAGAGATGTGCCAGGATGTGCACCGAGGAGAGGCCTAGATTCATCAGGCAGAGGTCGCAGCAGACTAGGGGCGAGTGGCAGCAGGAGTCGCGGTGAGAGACCTGATCTCCCGGTAGCTGCTAGCGGTTGTGTCTTGACCAGCAACGCATCTGCCGTCATCGATTGGTTAACGCGGTCATCGACCTCATCACAAGTGACATCTGACACCCCCAGTCAACAGTCGGTAGGTTCCTCGGACACAACCCTGAGTTGGCATGGCCCGGGAGCAGCCGCTGTCCTTCCATTGCCTCTGTCCTACGCCCCCCCCCAGCCGCCGTATCTTATGCTTTGGGTTCAGCTCCACTATTCAGTGACGACAATGAGGACAGTCAGCAGCTACTGCCCAGCCAAGAAATGGAAGAGTCATCCGCCGCTTCTATCTCTAGGAAGACAAACACTGAGGAGGAAAGTTGCATGGGAGGTGGTGTGGCGAGCGTTCCGTCTCCTGCAGCACACGCTGTTGTGGAAACCGAGGAGGACATCAGTGACGTGCAGACACAAATCGATGATGATGATGATGATGAAGCCGATCGCACTTGGGAGCCCGGTGCAGAAGGGGCTTCATCATCATCAGGAGAAGAGGGTCCCAGGTTGCCCCAGAGTCAGCAGCTTAGGCAGCAAGGTGGTAGTAGGGTTGGCAGTCAGCATGGTGGCAGAATTGGGATGTCTGGAGCCACACGTGGCCGGGGCGGGGTAGACCACCTGCTGCGCGGCAGGCTGCCTTCCCGGGAGGTAGTGGAGCAGGGGTTCCTGGAGTTGGTAGCAGTAGCAGTGAATTAGCGTGGACTGTTGTAGGTAAAATTAGCTACTTAGCAGTGTGGCACTTTTTCATCAAGCATTCGCAGAAGGGTAACCTGGCCACATGCAAGATGTGTAGACAGAAGGTCAAGCGTGGCCAGGGCCCCAATGTTGGAACCTTGGCCCTGCGGCAACACATGCAGCGTCACCATAAAGCGGCCTGGGAGAAGTGAGGCTCCGAAGTGGGGGTCCAGTCAGTGCCACGCCACTTCCAATTTCACCCAGCCAAGGCTCCAGCACCTCTGCCGAAGGTAGCTGTGCGTCATACCTATCCTCTGCCGCTCCAGATGCACCTGCTCCTCCTACTAAAAGTCAGTTATCCTGCCAGCAACTCATCAGCGAAGCCATGTTCAAGAGACAACATTATGCGCCCACTCATCCTAAGGCGCAGAAGCTAAATGTGCTCCTGTCCAAGTTGCTTGTGCTGCAATCCATCCCATTTACAGTGGTGGACTCTGCACCTTTCAGAGAACTGATGGCTAGTGCCGAGCCGAGGTGGAGAGTCCCAAGCCATCATTTCTTTGCAAAGAAGGCAGTACCAGCCCTGCACAAATTTGTTGAGCAGAAGGTGGGCCAGTCCTTGAGCCTGTCGGTGTGCACCAAAGTGCACAGCAGCGCCGACATCTGGAGCTGTAACTGCGGACAGGGACAATACATGTCCTTTATGGGCCCACTGGGTGAATGTGGTTCCTGCACAGCAACTTGGACAGGTCACACCGCTTCGGCCCCCTCGCTCCCAGGCCATTTTGCCTGTCACAGTGTGCGACTCCACCTCCTCATCCTCCGCCGTCTCCTCAGCCTCCACTGTACTGTCAATTCTCAATGCCCCTTCAGCCTACCATGTGTGCAGGGCACGGCGGTGTCACGCTGTACTTCACATGGTTTGCCTTGGCAAACGGAGTCACACAGGGGAGGAGCTCCTGAAATTCATTCATCAAGAAATCAAAACATGGCTTACTCCATGGAAATTGGAAATGGTAACCATGGTGACTGACAATGGGAGTAACATCTTGTCTGCGCTGCGACAAGGAAGGCTGAGCCATGCGCCCTGTATGGCACACGTGTTCAACCTAGTTGTCAAGCGTTTTCTGAAGTCTTCCCCCCATCTGCAAGACATCCTAACAATGGGAAGGAAACTTTGTATGCACTTCAGCCACTCCTACACCACCAAGCACACCCTTCTTGAGCTACAGCGTCAGAACAGTATCCCCCAACATAGTCTGATTTGCAATGTTCCCACCACGCTACATATGTTAGATTGACTATACAAACAGAGAAAAGCCATCATGATTTCTTGATGATCCAAGCAGATAGGGGGACTCCCCTGTGTAACTTTAATGTGAACCAGTGGCAGCTCATACGTGACACCTGCCTTTTGCTCAGGCCCTTTGAGGAAGTCACTTTATTTGTCAGTCGCCAGGATTACGGCATGAACGATGTGATTCCGCTGCTTCATGTAATACAATACATGTTGGAAACCATGGCTGGTCAGGGCACTGGAAACATGGCACATACATTTCACGGCCACATAAACCCCGTGGGAGCGGAGGAGGAGGAGGAAGAGGAGGAGGAGGAGCACAGTGAAGCACAGTTTAGTTTTGGCGAAATGGGCAGTTTATCTAGTCATCTGACAGGAGAGGAGGAGCAGGAGCAGCCAGAGGAGCTAGAGGGTTGTGAGGAGACAGAAGACCCAGACACACCGTGGCAGTATGCAGTGGCGATGGAGACAGGTAGTCCATCCGAGTCACTTGCACAAATGGCACGATGCATGCTCACGTGCTTGCGTAGTGACCACAGAATTGTCTCCATTTTTCAGCGGGATGACTTCTGGCTCTCCACCTTATTGGACCCTTGCTACCGGCACAAAATGCACCCACTGAGAGGGAGGACAAACTGACCTACTACAAAGACATTCTACGTAGTCAGTTTGCGGATGCCTATCTGCTATCTGCGCCATGGTCCATGCTTTCGCAGGTCAGACTCGGGGGGACCTCTGCGCTCACCTTTCACTGCCATGGCTGCCGGGGGGGGGGGGGGGTGGCAGGAGCATCAGCAGCAGCCTCAGTCTTCAGTCGCTAATGAGTAGCTTTCTGCACCCGCATAGTGAGGCTACTAATGAGCAGCAGACCTGGAGCAGGGCCTGAACCAGCAGTTCGTGTCATACCTTGAAATGACCATGCCAACGCACCTCGAGGATCCGCTGGACTTCTGGGCAGCCAAACTTGACTTGTGGCCGCAACTGGCAGAGTTTGCCCTGGGAAAGCTGTCCTGCCCGGCCAGTAGTGTGCCATCTGAGCGGGTCTTTAGTGCATAGTAACGCCAAGGAGAACTCGTCTGTCCACGAAAAATGTGGAGAGACTCGCCTTTGTGAAGATGAATCAGGCATGGATCAGCCAGGATTTCCACCCACCAATAGCTGATGCATGCGAGTAGCTGATGCATGGTAGCTCCTTCTGCTGCTGCCAACTCCAGGGTGTGTCTTTCAGGCAATATATGGGCTCCTAATGCTGCTGCTGCCAACTCCAGGGTGTGTCTTTCAGGCAATATATGAGCTCCTTCTGCTGCTGCCAACTTCAATGTGTTTTTCAGGCAATATATGAGCTTTTAATACTGCTGCCAACTCCAATGTGTTTTTCAGGTAATATATGAGCTGCTAATTCTGCTGCCAACTCCAATGTGTTTTTCAGGCAATATATGGGTTCCCTATGCTGCTGCTAACTCCAGGGTGTGTTTTTTAGGCAACATATGGGCTCCCTATGCTGCTGCCAACTCCAATGTGTTTTTCAGGCAATGTATGAGCTCCAAATACTGCTGCCAACTCTAATGTGTTTTTCAGGCAATATATGGGCTCCTAATGCTGCTGCCAACTTCCGGGTTTGTCTTTCAGGCAATATATGAGCTCCTAATACTGCTGCCAACTCCAATGTGCTTTTCAGGCAATATATGGGCTCCCTATGCTGCTGCCAACACCTGGGTGTGTTTTTCAGGCAATATATGGGCTCCTAATGCTGCTTCCAACTCCTGGGTGTGTTTTTCAGACAATATATGGGTTCCTTATGCTGCTGCCAACTCCTGGGTGTGTTTTTCAGGCAATATATGGGTACCTTATGCTGCTGCCAACTCCAATGTGTTTTTCAGGCAATATATGGGCTCCTAATGCTGCTGCCAACTCCGGGGTGTGTTTTTCAGGCAATATATGGGCTCCTAATGCTGCTGCCAACTCCTGGGTGTGTCTTTCAGGCAATATATGGGCTCCTAATGCTGCTGCCAACTCCAGGGTGTGTTTTAAGGCAATATATGGGCCCCCTATGCTGCTGCCAACTCCAGGGTGTGTTTTTCAGGCAATATATGGGCTCCTAATGCTGCTGCCAACTCCTGGGTGTGTCTTTCAGGCAATATATGGGCTCCTAATGCTGCTGCCAACTCCAGGGTGTGTTTTAAGGCAATATATGGGCCCCCTATGCTGCTGCCAACTCCAGGGTGTGTTTTTCGGGCAATATATGGGCTCCTAATGCTACTGCCAACTCCTGGGTGTGTTTTTCAGGCAATATATGGGTACCTTATGCTGCTGCCAACTCCAATGTGTTTTTCAGGCAATATATGGGCTACCTATGCTGCTGCCAAGACTAGGGTGTGTTTTTCAGGCAATATATGGGCTGATAATGCTGCTGCCAACTTCAGTGTCTCTTGCAGGCAATATATGGGCTCCTAATGCTGCTGCCAACTCCGGGGTGTGTTTTTCAGGCAATATATGGGCTCCCTATGCTGTTGCCAACTCCAGGGTGTGTTGTTCAGGCAATATATGGGCTCCTAATGCTGCTGCCAACTCCTGGGTGTGTCTTTCAGGCAATATATGAGCTCCCTATGCTTCTGCCAACTCCTGGGTGTGTTTTTCAGGCAATATATGGGCTCCTAATGCTGCTTTTAACTCCTGGGTGTGTTTTTCAGGCAATATATGGGTTCCTTATGCTGCTGCCAATTCCAGGGTGTGTTTTTCAGGCAATATATGGGCTCCTAATGCTGCTGCCAACTCCTGGGTGTGATTTTCAGGCAATATATGGGTTCCTTATGCTGCTGCCAACTCCTATGTGTTTTTCAGGCAATATATGGGCTCCGTATGCTGCTGCGAGATTCAGGGTGTATTTTTCTGGCAATATATGGGCTCCCTATGCTGCTGCCAACTCCAGGTTGTGTTTTTCAGGCAATATATGGGCTCCTAATGATGCTGCCAACTCCTGGGTCTGTCTTTCAGGCAGTATATGAGCTCCTAATGGTGCTGCCAACTCCAGAGTGTGTTTTCAGGCAATATATTGGTTCCTTATGCTGCTGCCAACTCCAATGTGTTTTTCACGCAATATATGGGCTCCCTGTGCTGCTGCAAACTCCAGGGTGTGTTTTTCAGGCAATATATGGGCTCCCAATGCTGCTGCCAACTCATGGGTGTGTTTTTAAGGAAATATATGGGTTCCTTATGTTGCTGCCAACTCCAATGTGTATTTCAGGCAATATATGAGCTCCTAATACTGCTGCCAACTTCAATGTGTTTTTCAGGCAATATATGGGCTCCTAATGCTGCTGCCAACTCCAGGTTATGTTTCCCGGCAATATATGGGCTCCCTGTGGTGCTGCCAACTCCCGGGTGTGTTTCTCAGGCAATATATGGGCTCCTAATGCTGCTGCCAACTCCCGGGTGTGTTTTTCAGGCAATATATTGGTTCCTTATGATGCTGCCAACTCCAATGTGTTTTTCAGGCAATATATGGGCTCCCTATGCTGCTGCCAACTCCAGGGTGTATTTTTCAGGCAATATATGGGCTCCTAAAGCTGCTGCCAACTCCTGGTTGTGTTTTTCAGGCAATATATGGGTTCCTTATGTTGCTGCCAACTCCAATGTGTTTTTCAGGCAATATATGGGCTCCCTATACTGGTGCCAACTCCAGTGTATGTTTTTTCAGGCAATAAATGGGCTCCTAATGCTGCTGCCAACTCCAGTGTCTCTTTCAGGCAATATATGGGCTCCTAATGCTGCTGCCAACTCTAGGGTTTGTTTTTCAGGCAATATATGGGCTCCCTATGCTGCTGCAAACTCCTGGGTGTGTTTTTCAGGCAATAAATGGGTTCCTTATGCTGCTGCCAACTCTAGGGTGTGTTTTCCAGGCAATATTTGAGCTCCTAATGCTGCTGCCAACTCCTGGGTGTGTTTTTCAGGCAAAATATGGGCTCCTAATGCTGCTGCCAACTCCTGGGTGTGATTTTCAGGCAATATATGGGTTCCTTATGCTGCTGCCAACTCCAATGTATTTTTCTGGCAATATATGGGCTCCCTATGCTGCTGCCAACTCCAGGGTGTGTTTTTCAGGCAATATATGGACTCCTAATGATGCTGCCAACTTCTGGGTCTGTCTTTCAGGCAATATATGAGCTCCTAATACTGCTGCCAACTCCAATATGTTTTTCAGGCAATATATGGGCTCCTAATGCTGCTGCCAACTCCAGTGTGTTTTTCAGGCAATATATGGGCTCCTAATGCTGCTGCCAACTCCAGGGTGTGTTTTTCAGGCAGTATATGGGCTCCTAATACTGCTGCCAACTCCAATGTGTTTTTCAGGCAATATATGGGCTCCTAATGCTGCTGCCAACTCCAGAGTGTGTTTTCAGGCAATATATTGGTTCCTTATGCTGCTGCCAACTCTAATGTGTTTTTAAGGCAATATATGGGCTCCCAATGCTGCTGCCAACTCATGGGTGTGTTTTTAAGGCAATATATGGGTTCCTTATGTTGCTGCCAACTCCAATGTGTATTTCAGGCAATATATGGGCTCCCTATGTTGCTGCCAACTCCTGGGTGTGTTTGTCAGGCAATATATGGGCTCCTAATGCTGCTGCCAACTCCAGTGTCTCTTTCAGGCAATATATGGGCTCCTAATGCTGCAGCTAACTCCAGGGTTTGTTTTACAGGCAATATATGGGCTCCCTATGCTGCTGCAAACTCCTAGGTGTGTTTTTCAGGCAATATATGGGTTCCTAATGCTGTTTCCAATTCCTGGGTGTGTTTGTCAGGCAATATATGGGCTCCCTATGCTGCTGCAAACTCCTGGGTGTGTTTTTCAGGCAATATATGGGTTCCTAATGCTGTTTCCAATTCCTGGGTGTGTTTTTCAGGCAATATACGGGTTCCTAATGCTGCTGCCAACTCCTGGGTGTGTTTTTCAGGCAAAATATGGGCTCCTAATGCTGCTGCCAACTCCTGGGTGTGATTTTCAGGCAATATATGGGTTCCTTATGCTGCTGCCAACTCCAATGTATTTTTCTGGCAATATATGGGCTCCCTATGCTGCTGCCAACTCCAGGGTGTGTTCTTCAGGCAATATATGGGCTCCTAATGATGCTGACAACTTCTGGGTCTGTCTTTCAGGCAATATATGAGCTCCTAATACTGCTGCCAACTCAATGTGTTTTTCAGGCAACATATGGGCTCCTAATGCTGCTGCCAACTCCAGTGTGTTTTTCAGGCAATATATGGGCTCCTATTGCTGCTGCCAACTCCAGGGTGTGTTTTTCAGGCAGTATATGGGCTCCTAATACTGCTGCCAACTTCAATGTGTTTTTGAGGCAATATATGGGACCTTTATGCTGCTGCCAACTCCAGGGTGTGTCTTTCAGGCAATATATGAGCACCTTCTGCTGCTGCCAACTCCTAGGTGTGTCTTTCAGGCAATATATGGGCTCCCTATGCTGCTGCCAACTCCAGGGTGTGTTTTTCAGGCAATATATGGGCTCCTAATGATGCTGCCAACTCCTGGGTCTGTCTTTCAGGCAATATATGAACTCCTAATACTGCTGCCAACTCCACAGTGTGTTTCAGGCAATATATGGGCTCCTAATGCTGCTGCCAACTCCAGAGTGTGTTTTCAGGCAATATATTGGTTCCTTATGCTGCTGCCAACTCCAATGTGTTTTTCAGGCAATATATGGGCTCCCAATGCTGCTGCCAACTCATGGGTGTGTTTTTAAGGCAATATATGGGTTCCTTATGTTGCTGCCAACTCCAATGTGTATTTCAGGCAATATATGGGCTCCCTATGCTGCTGCCAACTCCTGGGTGTGTTTTTCAGGCAATATATGGGCTCCTAATGCTGCTGCCAACTCCAGTGTCTCTTTCAGGCAATATGTGGGCTCCTAGTGCTGCTGCCAACTCCAGGGTGTGTTTTTCAGGCAATATATGGGGTTGATTATGCTGTTGCCAACGCCAGGGTGTGTTTTCCAGGCAATATATGGGCTCCTAATGCTGCTGCCAACTCCTGGGTGTGTCTTTCAGGCAATATATGGGCTCCTTATGCTGCTGCCAACTTTAGGTTGTGTTTTCAGGCAATATATGGGCTCCTAATGCTGCTGCCAACTCCAGGGTGTGTTTTTGAGGCAATATATTGGTTCCTTTTGCTGCTGCCAACTTCAATGTGTTTTTCAGGCAATATATGGGC
Source organism: Gastrophryne carolinensis (assembly GCA_027917425.1). Classification (NCBI taxonomy): domain Eukaryota; kingdom Metazoa; phylum Chordata; class Amphibia; order Anura; family Microhylidae; genus Gastrophryne; species Gastrophryne carolinensis. Next base: position 435,771,420 of record CM051238.1, on the reverse strand, counting down.
TCCCTATGCTGCTGCCAACTCCAGGGTGTGTTTTTCAGGCAATATATGGGCTCCTAATGCTGCTGCCAACTCCCGGGTGTGTTTTTCAGGCAATATATGGGTTCCTTATGCTGCTGCCAACTCCAATGTATTTTTCTGGCAATATATGGGCTCCCTATGCTGCTGCCAACTCCAGGGTGTGTTTTTCAGGCAATATATGGACTCCTAATGATGCTGCCAACTTCTGGGTCTGTCTTTCAGGCAATATATGAGCTCCTAATACTGCTGCCAACTCCAATATGTTTTTCAGGCAATATATGGGCTCCTAATGCTGCTGCCAACTCCAGTGTGTTTTTCAGGCAATATATGGGCTCCTAATGCTGCTGCCAACTCCAGGGTGTGTTTTTCAGGCAGTATATGGGCTCCTAATACTGCTGCCAACTTCAATGTGTTTTTCAGGCAATATATGGGCTCCCTATGCTGCTGCCAACTCCAGGGTGGGTTTTTCAGGCAATATATGGGCTCCTAATGCTGCTGCCAACTCCTGGGTCTGTCTTTCAGGCAATATATGAGCTCCTAATACTGCTGCCAACTCCAATGTGTTTTTCAGGCAATATATGGGCTCCTAATGCTGCTGCCAACTCCAGAGTGTGTTTTCAGGCAATATATTGGTTCCTTATGCTGCTGCCAACTCCAATGTGTTTTTCAGGCAATATATGGGCTCCCTATGCTGCTGCAAACTCCAGGGTGTGTTTTTCAGGCAATATATGGGCTCCCAATGCTGCTGCCAACTCATGGGTGTGTTTTTAAGGCAATATATGGGTTCCTTATGTTGCTGCCAACTCCAATGTGTATTTCAGGCAATATATGGGCTCCCTATGCTGCTGCCAACTCCTGGGTGTGTTTGTCAGGCAATATATGGGCTCCTAATGCTGCTGCCAACTCCAGTGTCTCTTTCAGGCAATATATGGGCTCCTAATGCTGCAGCCAACTCCAGGGTTTGTTTTACAGGCAATATATGGGCTCCCTATGCTGCTGCAAACTCCTAGGTGTGTTTTTCAGGCAATATATGGGTTCCTAATGCTGTTTCCAATTCCTGGGTGTGTTTGTCAGGCAATATATGGGCTCCCTATGCTGCTGCAAACTCCTGGGTGTGTTTTTCAGGCAATATATGGGTTCCTAATGCTGTTTCCAATTCCTGGGTGTGTTTTTCAGGCAATATACGGGTTCCTAATGCTGCTGCCAACTCCTGGGTGTGTTTTTCAGGCAAAATATGGGCTCCTAATGCTGCTGCCAACTCCTGGGTGTGATTTTCAGGCAATATATGGGTTCCTTATGCTGCTGCCAACTCCAATGTATTTTTCTGGCAATATATGGGCTTCCTATGCTGCTGCCAACTCCAGGGTGTGTTCTTCAGGCAATATATGGACTCCCTATGCTGCTGCAAACTGCTGGGTGTGTTTTTCAGGCAATATATGGGTTCCTAATGCTGTTTCCAATTCCTGGGTGTGTTTTTCAGGCAATATACGGGTTCCTAATGCTGCTGCCAACTCCTGGGTGTGTTTTTCAGGCAAAATATGGGCTCCTAATGCTGCTGCCAACTCCTGGGTGTGATTTTCAGGCAATATATGGGTTCCTTATGCTGCTGCCAACTCCAATGTATTTTTCTGGCAATATATGGGCTCCCTATGCTGCTGCCAACTCCAGGGTGTGTTCTTCAGGCAATATATGGGCTCCTAATGATGCTGACAACTTCTGGGTCTGTCTTTCAGGCAATATATGAGCTCCTAATACTGCTGCCAACTCCAATGTGTTTTTCAGGCAACATATGGGCTCCTAATGCTGCTGCCAACTCCAGTGTGTTTTTCAGGCAATATATGGGCTCCTATTGCTGCTGCCAACTCCAGGGTGTGTTTTTCAGGCAGTATATGGGCTCCTAACACTGCTGCCAACTTCAATGTGTTTTTGAGGCAATATATGGGATCTCTATGCTGCTGCCAACTCCAGGGTGTGTCTTTCAGGCAATATATGAGCACCTTTTGCTGCTGCCAACTCCTAGGTGTGTCTTTCAGGCAATATATGGGCTCCCTATGCTGCTGCCAACTCCAGGGTGTGTTTTTCAGGCAATATATGGGCTCCTAATGATGCTGCCAACTCCTGGGTCTGTCTTTCAGGCAATATATGAGCTCCTAATACTGCTGCCAACTCCAATGTGTTTTTCAGGCAATATATGGGCTCCTAATGCTGCTGCCAACTCCAGAGTGTGTTTTCAGGCAATATATTGGTTCCTTATGCTGCTGCCAACTCCAATGTGTTTTTCAGGCAATATATGGGCTCCCAATGCTGCTGCCAACTCATGGGTGTGTTTTTAAGGCAATATATGGGTTCCTTATGTTGCTGCCAATTCCAATGTGTATTTCAGGCAATATAATGCTGCTGCCAACTCCAGAGTGTGTTTTCAGGCAATATATTGGTTCCTTATGCTGCTGCCAACTCCAATGTGTTTTTCAGGCAATATATGTGCTCCCAATGCTGCTGCCAACTCATGGGTGTGTTTTTAAGGCAATATATGGGTTCCTTATGTTGCTGCCAACTCCAATGTGTATTTCAGGCAATATATGGGCTCCCTATGCTGCTGCCAACTCCTGGGTGTGTTTGTCAGGCAATATATGGGCTCCTAATGCTGCTGCCAACTCCAGTGTCTCTTTCAGGCAATATATGGGCTCCTAATGCTGCAGCCAACTCCAGGGTTTGTTTTACAGGCAATATATGGGCTCCCTATGCTGCTGCAAACTCCTAGGTGTGTTTTTCAGGCAATATATGGGTTCCTAATGCTGTTTCCAATTCCTGGGTGTGTTTGTCAGGCAATATATGGGCTCCCTATGCTGCTGCAAACTCCTGGGTGTGTTTTTCAGGCAATATGTGGGTTCCTAATGCTGTTTCCAATTCCTGGGTGTGTTTTTCAGGCAATATACGGGTTCCTAATGCTGCTGCCAACTCCTGGGTGTGTTTTTCAGGCAAAATATGGGCTCCTAATGCTGCTGCCAACTCCTTGGTGTGATTTTCAGGCAATATATGGGTTCCTTATGCTGCTGCCAACTCCAATGTATTTTTCTGGCAATATATGGGCTCCCTATGCTGCTGCCAACTCCAGGGTGTGTTCTTCAGGCAATATATGGGCTCCTAATGATGCTGACAACTTCTGGGTCTGTCTTTCAGGCAATATATGAGCTCCTAATACTGCTGCCAACTCCAATGTGTTTTTCAGGCAACATATGGGCTCCTAATGCTCCTGCCAACTCCAGTGTGTTTTTCAGGCAATATATGGGCTCCTATTGCTGCTGCCAACTCCAGGGTGTGTTTTTCAGGCAGTATATGGGCTCCTAATACTGCTGCCAACTTCAATGTGTTTTTCAGGCAATATATGGGATCTCTATGCTGCTGCCAACTCCAGGGTGTGTCTTTCAGGCAATATATGAGCACCTTCTGCTGCTGCCAACTCCTAGGTGTGTCTTTCAGGCAATATATGGGCTCCCTATGCTGCTGCCAACTCCAGGGTGTGTTTTTCAGGCAATATATGGGCTCCTAATGATGCTGCCAACTCCTGGGTCTGTCTTTCAGGCAATATATGAGCTCCTAATACTGCTGCCAACTCCAATGTGTTTTTCAGGCAATATGTGGGCTCCTAATGCTGCTGCCAACTCCAGAGTGTGTTTTCAGGCAATATATTGGTTCCTTATGCTGCTGCCAACTCCAATGTGTTTTTCAGGCAATATATGGGATCCCAATGCTGCTGCCAACTCATGGGTGTGTTTTTAAGGCAATATATGGGTTCCTTATGTTGCTGCCAACTCCAATGTGTATTTCAGGCAATATAATGCTGCTGCCAACTCCAGAGTGTGTTTTCAGGCAATATATTGGTTCCTTATGCTGCTGCCAACTCCAATGTGTTTTTCAGGCAATATATGGGCTCCCAATGCTGCTGCCAACTCATGGGTGTGTTTTTAAGGCAATATATGGGTTCCTTATGTTGCTGCCAACTCCAATGTGTATTTCAGGCAATATATGGGCTCCCTATGCTGCTGCCAACTCCTGGGTGTGTTTGTCAGGCAATATATGGGCTCCTAATGCTGCTGCCAACTCCAGTGTCTCTTTCAGGCAATATATGGGCTCCTAATGCTGCAGCCAACTCCAGGGTTTTTTTTACAGGCAATATATGGGCTCCCTATGCTGCTGCAAACTCCTAGGTGTGTTTTTCGGGCAATATATGGGTTCCTAATGCTGTTTCCAATTCCTGGGTGTGTTTGTCAGGCAATATATGGGCTCCCTATGCTGCTGCAAACTCCTGGGTGTGTTTTTCAGGCAATATATGGGTTCCTAATGCTGTTTCCAATTCCTGGGTGTGTTTTTCAGGCAATATACGGGTTCCTAATGCTGCTGCCAAATCCTGGGTGTGTTTTTCAGGCAAAATATAGGCTCCTAATGCTGCTGCCAACTCCTGGGTGTGTTTTTAAGGCAATATATGGGTTCCTTATGTTGCTGCCAACTCCAATGTGTATTTCAGGCAATATATGGGCTCCCTATGCTGCTGCCAACTCCTGGGTGTGTTTTTCAGGCAATATATGGGCTCCTAATGCTGCTGCCAACTCCAGTGTCTCTTTCAGGCAATATGTGGGCTCCTAGTGCTGCTGCCAACTCCAGGGTGTGTTTTTCAGGCAATATATGGGGTTGATTATGCTGTTGCCAACGCCAGCGTGTGTTTTCCAGGCAATATATGGGCTCCTAATGCTGCTGCCAATTCCTGGGTGTGTCTTTCAGGCAATATATGGGCTCCTTATGCTGCTGCCAACTTTAGGTTGTGTTTTCAGGCAATATATGGGCTCCTAATGCCGCTGCCAACTCCAGGATGTGTTTTTGAGGCAATATATTGGTTCCTTTTGCTGCTGCCAACTTCAATGTGTTTTTCAGGCAATATATGGGCTCCCTATGCTGCTGCCAACTCCAGGGTGTGTTTTTCAGGCAATATATGGGCTCCTAATGCTGCTGCCAACTCCTGGGTGTGTTTTTCAGGCAATATATGGGTTCCTTATGCTGCTGCCAACTCCAATGTATTTTTCTGGCAATATATGGGCTCCCTATGCTGCTGCCAACTCCAGGGTGTGTTTTTCAGGCAATATATGGACTCCTAATGATGCTGCCAACTTCTGGGTCTGTCGTTCAGGCAATATATGAGCTCCTAATACTGCTGCCAACTCCAATATGTTTTTCAGGCAATATATGGGCTCCTAATGCTGCTGCCAACTCCAGTGTGTTTTTCAGGCAATATATGGGCTCCTAATGCTGCTGCCAACTCCAGGGTGTGTTTTTCAGGCAGTATATGGGCTCCTAATACTGCTGCCAACTCCAATGTGTTTTTCAGGCAATATATGGGCTCCCTATGCTGCTGCCAACTCCAGGGTGGGTTTTTCAGGCAATATATGGGCTCCTAATGCTGCTGCCAACTCCTGGGTCTGTCTTTCAGGCAATATATGAGCTCCTAATACTGCTGCCAACTCCAATGTGTTTTTCAGGCAATATATGGGCTCCTAATGCTGCTGCCAACTCCAGAGTGTGTTTTCAGGCAATATATTGGTTCCTAATGCTGCTGCCAACTCCAATGTGTTTTTCAGGCAATATATGGGCTCCCTATGCTGCTGCAAACTCCAGGGTGTGTTTTTCAGGCAATATATGGGCTCCCAATGCTGCTGCCAACTCATGGGTGTGTTTTTAAGGCAATATATGGGTTCCTTATGTTGCTGCCAACTCCAATGTGTATTTCAGGCAATATATGGGCTCCCTATGCTGCTGCCAACTCCTGGGTGTGTTTGTCAGGCAATTTATGGGCTCCTAATGCTGCTGCCAACTCCAGTGTCTCTTTCAGGCAATATATGGGCTCCTAATGCTGCAGCCAACTCCAGGGTTTGTTTTACAGGCAATATATGGGCTCCCTATGCTGCTGCAAACTCCTAGGTGTGTTTTTCAGGCAATATATGGGTTCCTAATGCTGTTTCCAATTCCTGGGTGTGTTTGTCAGGCAATATATGGGCTCCCTATGCTGCTGTAAACTCCTGGGTGTGTTTTTCAGGCAATATATGGGTTCCTAATGCTGTTTCCAATTCCTGGGTGTGTTTTTCAGGCAATATACGGGTTCCTAATGCTGCTGCCAACTCCTGGGTGTGTTTTTCAGGCAAAATATGGGCTCCTAATGCAGTTGCCAACTCCTGGGTGTGATTTTCAGGCAATATATGGGTTCCTTATGCTGCTGCCAACTCCAATGTATTTTTCTGGCAATATATGGGCTCCCTATGAAGCTGCCAACTCCAGGGTGTGTTCTTCAGGCAATATATGGGCTCCCTGTGCTGCTGCAAACTCCTGGGTGTGTTTTTCAGGCAATATATGGGTTCCTAATGCTGTTTCCAATTCCTGGGTGTGTTTTTCAGGCAATATACGGGTTCCTAATGCTGCTGCCAACTCCTGGGTGTGTTTTTCAGGCAAAATATGGGCTCCTAATGCTGCTGCCAACTCCTGGGTGTGATTTTCAGGCAATATATGGGTTCCTTATGCTGCTGCCAACTCCAATGTATTTTTCTGGCAATATATGGGCTCCCTATGCTGCTGCCAACTTCAGGGTGTGTTCTTCAGGCAATATATGGGCTCCTAATGATGCTGACAACTTCTGGGTCTGTCTTTCAGGCAATATATGAGCTCCTAATACTGCTGCCAACTCCAATGTGTTTTTCAGGCAACATATGGGCTCCTAATGCTGCTGCCAACTCCAGTGTGTTTTTCAGGCAATATATGGGCTCCTATTGCTGCTGCCAACTCCAGGGTGTGTTTTTCAGGCAGTATATGGGCTCCTAATACTGCTGCCAACTTCAATGTGTTTTTGAGGCAATATATGGGATCTCTATGCTGCTGCCAACTCCAGGGTGTGTCTTTCAGGCAATATATGAGCACCTTCTGCTGCTGCTAACTCCTAGGTGTGTCTTTCAGGCAATATATGGGCTCCCTATGCTGCTGCCAACTCCAGGGTGTGTTTTTCAGGCAATATATGGGCTCCTAATGATGCTGCCAACTCCTGAGTCTGTCTTTCAGGCAATATATGAGCTCCTAATACTGCTGCCAACTCCAATGTGTTTTTCAGGCAATATATGGGCTCCTAATGCTGCTGCCAACTCCAGAGTGTGTTTTCAGGCAATATATTGGTTCCTTATGCTGCTGCCAACTCCAATGTGTTTTTCAGGCAATATATGGGCTCCCAATGCTGCTGCCAACTCATGGGTGTGTTTTTAAGGGTGTCTCTTTCAGGCAATATATGAGCACCTTCTGCTGCTGCTAACTCCTAGGTGTGTCTTTCAGGCAATATATGGGCACCCTATGCTGCTGCCAACTCCAGGGTGTGTTTTTCAGGCAATATATGGGCTCCTAATGATGCTGCCAACTCCTGGGTCTGTCTTTCAGGCAATATATGAGCTCCTAATACTGCTGCCAACTCCAATGTGTTTTTCAGGCAATATATGGGCTCCTAATGCTGCTGCCAACTCCAGAGTGTGTTTTCAGGCAATATATTGGTTCCTTATGCTGCTGCCAACTCCAATGTGTTTTTCAGGCAATATATGGGCTCCCAATGCTGCTGCCAACTCATGGGTGTGTTTTTAAGGCAATATATGGGTTCCTTATGTTGCTGCCAACTCCAATGTGTATTTCAGGCAATATAAAGCTGCTGCCAACTCCAGAGTGTGTTTTCAGGCAATATATTGGTTCCTTATGCTGCTGCCAACTCCAATGTGTTTTTCAGGCAATATATGGGCTCCCAATGCTGCTGCCAACTCATGGGTGTGTTTTTAAGGCAATATATGGGTTCCTTATGTTGCTGCCAACTCCAATGTGTATTTCAGGCAATATATGGGCTCCCTATGCTGCTGCCAACTCCTGGGTGTGTTTGTCAGGCAATATATGGGCTCCTAATGCTGCTGCCAACTCCAGTGTCTCTTTCAGGCAATATATGGGCTCCTAATGCTGCAGCCAACTCCAGGGTTTGTTTTACAGGCAATATATGGGCTCCCTATGCTGCTGCAAACTCCTATGTGTGTTTTTCAGGCAATATATGGGTTCCTAATGCTGTTTCCAATTCCTGGGTGTGTTTGTCAGGCAATATATGGGCTCCCTATGCTGCTGCAAACTCCTGGGTGTGTTTTTCAGGCAATATATGGGTTCCTAATGCTGTTTCCAATTCCTGGGTGTGTTTTTCAGGCAATATACGGGTTCCTAATGCTGCTGCCAACTCCTGGGTGTGTTTTTCAGGCAAAATATGGGCTCCTAATGCTGCTGCCAACTCCTGGGTGTGATTTTCAGGCAATATATGGGTTCCTTATGCTGCTGCCAACTCCAATGTATTTTTCTGGCAATATATGGGCTCCCTATGCTGCTGCCAACTCCAGGGTGTGTTCTTCAGGCAATATATGGGCTCCTAATGATGCTGACAACTTCTGGGTCTGTCTTTCAGGCAATATATGAGCTCCTAATACTGCTGCCAACTCCAATGTGTTTTTCAGGCAACATATGGGCTCCTAATGCTGCTGCCAACTCCAGTGTGTTTTTCAGGCAATATATGGGCTCCTATTGCTGCTGCCAACTCCAGGGTGTGTTTTTCAGGCAGTATATGGGCTCCTAACACTGCTGCCAACTTCAATGTGTTTTTGAGGCAATATATGGGATCTCTATGCTGCTGCCAACTCCAGGGTGTGTCTTTCAGGCAATATATGAGCACCTTTTGCTGCTGCCAACTCCTAGGTGTGTCTTTCAGGCAATATATGGGCTCCCTATGCTGCTGCCAACTCCAGGGTGTGTTTTTCAGGCAATATATGGGCTCCTAATGATGCTGCCAACTCCTGGGTCTGTCTTTCAGGCAATATATGAGCTCCTAATACTGCTGCCAACTCCAATGTGTTTTTCAGGCAATATATGGGCTCCTAATGCTGCTGCCAACTCCAGAGTGTGTTTTCAGGCAATATATTGGTTCCTTATGCTGCTGCCAACTCCAATGTGTTTTTCAGGCAATATATGGGCTCCCAATGCTGCTGCCAACTCATGGGTGTGTTTTTAAGGCAATATATGGGTTCCTTATGTTGCTGCCAATTCCAATGTGTATTTCAGGCAATATAATGCTGCTGCCAACTCCAGAGTGTGTTTTCAGGCAATATATTGGTTCCTTATGCTGCTGCCAACTCCAATGTGTTTTTCAGGCAATATATGTGCTCCCAATGCTGCTGCCAACTCATGGGTGTGTTTTTAAGGCAATATATGGGTTCCTTATGTTGCTGCCAACTCCAATGTGTATTTCAGGCAATATATGGGCTCCCTATGCTGCTGCCAACTCCTGGGTGTGTTTGTCAGGCAATATATGGGCTCCTAATGCTGCTGCCAACTCCAGTGTCTCTTTCAGGCAATATATGGGCTCCTAATGCTGCAGCCAACTCCAGGGTTTGTTTTACAGGCAATATATGGGCTCCCTATGCTGCTGCAAACTCCTAGGTGTGTTTTTCAGGCAATATATGGGTTCCTAATGCTGTTTCCAATTCCTGGGTGTGTTTGTCAGGCAATATATGGGCTCCCTATGCTGCTGCAAACTCCTGGGTGTGTTTTTCAGGCAATATGTGGGTTCCTAATGCTGTTTCCAATTCCTGGGTGTGTTTTTCAGGCAATATACGGGTTCCTAATGCTGCTGCCAACTCCTGGGTGTGTTTTTCAGGCAAAATATGGGCTCCTAATGCTGCTGCCAACTCCTTGGTGTGATTTTCAGGCAATATATGGGTTCCTTATGCTGCTGCCAACTCCAATGTATTTTTCTGGCAATATATGGGCTCCCTATGCTGCTGCCAACTCCAGGGTGTGTTCTTCAGGCAATATATGGGCTCCTAATGATGCTGACAACTTCTGGGTCTGTCTTTCAGGCAATATATGAGCTCCTAATACTGCTGCCAACTCCAATGTGTTTTTCAGGCAACATATGGGCTCCTAATGCTCCTGCCAACTCCAGTGTGTTTTTCAGGCAATATATGGGCTCCTATTGCTGCTGCCAACTCCAGGGTGTGTTTTTCAGGCAGTATATGGGCTCCTAATACTGCTGCCAACTTCAATGTGTTTTTCAGGCAATATATGGGATCTCTATGCTGCTGCCAACTCCAGGGTGTGTCTTTCAGGCAATATATGAGCACCTTCTGCTGCTGCCAACTCCTAGGTGTGTCTTTCAGGCAATATATGGGCTCCCTATGCTGCTGCCAACTCCAGGGTGTGTTTTTCAGGCAATATATGGGCTCCTAATGATGCTGCCAACTCCTGGGTCTGTCTTTCAGGCAATATATGAGCTCCTAATACTGCTGCCAACTCCAATGTGTTTTTCAGGCAATATGTGGGCTCCTAATGCTGCTGCCAACTCCAGAGTGTGTTTTCAGGCAATATATTGGTTCCTTATGCTGCTGCCAACTCCAATGTGTTTTTCAGGCAATATATGGGCTCCCAATGCTGCTGCCAACTCATGGGTGTGTTTTTAAGGCAATATATGGGTTCCTTATGTTGCTGCCAACTCCAATGTGTATTTCAGGCAATATATGGGCTCCCTATGCTGCTGCCAACTCCTGGGTGTGTTTGTCAGGCAATATATGGGCTCCTAATGCTGCTGCCAACTCCAGTGTCTCTTTCAGGCAATATATGGGCTCCTAATGCTGCAGCCAACTCCAGGGTTTTTTTTACAGGCAATATATGGGCTCCCTATGCTGCTGCAAACTCCTAGGTGTGTTTTTCGGGCAATATATGGGTTCCTAATGCTGTTTCCAATTCCTGGGTGTGTTTGTCAGGCAATATATGGGCTCCCTATGCTGCTGCAAACTCCTGGGTGTGTTTTTCAGGCAATATATGGGTTCCTAATGCTGTTTCCAATTCCTGGGTGTGTTTTTCAGGCAATATACGGGTTCCTAATGCTGCTGCCAAATCCTGGGTGTGTTTTTCAGGCAAAATATAGGCTCCTAATGCTGCTGCCAACTCCTGGGTGTGTTTTTAAGGCAATATATGGGTTCCTTATGTTGCTGCCAACTCCAATGTGTATTTCAGGCAATATATGGGCTCCCTATGCTGCTGCCAACTCCTGGGTGTGTTTTTCAGGCAATATATGGGCTCCTAATGCTGCTGCCAACTCCAGTGTCTCTTTCAGGCAATATGTGGGCTCCTAGTGCTGCTGCCAACTCCAGGGTGTGTTTTTCAGGCAATATATGGGGTTGATTATGCTGTTGCCAACGCCAGCGTGTGTTTTCCAGGCAATATATGGGCTCCTAATGCTGCTGCCAATTCCTGGGTGTGTCTTTCAGGCAATATATGGGCTCCTTATGCTGCTGCCAACTTTAGGTTGTGTTTTCAGGCAATATATGGGCTCCTAATGCCGCTGCCAACTCCAGGATGTGTTTTTGAGGCAATATATTGGTTCCTTTTGCTGCTGCCAACTTCAATGTGTTTTTCAGGCAATATATGGGCTCCCTATGCTGCTGCCAACTCCAGGGTGTGTTTTTCAGGCAATATATGGGCTCCTAATGCTGCTGCCAACTCCTGGGTGTGTTTTTCAGGCAATATATGGGTTCCTTATGCTGCTGCCAACTCCAATGTATTTTTCTGGCAATATATGGGCTCCCTATGCTGCTGCCAACTCCAGGGTGTGTTTTTCAGGCAATATATGGACTCCTAATGATGCTGCCAACTTCTGGGTCTGTCGTTCAGGCAATATATGAGCTCCTAATACTGCTGCCAACTCCAATATGTTTTTCAGGCAATATATGGGCTCCTAATGCTGCTGCCAACTCCAGTGTGTTTTTCAGGCAATATATGGGCTCCTAATGCTGCTGCCAACTCCAGGGTGTGTTTTTCAGGCAGTATATGGGCTCCTAATACTGCTGCCAACTCCAATGTGTTTTTCAGGCAATATATGGGCTCCCTATGCTGCTGCCAACTCCAGGGTGGGTTTTTCAGGCAATATATGGGCTCCTAATGCTGCTGCCAACTCCTGGGTCTGTCTTTCAGGCAATATATGAGCTCCTAATACTGCTGCCAACTCCAATGTGTTTTTCAGGCAATATATGGGCTCCTAATGCTGCTGCCAACTCCAGAGTGTGTTTTCAGGCAATATATTGGTTCCTAATGCTGCTGCCAACTCCAATGTGTTTTTCAGGCAATATATGGGCTCCCTATGCTGCTGCAAACTCCAGGGTGTGTTTTTCAGGCAATATATGGGCTCCCAATGCTGCTGCCAACTCATGGGTGTGGTTTTAAGGCAATATATGGGTTCCTTATGTTGCTGCCAACTCCAATGTGTATTTCAGGCAATATATGGGCTCCCTATGCTGCTGCCAACTCCTGGGTGTGTTTGTCAGGCAATTTATGGGCTCCTAATGCTGCTGCCAACTCCAGTGTCTCTTTCAGGCAATATATGGGCTCCTAATGCTGCAGCCAACTCCAGGGTTTGTTTTACAGGCAATATATGGGCTCCCTATGCTGCTGCAAACTCCTAGGTGTGTTTTTCAGGCAATATATGGGTTCCTAATGCTGTTTCCAATTCCTGGGTGTGTTTGTCAGGCAATATATGGGCTCCCTATGCTGCTGTAAACTCCTGGGTGTGTTTTTCAGGCAATATATGGGTTCCTAATGCTGTTTCCAATTCCTGGGTGTGTTTTTCAGGCAATATACGGGTTCCTAATGCTGCTGCCAACTCCTGGGTGTGTTTTTCAGGCAAAATATGGGCTCCTAATGCAGTTGCCAACTCCTGGGTGTGATTTTCAGGCAATATATGGGTTCCTTATGCTGCTGCCAACTCCAATGTATTTTTCTGGCAATATATGGGCTCCCTATGAAGCTGCCAACTCCAGGGTGTGTTCTTCAGGCAATATATGGGCTCCCTGTGCTGCTGCAAACTCCTGGGTGTGTTTTTCAGGCAATATATGGGTTCCTAATGCTGTTTCCAATTCCTGGGTGTGTTTTTCAGGCAATATACGGGTTCCTAATGCTGCTGCCAACTCCTGGGTGTGTTTTTCAGGCAAAATATGGGCTCCTAATGCTGCTGCCAACTCCTGGGTGTGATTTTCAGGCAATATATGGGTTCCTTATGCTGCTGCCAACTCCAATGTATTTTTCTGGCAATATATGGGCTCCCTATGCTGCTGCCAACTTCAGGGTGTGTTCTTCAGGCAATATATGGGCTCCTAATGATGCTGACAACTTCTGGGTCTGTCTTTCAGGCAATATATGAGCTCCTAATACTGCTGCCAACTCCAATGTGTTTTTCAGGCAACATATGGGCTCCTAATGCTGCTGCCAACTCCAGTGTGTTTTTCAGGCAATATATGGGCTCCTATTGCTGCTGCCAACTCCAGGGTGTGTTTTTCAGGCAGTATATGGGCTCCTAATACTGCTGCCAACTTCAATGTGTTTTTGAGGCAATATATGGGATCTCTATGCTGCTGCCAACTCCAGGGTGTGTCTTTCAGGCAATATATGAGCACCTTCTGCTGCTGCTAACTCCTAGGTGTGTCTTTCAGGCAATATATGGGCTCCCTATGCTGCTGCCAACTCCAGGGTGTGTTTTTCAGGCAATATATGGGCTCCTAATGATGCTGCCAACTCCTGAGTCTGTCTTTCAGGCAATATATGAGCTCCTAATACTGCTGCCAACTCCAATGTGTTTTTCAGGCAATATATGGGCTCCTAATGCTGCTGCCAACTCCAGAGTGTGTTTTCAGGCAATATATTGGTTCCTTATGCTGCTGCCAACTCCAATGTGTTTTTCAGGCAATATATGGGCTCCCAATGCTGCTGCCAACTCATGGGTGTGTTTTTAAGGGTGTCTCTTTCAGGCAATATATGAGCACCTTCTGCTGCTGCTAACTCCTAGGTGTGTCTTTCAGGCAATATATGGGCTCCCTATGCTGCTGCCAACTCCAGGGTGTGTTTTTCAGGCAATATATGGGCTCCTAATGATGCTGCCAACTCCTGGGTCTGTCTTTCAGGCAATATATGAGCTCCTAATACTGCTGCCAACTCCAATGTGTTTTTCAGGCAATATATGGGCTCCTAATGCTGCTGCCAACTCCAGAGTGTGTTTTCAGGCAATATATTGGTTCCTTATGCTGCTGCCAACTCCAATGTGTTTTTCAGGCAATATATGGGCTCCCAATGCTGCTGCCAACTCATGGGTGTGTTTTTAAGGCAATATATGGGTTCCTTATGTTGCTGCCAACTCCAATGTGTATTTCAGGCAATATAAAGCTGCTGCCAACTCCAGGGTGTGTTTTCAGGCAATATATTGGTTCCTTATGCTGCTGCCAACTCCAATGTGTTTTTCAGGCAATATATGGGCTCCCAATGCTGCTGCCAACTCATGGGTGTGTTTTTAAGGCAATATATGGGTTCCTTATGTTGCTGCCAACTCCAATGTGTATTTCAGGCAATATATGGGCTCCCTATGCTGCTGCCAACTCCTGGGTGTGTTTGTCAGGCAATATATGGGCTCCTAATGCTGCTGCCAACTCCAGTGTCTCTTTCAGGCAATATATGGGCTCCTAATGCTGCAGCCAACTCCAGGGTTTGTTTTACAGGCAATATATGGGCTCCCTATGCTGCTGCAAACTCCTATGTGTGTTTTTCAGGCAATATATGGGTTCCTAATGCTGTTTCCAATTCCTGGGTGTGTTTGTCAGGCAATATATGGGCTCCCTATGCTGCTGCAAACTCCTGGGTGTGTTTTTCAGGCAATATATGGGTTCCTAATGCTGTTTCCAATTCCTGGGTGTGTTTTTCAGGCAATAAACGGGTTCCTAATGCTGCTGCCAACTCCTGGGTGTGTTTTTCAGGAAAAATATGGGCTCCTAATGATGCTGACAACTTCTGGGTCTGTCTTTCAGGCAATATATGAGCTCCTAATACTGCTGCCAACTCCAATGTGTATTTCAGGCAACATATGGGCTCCTAATGCTGCTGCCAACTCCAGTGTGTTTTTCAGGCAATATATGGGCTCCTATTGCTGCTGCCAACTCCAGGGTGTGTTTTTCAGGCAGTATATGGGCTCCTAATACTGCTGCCAACTTCAATGTGTTTTTCAGGCAATATATGGGATCTCTATGCTGCTGCCAACTCCAGGGTGTGTCTTTCAGGCAATATATGAGCACCTTCTGCTGCTGCCAACTCCTAGGTGTGTCTTTCAGGCAATATATGGGCTCCCTATGCTGCTGCCAACTCCAGGGTGTGTTTTTCAGGCAATATATGGGCTCCTAATGATGCTGCCAACTCCTGGGTCTGTCTTTCAGGCAATATATGAGCTCCAAATACTGCTGCCAACTCCAATGTGTTTTTCAGGCAATATATGGGCTCCTAATGCTGCTGCCAACTCCAGAGTGTGTTTTCAGGCAATATATTGGTTCCTTATGCTGCTGCCAACTCCAATGTGTTTTTCAGGCAATATATGGGCTCCTAATGCTGCTGCCAACTCATGGGTGTGTTTTTAAGGCAATATATGGGTTCCTTATGTTGCTGCCAACTCCAATGTGTATTTCAGGCAATATATGGGCTCCCTATGCTGCTGCCAACTCCTGGGTGTGTTTTTCAGGCAATATATGGGCTCCTAATGCTGCTGCCAACTCCAGTGTCTCTTTCAGGCAATATGTGGGCTCCTAGTGCTGCTGCCAACTCCAGGGTGTGTTTTTCAGGCAATATATGGGGTTGATTATGCTGTTGCCAACGCCAGGGTGTGTTTTCCAGGCAATATATGGGCTCCTAAGGCTGCTGCCAACTCCTGGGTGTGTCTTTCAGGCAATATATGGGCTCCTTATGCTGCTGCCAACTTTAGGTTGTGTTTTCAGGCAATATATGGGCTCCTAATGCTGCTGCCAACTCCAGGGTGTATTTTTGAGGCAATATATTGGTTCCTTTTGCTGCTGCCAACTTCAATGTGTTTTTCAGGCAATATATGGGCTCCCTATGCTGCTGCCAACTCCAGGGTGTGTTTTTCAGGCAATATATGGGCTCCTAATGCTGCTGCCAACTCCTGGGTGTGTTTTTCAGGCAATATATGGGTTCCTTATGCTGCTGCCAACTCCAATGTATTTTTCTGGCAATATATGGGCTCCCTATGCTGCTGCCAACTCCAGGGTGTGTTTTTCAGGCAATATATGGACTCCTAATGATGCTGCCAACTTCTGGGTCTGTCTTTCAGGCAATATATGAGCTCCTAATACTGCTGCCAACTCCAATATGTTTTTCAGGCAATATATGGGCTCCTAATGCTGCTGCCAACTCCAGTGTGTTTTTCAGGCAATATATGGGCTCCTAATGCTGCTGCCAACTCCAGGGTGTGTTTTTCAGGCAGTATATGGGCTCCTAATACTGCTGCCAACTCCAATGTGTTTTTCAGGCAATATATGGGCTCCCTATGCTGCTGCCAACTCCAGGGTGGGTTTTTCAGGCAATATATGGGCTCCGAATGCTGCTGCCAACTCCTGGGTCTGTCTTTCAGGCAATATATGAGCTCCTAATACTGCTGCCAACTCCAATGTGTTTTTCAGGCAATATATGGGCTCCTAATGCTGCTGCCAACTCCAGAGTGTGTTTTCAGGCAATATATTGGTTCCTTATGCTGCTGCCAACTCCAATGTCTTTTTCAGGCAATATATGGGCTCCCTATGCTGCTGCAAACTCCAGGGTGTGTTTTTCAGGCAATATATGGGCTCCCAATGCTGCTGCCAACTCATGGGTGTGTTTTTAAGGCAATATATGGGTTCCTTATGTTGCTGCCAACTCCAATGTGTATTTCAGGCAATATATGGGCTCCCTATGCTGCTGCCAACTCCTGGGCGTGTTTGTCAGGCAATATATGGGATCTCTATGCTGCTGCCAACTCCAGGGTGTGTCTTTCAGGCAATATATGAGCACCTTCTGCTGCTGCCAACTCCTAGGTGTGTCTTTCAGGCAATATATGGGCTCCCTATGCTGCTGCCAACTCCAGGGTGTGCTTTTCAGGCAATATATGGGCTCCTAATGATGCTGCCAACTCCTGGGTCTGTCTTTCAGGCAATATATGAGCTCCTAATACTGCTGCCAACTCCAATGTGTTTTTCAGGCAATATATGGGCTCCTAATGCTGCTGCCAACTCCAGAGTGTGTTTTCAGGCAATATATTGGTTCCTTATGCTGCTGCCAACTCCAATGTGTTTTTCAGGCAATATATGGGCTCCCAATGCTGCTGCCAACTCATGGGTGTGTTTTTAAGGCAATATATGGGTTCCTTATGTTGCTGCCAACTCCAATGTGTATTTCAGGCAATATATGGGCTCCCTATGCTGCTGCCAACTCCTGGGTGTGTTTTTCAGGCAATATATGGGCTCCTAATGCTGCTGCCAACTCCAGTGTCTCTTTTAGGCAATATGTGGGCTCCTAGTGCTGCTGCCAACTCCAGGGTGTGTTTTTCAGGCAATATATGGGGTTGATTATGCTGTTGCCAACGCCAGGGTGTGTTTTCTAGGCAATATATGGGCTCCTAATGCTGCTGCCAACTCCTGGGTGTGTCTTTCAGGCAATATATGGGCTCCTTAAGCTGCTGCCAACTTTAGGTTGTGTTTTCAGGCAATATATGGGCTCCTAATGCTGCTGCCAACTCCAGGGTGTGTTTTTGAGGCAATATATTGGTTCCTTTTGCTGCTGCCAACTTCAATGTGTTTTTCAGGCAATATATGGGCTCCCTATGCTGCTGCCAACCCCAGGGTGTGTTTTTCAGGCAATATATGGGCTCCTAATGCTGCTGCCAACTCCTGGGTGTGTTTTTCAGGCAATATCTGGGTCCCTATGTTTCTGCCAACTCCAATGTGTTTTTCAGGCAATATATGGGCTCCCTATGCTGCTTCCAACTCCAGGGTGTGTTTTATAGGCAATATATGGGCTCCCTATGCTGCTGCCAACTCCAGGGTGTGTTTTTCAGGCAATATATGGGTTCCTAATGCCACTGCCAACTCTTGGGTCTGTCTTTCAGGCAATATATGAGCTCCTAATACTGCTGCCAACTCCAATGTGTTTTTCAGGCAATATATGGGCTCCAAATGCTGCTGCCAACTCCAGGGTGTGTTTTTCAGGCAATATATGGGCTCCCTATTCTGCTTCCAACTTCTGGGAGTGTGTTTCAGTCAATATATGGGTTCCTTATGCTGCTTCCAACTCCAGTGTGTTTTTTTCAGGCAATATATGGGCTCCTAATGATGCTGCCAACTCCTGGGTGTGTTTTTCAGGCAATATATGATCTCCTAATGCTGCTGCCAACTCCTGGGTGTGATTTTCAGGCAATATATGGGTTTCTTATGCTGCTGCCAACTTCAATGTGTTTTTCAGGCAATATATGGGCTCCCTATGCTGCTGCCAAATTCAGGGTGTATTTTTCTGGCAATATATGGGCTCCTAATGATGCTGCCAACTCCAATGTGTCTTTCAGGCAATAAATGGGCTCCCTATGCTGCTGCCAATTTCAGGGTGTGTTTTTCAGGCAATATATTCATTCTTCCTGAGTATGCCTGTATCCACAGTGAATTTGCATACATATTGCTTAATTAATAGAAATGTATTAAGTACATAGTAATTTTACACAATTTACAGAATGAATCCAAAAAAAATAAACACTCTTGTACTTCTAGTGTCACATCTTTTTAGGTTTTCTTCCATTGATATACTCTCGAATGTTCATAGCTGGTCTCCATAGTATGATGAAACATTTTAGAAACGAGATGCATATGACTAATTGTGAATTTGCATACCCATTGTTTTAGCAATAGGAATGTATTCAGTACCTAGTAATTTTACACATTGTACAAAGACTTAGAATGAATCCAAAATAAATAAACACTCTTGTACTTCTAGTCTCACATCTTTTTAGGTCTTCTTCCATTGATATATTCTCGAGAGTTCATAGCTGGCCTCCATATTATGATGAAACATTTTGGAAACGAGATGCATATGACTAACGCCCATGTTGATGACTGGATGGCAAAGATCTCCAAGGCTACGGTGTACTTCCCTGATGAACTGAGGGAGGCTGGGATGAAGGATACCCAGACACTGAGGAAGGCTAGCATGCTGAATGTGATCAGCTTGGCTTCATTAAAGGTATTGGGGAGCCTCCTGGTCAAAAATGCAACAATAAAACTGAAGGTGGCCAAGAGAAACAGATAACCCAACATAATCCAAAAGGCAGCAGGGGAGTTTTCGTTACACTGAACAACAATGACTCCAGGCTTTTCTTGAAGGTTATATTGTGAGAAGGGGGGCCTAACAGACAGCCAGGTAGCACATAAAATGAACTGCAAGAAGCAGCAGATAAACACTATAACATAGGACGCCTGGGGTTTGGTCCACTTACTCAGCTTACTGTCAGGTTTGGTTGCCATAAAGGCAAACATAACAATTAAAGTTTTGGCAAGAATACAAGAAATGCAGAGAGCAAAGACCATGCCAAAGATAGCTTGTCTAATTAAACAGCTTTCCTTATTAGGGTAGCCAATGAACGCCAAGGAGCACAGAAAGCAAAGAGAGAGGGAAACTAGGAAAAGACAACTGAGAAAGTAGTTGTTGGCCTTGACGATAGGAGTGGTTTTATGAAGGCTAAAGAGTCTCAGAATTCCAGCTGGAACTAGAAATGACACAATACTGATGAAGGCCTGAGCAGCTCCCAGTGGGTCTTCATAGGAAAGATACTCTATAATTTTCATTAGACATCTCGAGTTCTCAGAATTTGGCCACTGATTCCATGGACATTTTGAACAATGAAGAGAATCTGTAATACAGAACATATCCATCTGTTGTAGGTATTCTAAAAGTTTTATTCTAGTCAAAAAGATATTGCATATAGGTAAGTAATGGAATGAAACCAGGGTTATTTATTAGTGGGGGCATCCTACTGGGAGAGATCTCTTATGTTAAAGAAAATAAACTTGTACGTCTACTCTGGGCCGGCTCCAGGTTTGAGGGGGGCCTTTGGACAAAAAAGTCTTAGTGGGCCCCAAAGTAGTGTGTAACATGATGTTTCCTTTCAGCTCCATTGCCACAAATGTCATCTTCTGTTGCTGATTGCCCTCTAGTCCTTATTGCCTTCCCTATAACCACCAATCATCCTCCAATCCTTATTGCCTTCCCTGTAGCCACCAATCATCCTCTAGTCTTTATTGCCTTTCCTATAGCCACCAATCATCCTCCCGTCATGGTTGCTTTCCCTATAGCCACCAATCATCCTCCAGTTCTTATTGCCTTCCCTATAGCCACCAATCATCCTCCAGTCCTTATTGCCTTCCCTATAGCCACCAATCACCCTCCAGTCCTTGTTGCCTTCCCTATAGCCACCAATCATCCTCCAGTCCTTGTTGCCTTCCCTATAGCCACCAATCATCCTCCAGTCCTTATTGCCTTCCCTATAGCCACCAATCACCCTCCAGTCCTTGTTGCCTTCCCTATAGCCACCAATCGTCCTCTAGTCCTTGTTGCATTCTCTACTGCCTCTAAGCCCTTACTGCTTGGTCCAGTGGCCAATAAAGACTTCATCATCGCTGTCTGATATCACCTGGTCCTCGCAACCTTCTGCGATTCCATTAGCTGCCCTCCATTCCATGTCACCTTCTCCATTGTTGCTTATCAGCCCCTGTTGCTGAGGTCAGCCATGAGCAGGTCTACACACAATATCCTGCATTTGATTTTTCGAGTCCACTGTAAAATAATGGCCATGCGTGAGCCTAAGTGGGCCCCTAAAGATGCCAGGGACCATGGCAATTGCCCAGGATTGCCCTGTGCTGGTGCCAGCCCTGCACCCTAGATAGTTCCTCTGACAAATGGTTCTTCTTCTAATATTGTTCATACTTCAGTCTCAATTGTATCTGGAGACAGAGATGATCTCCATGGAAAGTCCCCCCCCCCCCCCCCCCTGCACAGAGACCCACTGGCCAGGGAGGTTCAAAAGAGCCACTGCCCATTGGCATGGGCCTTGTATTATTCTATAGGTGCCCCAGTGCAGAGGGGCAGAGGGGATGGCAATTTGACATGGCCAGGAGGCACCCCCCTCTGAGCCCTGGGTTCTTAACCACCATGCATGGTGCACCAGGGGGAGGAGGGCACACACTTTTTATGCATATATTACAAAGGGCTTAACAATTTGACCCAAATATTGCTCCCAGGTAGAGGAGGGACACATTTTTTAAACAATAAAAAATTATAATGGCCGGAGCTCTGGTATTCGCCTACCTGTATCATTGGAGATCTCTCCCTGTGGGCAGCGCACACAATGGAAACAGCAGATTGGTTGTCCTTGTATAGGGGTCTTCCTAAATCCTGGTGGACAGCTATCACTACAGAACGAATGGGGGACCTGGGGAAAAATACATTTATACACCTATCTGTAACATTCTGATTCAGATATGTTTATTCACCAACTATATAAAAAGTACCAAAAAGGAATTTTAATAGAATATTCAGAAATATAATAATGAAGCCGAGCTTCATTATTGCTGTTCAAAGATTTGCACTTTGAGATCTGCCATTAAAGGTCTGGCCACTGTATCAGAGACAAGGTCTAATATCCTTTATGGTTGATTGGCTGGGTTCTACCTGCTTCAAGAAGGTACAATTTGTCAGGATCAAGATCTCATTGTTCGCCTCACCAGGGAGCACTCACTGAAGCATGAGGCTCAGAATCTATTGATAGGCCTGGTATTCAATGGCACCTCTAAATGATCTGTAGTTATTACCAGGGTCAGATCATATCACTACTAGATCAGGAGGCAACTGACATTTGCAGGCTGATTTGAGCATAAACCACCTTTAGAAACAACGATTAAGTTCAATGCATGAGTGTAGACAAGAGACCAAGGTCGTAGAGAGACAGTGGTGGTTCAGGGTATATAATCTAGCTGGATTCTAGGGCAGGCAGCATAGGTTCAGGGTTAAGGTAAAGCCAAGTAGTTAAAGTGAAGGTGCTCAGGCAAGCCAGGTCAAATCTTAAGAATCTTATGTTAACTACAAGGAAGGACATACTGGACTGTAGGCACTACCAGGGTCCTGTACCCAACAGATCAGGAGGCAACAGATGTGGAAGTAAAGCCACAGACTGAGATTAGCAGAAGCATTCTTTGGGAATAATGGCACTGGGCATAGACAAGAGACTGGTCAATGTTTGAGGCAGACATTTTAGGTTCACTTGCAATAATCAAGCCAAGGCCGAGAGCAGGCAGCATATGTGTCGGTTCAAAGTCAACGTCAAGCTGACTATACCAGACAAAGGTTGATCCGACAAGCCAGGTTAAACACAACCTTTTGGCTTTTGATGGCAAAGTGACCACCCTATCATTTCCTGTCTGTCTGTCAGTCTCAGCCAGTCAGTAGGGATGAAGCACCAATGCTGCATTGTGACGTGACTAAAAGTGAACTTCTGGAAGTGTGGTAGATCCAGATAATTCTAGTTATCAGAGGTCAGAGTTGATGGTCAGAAAGTTGTGGTTTTCCAAGGGCTTAGGTAAAGATGTGGTGAAAAGCAGACAGGGTTGTTCCAGGCAGCAGATATAAGGCAGCCAGGACAGCAGGAGGTCACCCAATACATTTAAAATTTGATGTGCTCATTGGCCAATTAAAGGACGAACAGGGTGAGCAACAAGACACCTAGAGCTACTCATTGGGTAAACTGACCATTCAAGGGGCTAATTGGCTTACATTATAACCCCCTCGGACACTTGTGTCTCAGAACAGAACAACACTGATGGAGGGCATATGATAAGGTTGGATACTCTCCTGCACCTACTTGGACCACTGGGTGCGCTGATGCCGCTAGCATCAGGGAAGCTAGGAGCCCTAGGAATGTGCTACAAACCATGGCCAGGAAAGTACAAAAGTGATACCTTTAGAAACCATTATGAGGCTCATAGTAGTTAGACCATTTCCACTGGACCTTCAAGCCTTAAATTCAAAGAGTTGCATTCTATCAAGCATGTTTTATTTAAAATTAATGGCATCACAAGAGCTTAACCAATAATTTGTTTTATTTTAATATTTTATTATTAAAATGATGACAGCTAACCTGTTGATCCCTAGTTGCCCATTGTACTGAGGCTGAGTTGATAAGGAATGATTGATTAGCGGTGGCTTCGTAGCTGCCGATCTTGATGTGTCGTATGGAGCCCTCTGGGGTTAACTGCCAGTTGATGATGTCATAGACTGCTGGCGGGTCTCCATTCTCATCGAAGTAAAGATCTCTCCCATTAGTCAGCTTCACTTGCACATTCTTTATGTAGCGCAGGAGCTGCAGGTTGGGACAAAAATATGTTATCAATTTTTCTGTAGTCCAAGACTACCTAATGCTTCCAGTAATTTCCACGCCCCATACAGCTGAGCTGTCAGGAATCATCATAGTCTGTACCAACTACCCATTTTTCAGGGACAGACTGGCCATACGGAGCACAGAGAGAATTCCTGGTGTGCCTCAACACTTTGGGACCAACTGGACTGGGTTTAGCCCCCTCACCCTGAGCCTGTGACAGAATTGAATAACTCCTCTTCTAACACTCCCCTCCACTCTCTGCCTCCCAAGTCTTCCCTCCATACCTAGCTCCGGTGTATGGGCCGGTGCATCCCCCAGCCAAGTCCATTTTTCGCCCCTGAAATGTTATAGCCTCAGCTTTATTGCATTGCTCTAGCGAAAGTTTTAGGTGCAAATCATGCTCTAATCTCCTCCCCATTTGAGTCACATTTTATTTTAACCCGCACCATGAAAGTCCTACCTTTCATGAGATATTTTAGTGGAAATGTAGTGGAAAAGTCTTGAGACCTAACTGAAACCCCTTATGGCAGAACTCCCAGCACCCCACCCACATAGACACACTTAGGGAACAACCTGCTCCCTGCCACCCGCCAACCAACAGGTATAGGAGAGTAACACTAGCAAAGAGTCTTCTACGAAAATAAGAAACTAAGTGATTGTCCCGCTGGCCAATTTAACTGTTTGTAGCACTGGTCCTCCTGTTGATTGTGGTTGGTTCTGAGGAAGGGGGCCCACCGGACCCCGAAATGTTGACCTGTGACCTTTTGCAACTTGGATTTCTTTTATTCACAATATAGTTTTAGATTGCTGTTTTTTTTACTTCTAAGAAAATAAAATATAAATATACTTAACATAAAAACTATAGAAAGGTTATAAAGTGCAAGAAAAACAGTTTCACAAGTCAGGTCTAGATTGGAAAAACTTTTACTGTACCTGCCATGGTTGAAAATTTCTAACATTGGCACATATCCTATCAGAAAATTGTTCTCTTGCTGTATTGCAGATGATTAGATCTTCCAGGGCTTTAAAAACCACAAGGGCAGCAGTGTAGACATTGTAAGTCACGCGAAGGCTGGAGACATCATTGTAGCTATTATGAATGTTGCCTAGATCTTCAGTTCCTGTACATACATTTGTTGTGTTTTCATTATTCAAAAATTTACAGTTAAATGTTTCCTCCCAAAAATTCTTTATCCAGTGATCTTGGGGTTCCATAGAGAAATGGTTCTTGTTAAGAAAGTCCTTGAACCCAGGGATAGAGCCGCTGTAAAGGGCAATCCCAACTGTTCCCGAAAGTAACCTTGAATGTTCTAAGAAAAGACTGGAGGTTGACCAGGCTTCACTGGCCACAAGCACTTTGTCACTGACATTCTGAAGAAGCATTTCATCTAAAATGGGAAGCAAATTAATAGCATCAGAGAAAACGATAAGAACTTTGGCTGTAGACTTTTTTATGACCTCAACTATCCTTGGAGCATTACGATCTGGTCTGTCCATTTGAATATTCTCCATGAAAGCCACGCACGCTCCAGCCTTGATGATCTCCTTTCTGACCAGCAGAATTCCTTGTTGTCCATATATGTTGTCCAAAGCCAGCAAACCAACCCAGGTCCAACCAAATTGAAGCACTAGCTCTGACAGACCTTTGGACTGGAACGTGTCACTCGGCACAGTCCTGAAGAAGGAGGGAAACTGGGTCCTGTCACTCAGAAGAGGACTCGTTGAAAAATGACTCACCTGGAGAAACATTATATTTTGTGTTTTTATTTCACTAATGAATTTTATCACAAAAAAGAAATGTTGTTGGCCATAGATGTTTTCTAACTATTATACCCCTCAGTTGGAGCCTATGAAAGCACTTCCTCCCCCAACCGTTTTGCGGTTCCCAACTCCACCCATAGCTGCTTGGCAGTATGGTTATATGCCAGTCCCCATTAGATAGACATAACCCTACTCCACATAAAGGTGCAGAGGATATACCCACAGTACTTCTTCATTTGCCCCTCAATAACTTTTTCTCCCCTTTCACTCTGCATTCTACAGTGCCCCCCATAACCAAGTTGGAGCAGCAATGCTCTCTGCACCTGCTCCCGCCCAACAACACACCACCTTCTTAGACTGGTTGTGAAGCACATCAATCTCCCCAGCTCTCACTTTCTAACATTGAAGGGATTGTCCAGACACAACAAAAATAACCAGCAATACTCACATTTTTCAAGTGGAGCTCCAATGCCCAGACCCACTGGTGTAAAACTTACCGAGAGTGGAGAATGAGCATCCCATCGGTCCTCTCCTGTCTAAGATGGTGGTCATGGTTGAGTCTAGTTTATGCCATGTAGCACGCCTACTTCATTCATTGCAATGGATGGGTCAGTGCCAAAATGGGGTTGTCATGCCTGGAGTTCCTCCTTAGCCTTCGCCTGTTTCTCTCTACAACAATTCTCTGTAGTATGCAGCTTGACCTGCAGGTGACGCTGTCCTGCAGAGCTCCCAGGAATCAGCTAGCACTTGTGCCAATTACCTGCTGGCCTTTATATGCTGGTGCTGCCATGCAGTTAGTGGGTCAGCATTGATTCTGTCTTCAGAAACCTGAACTGGATCTAAAAACTCTGGATCTAAGAACGTTTAAGCCAGATTCTTGTAACCGGACCTCTGAACACAGAACTCTGCACTTGGATTCTGAACCCTGCAACTTGGACTTCCTTTTCAGCCCTTTGTTTCCACCCTGTTGCCTTGTTTTCCCTCTTGGACTTTGGACTTACCCTTGGACTGGATCCCTCATACATGTATGTTACCTCATTGCACACTGTTTTATGTATAGCACTCTGAGAGTGAGAGTTTTTTTTACAATAAACACAGTTTGCTGCATAATCCTAGTCTCTCTGCCTCGCAGTACTCAAATTACTGGTCACTCTTTATTAGTGTATTTCTCCCTTGAGAAATCCGTGACAGGGGTCTTGCGGGTCCACCTCAGCATGCCCCATCCATTGAAATGAATAGAGTGGGCATGCTGGGGGTCTTGAACTAGACTCAACCAAGTCCTCTAAGTTGGGCCCAGGAATGGTTTCCAGTGAAGGTGGCTTCTGCTAAACAAAAGCTCTCCCCATTCCTCTCAACCCTAACCTTCATCATATGTTCCCCCTTCATGTTAACTTACCCTAACTGATGTATCTATCTATACCAGGGGTTACCAACCACTAGCGGTAGTCAAGACCCTTTTGGGTGGTACTCTGCTGTCATCTATACTTTACTCAAGCCTGATTTGCTCAGTAAGTACACAACTGCTCCAAATAGTGATGTTGACTCTTTATGTGCATATTTGTGCGCTTTGTTTTTGTGCATTTTAACACAGTTTTAGGTGACCAACAACCCCCACAAACCACCAAGGTGGTACTTGAGAGAATCAGAAAATAGAAAAGGGGTACTTGATGACAAAAAAGTTGGGAACCTCTGTTCTATTCCATTTGTTCTCAGCTTCATTGCCAAAATGATTGCAATTACATTGTAACTACAAAAGACAATACATCTGATTGAAAAACACCTAAAAGCAGACCTAAGGTCCAAAATCAAGTGCCTCCTTTCCTACCCCCAATGTTCAACTAAACATAAAAAAGCCAAGATTGGTTAGGCTTCACCCGCTGCTACATGCTGTGGACCATTGTTGTTCTGGAGCAGGTATGTGTGTGGTACAGTGTAAGTGTGTCTGCCTATGTGAGACTTGGAGGGCGTGTGCTAGGGGCTTTAAGGCTCTTCTGTGCACACCCCTGCTTACAGTCAAAAGCGAGTAGGCTCCCTCCTTGATTGGCAGCAAGTGGTGCAGCACATGAATATCCACTATGGGGTGGATTCAGAGCCAGGTGAAAAAACTCACTTTTTCAGGAGAGAAAACAGACTCTTGCTTTTATTGTCTACCTTTGGACTTAGGGGGTTGATTAATAAAGGCTAGCGACAGGTAGTGCTTTGTAGCGGCAGGCAGCGTCTGGTGAACGTCGGGCGCTGTACGCAAAACCCCATTTAAGAAAGCAAATCTGGTGAATGCCTCTAACAGCGCCATGTAGCGTCACATGTATTATTACAGGCGGCTCAGTGTATAGCGCCGACGCTCTTGGTTCAGGAGCGCCATGTAGTACCTTTCGCTCAGTGTCGCTCTCCCATACATTTCAATGGGCTTTCATTAGTTTTGTACAAATAGAGTGTTATGCATTTTTTTTTGCTTCAATCATTGTGTGACCTCTCCTGGCTGCAAACAAACACTTTTAATATATATATATATATATATATATATATATATATATATATATATATATATATTTTTTTTTTTTTTTTTTTTAATTTTTATGCAGAATTGTCATTACAGGTCTGGCACTAAAGTGTTAATGTCACAATGTTACAACAATGTCATTCCATGTGTTTTTGCTTTGTTACTGGTGGATATGTGTTCAAGCACAGCTTCTGGCGCTCTATGCTACAGCGACCAGCTTTAGAGCTTTTGTAGCTTTTTCTAAAACATGGTGTGGAGCACTGAGTGCCGGGTGCACTGAGCTGGTGCTACCTCTCCCTCGCTGCAGCGCTGTACTTTTATTAGAGCGCCCAACACACATCACATTCATCAGTGACAGCCAGGTTACTACAGCGACCGCAATGCTCAGTTACAGCGCCCGATGCCCGCTTACAGCGCCTACTAGTGGTCTCTCTAAGCATCACTCTACAGACACTCATCTGGCAATATGTGGCGCTAGTAGTGAATCAGCCCCTAATTCAACACCAGGTGAAATTTTACATCAGTTAAATCAGTCCCAAGGTAGGCAATGAAAGTGAATGGTAGTTTTCTCTCCTATAAACAGGAGTGAGTTTTCTCAACTGGCTCTAAATCAACCCCATAGTGGACACTGAAAAGTGAACCAATTAATCCTTTAGGATCGGGGATGAATCTACCTTCTCTGGTGCCCTAGGCGAACTATACAAAGAACTAACCCCCAGGACGTTCTTCTCCACTCCTTAATTGAGTAGTGCTCCTTCCTATAATGGAAGCATCCCTGAATCATAGCAAAGGGTAGAAGGTGAGCCAGCTAGACCACAAATGGTTGACTGTATTTAAAAAGCAACATGCAATGCACCGTTCTCCACTGAACAACCAGATAATAAAAAAATAAATGGGTCCAGCAATCAGTGTTGCTTTGACTGAGGTGATTGCCTCACATGGCCTTGTAAAATGTGCACCACTAAAGCCTACATCAGGTAAGTACAGCTGTTCTGAATTGGCGGTGTACAAGTTGGCAGAGACAACTACAGAGACCCATGACTTTTTGTTATTCTGAGTCAATACTTTTTATAGTCACCATAGAACACAATTAAAGAACTATACAATTCTTACTTGTGGGTACCTGTAAAGCCCCAATATTTGAGCCATGGCAATGGAGTGGGTGGAAACAGATGCGCCAATGATAGCGCTCAGGGGCACATTGTTCATACAACGATAATTAGGGATGATGGCATTGTTTCCTGTGATGACTTGTAGACTTCCCTTTAAAGCCAGATGCAGATCACTGCAAGTGTCATAAGCTTGGAATCCCAAGGTCATATTAGAGAGAACATTTGGGTTGTGGTTGATCTCATCCAGGGCAAATACCAAAGCCTGGAACTGCTGATAATTCTCAAGGTGGAACCTACAAGAAAGAAAAAAAAAAAATCAACTGAAATGAAATACTTCCCAATAATGAAGATTTTAAGAAGACCCCTGAAAGCGAATATGGTGTGAATGGGTATATGGTGTTTGTCCGTTTTTGGTTTTTGGCCTGTGTCGGCCTATTATTGGTTGTATAGTTAATTGTTAGGCGCCCTCCGATTGGGAGAGGCAGCAATTTTGGAATTTTACAATTTGAAATTGTAATTGTAATGGTGCAATTTTGTAACCTGAAAAGCATAAATAAAAATTCATTAAAAAAGAGAAAACCCCAGTACTAACACTGGCATGGTAGTCAGGACAGAAGGTTGCCAGAAACTGAAAAGATGAGGATATGGAATTAAAAATGGTATGGATCTTTTTGGCCCATTTTCCAGAATTGTGTAGGTCCTTTCCTAAAACTGTCCAGGCAAACAAATTTTGATTCAAATACACTTAATTTGGGTTCCCTCTTCCTAGGACTACCAGTCCAGCAAACCAAGCAACCAAAGGCCATGCCAAAGGAGGCTGGAGCTGCTTCAAGCCACTATGCCCTTCAACAATGGCCCAGGACACTGAAATGTTGGGTACCCCACAAAAATCCCCCGGATACTGAAGAAAGGATCCAAGGAGCCAAGCAAGGAGAAGCACAGCCTGGGATTAAAGTGGACCAAAACCCAGAATTTATACTTTCTCGGGTTTTGGTTCACCCCTCTGGGGCAGGGTGCCCCACTGTGTGAAACTCTGCCGTTCTCTGACAATACTCCTCTCTTGGTTCAACAGCGTTTATCCAATCAGTTTCTCTGGCCATGCATATTAATGTGCGGCTAGAGAAGCTGAATGAAATCCACAGCGCATACATCAGTGGCACATGGCATCACTTGCAACCCTTGGCTGTGCACGGCCAGGCACAGCCATTCAGTTGTGGTGGTTGTGCCCATGCACAGCAGAGAAGGGATACAAGTGATGCCGCCGCCGCTGGGAGCGCATTCACCATGTGCTTGGCGGAAAGGTAAAAATTGCGGTCAAACCAGGAGGTTTTGCACAACGGGGCATCCTAGTTCAGGATGCCCCAGGGAGAGGGAATCAGCTGGCCATGGGGTCTCATAAATCCCAGGGCCAGTTTTGGGCCACTTTAATATTTTCAAGTATTAAAGTGGTGAACAAGGCAGAGGGAGTAATGCTCATTTGAACCCTTTGCCAGTTCTGCAAAAAGGGGTTGCATGAAAGTGTAGACGGCCAGCTCAATCCCACTGCAGCTTCCACAGATGCACTGAGGCTCAGGACTCACCAGCAAGGTCCATATACATAAAAAATTTCCATTGTCCAGCACTCAAGTGTTCCTTAAAATTTCTCAGTTTATTGGTCAAGTTAAAAGTTAAAAGGGGTTGCAACCTACCTGTCCACCCAGGGGTTGCAGGTGGGTTGCTAATGCCTGCTCCCAATTACACCCCACCTTCTGGGCATTGGGGGATTGGATGAGCCTGGCAGTCATCAACATTGAGCCAGTGCTTTTCCAGTGGTGCCCATTTTTGTGAGACATCCCTGCCCCTGGCAGTACACAGGCCTAATGCTGAAAGAAATCCAGGCTACTAATAGCATGTTTGAGCTTCCACTCTATGGGGATACTAGCCAGAATTCCTGGTGCAAGTCCCCTGCCAACCACACTACTATCTAACCCTATTTGGGAATCTCCTCGAACCCCGACAAGTGACACAATAGGTGAAAAAAAACTCCCTTATGTTTTTTTAATTGTGTCAAGGTCATTGTGTCATGGTCAAGACAGCATTATCTGTCCATGGGCCACCATATCATTTGCCCCCTGCTATACTATCCTGCTTCTATGCCATCATAAGACCTTCTTACAGAGATATGCACCAACCACCTTACACTGCCCTAGGACCCCATACAGTACCTACTCCACTTACATAGTACAGGTGGTTTTAGGTGGCCTCTGGGTAAAGTCAATCTGTTCATAGACTTTGTCCAGATGCAGGGGTAGGATGTGCCCGATCATGATGTCTCCTGTCCGTGTTGTCCCCTCAAGGTCATTAATGTCCAGTCTGCATTTGTTGTTATGGAAGTATAAAGCCAAAATGAGGTGGATCAAGGTGAACTTCCACATAGCTGTATATAATATGTCCATCTTGATTTAGGTCAGCGGGCACCATCTGTAAATAAATTAGATCTCTTCAGCGGTATACTTGCATAACAAATGGAAGCATGGGCAGTTAAATGGCAAATGAAGTTTAACACAGATAAATGTAAGGTTATGCACATGGGAAGGAGAAATCTGTGTCATGATTACACACTAAATAAATAAACACTTGGTAAAACAACAATGGAAAAGGGCCTAGGGGTTTTAGTTGACAATAAGCTCAACTGTAGTAATCAATGCCAGGCAGCTGCTGCCAAAGCAAATAGGATCATGGGGTGCATCAGGAGGGGCATAGGTGCTCATGATCAGAGCATCATTTTACCCCTGTACAAGTCACTGGTCAGACCCCATATGGAGTACTGTGTACAGTTCTGGGCACCTGTGCTTAAGAGGGACATATTAGGACTGGAGCGCGTTCAAAGAAGGGCAACTAAGTTAA
The DNA here is from genome assembly GCA_027917425.1 of Gastrophryne carolinensis. NCBI lineage: Eukaryota > Metazoa > Chordata > Amphibia > Anura > Microhylidae > Gastrophryne > Gastrophryne carolinensis. The sequence goes on along the minus strand of CM051238.1, from coordinate 435,739,781 downwards.
TAAAAGGAGTGCGGGGACTAGAGTACCCTGACAGATTGTCAAAATTAGGTTTATTTAGTTTAGAAAAAAAGACGCTTGAGGGGTGATCTAATAACTATGTATAAATATATTCGGGGTCAATACAAAGATCTGTCCCACAATCTATTTATACCTCGGAGTGTAACTATAACCCGAGGGCATCCACTAAGGTTAGAGGAAAGGTGCTTTCTCCACCGACATAGGAGGGGATTCTTCTCTGTAAGAGCAGTGAGACTATGGAACTCGCTGCCAGAGGAGGTAGTTATGAAGGATACAGAAAAAACGTTCAAAAGTGGCCTTGATGCCTTCCTGGCATGTAATAACATTTCCAGCTATGGCTACTAGACCACTGGAAGGGGATCTATAGTGGCCGGGATGCCCTCCTTGCATGTAATAACATTTCCAGCTATGGCTACTAGACCACTGGAAGGAGTTAAACAGGCTGAACTGGATGGACTAAAGTCTTTATTCAGTCTTACATACTATGTTACTAATGCTAGTGGTTTCCAATCAAATTTATAAAGCATATGCGCATATTGGGGGGGGTCTCTTTGTAGTATGGTCTGATATGTTTGCTTGAGCCTTTAGGCTTATGAACTCAACCCGGCTCTGTCCCTGTATAGGCCTTCAGACTTCTGATCCCGAAACTGTTCTGCCCTTGTTTGGATCTCCAGACTTCTGATCCCAAACCTGTTCTACCCCTGTATGTGCCTCCAGACTTCTGATCCAAAACCTGTTCTGCCCTTGTTTGGGCCTCCTGACTTCTTAATCCAAACCTGTTCTACCCTTATAATTGCCTCCAGACTTCTAATGCCAGACCTGTTCTGTCCTTGTCTGTGCCTTCAGCTTTCTAAATCATATTCTGTCCTTGTTTAGACCTCTAAACTAAAAATCTGGCCTCTAAATGTTTGTGCCTTTAGGCTTCTGATTCCAAAGCTACTCTACCCTTATATGTGCCTTCAGACCTCCGATGCCAAACCTTCTGCCTTTGTTTGAGCCTCCAGCTTTCTAAATCCTAACCTGTTGTGTCCTTGTTTGGACCTCTGAACTAAAATCTGTTCTGTACCTTCTGATCCCAAAGGCCTCCAGACTTCTGATTCCAAACCTGTTTGGCCCTTGTCTAGGCCTTCAGACTTCTCATTCCAAACCCGTTCTGCTCTTGTAAGGGCCCCCAGGGTAAACCTAAACCTGCTCCGCCCTTGTTTGGGTATCCAGACTTCAAACCCAAATCTATTCTGTCACTTCTGGACCTTTGGGTTTTTAATTTACCTGTGTTGACCTGTGTTTGTTCTTCATGACTTCTGAACCCTGTACTTGTCCTGTCCCAAGTTCTGCGTTTCTTGTTTGTGTTTGAACCTCTGGCAATATTAATCAGTACATGGTCCATACCACCCTGTTCCTGTCTATGTTTCTGAATCTGAGCTTTAGTGTGTAATTTGCTAAAATGCAGTGAGCCTGCCTTTTCTCTTTAGGTAGCTACTTATTTCCTAATTTGTGGTAAATGTCTCTACCTCATTGAAAAACATCTGTACTTTATCTGTAGAACTTCAATATCCAATCAGGTAAATGGAATTAAAAAAAAATCCAAAAGTATATTTCTACTGTTGTGTGTTGAGAGCTCTCAAATTTTAGAAGATACTGGCCAAATAAGAGGGCACGCTCAGCACCTGAGATGGGAAGCCGGTCATATACAATGATGAGCTCTCCTACATGAGGTAGAGAGCTTGATATATTTTTGTGAATTACCCTCTTGGTCTCAGTATAGGTTCTTAATTTTAGGTATTCCAATGGCTTTGTTTCCTTCTGGCCTCTCCTGTGGCTGTATTTGGCCACTAATAGACTCTGTTGGAATCCAATCCCTCTGTTCCTTCTGGCCATCCTATGGCAGCTCAGTCAGCACATGCCTGCTCTATGTGTTTCCTGCTACCAGGGATGGACATGGGCCAAAAATCAGCCCAGGATTTTATTGGCCTCCAGCCAGTCCACAACATCCCGGATGAGCATTACTCCTATGTGCTTCCCAGCAAGTCAGCTGAGGCCTTAGTAGTGCAGGAACAGATCATAGTCAGGGGTGGATATGGTCTCTCTTAAAGCAATGGCACTAAAGCTTTAGTATTAAAGTGGCAGATGATGTGGCTATGGTGATAGAATCAGCAACTGAAAATAATCCTGACACGGGCTTTATAATGCATGCAGGCCTCAAAGCTCTCCATGTGGCCAGTCCACACCTGCCTGCTACCCATTCCTACCCATTCCTGGTCCCTGTTTGATACCTCTGGCTTTGTCTGCCATTTTATTGTACCTATGTTTTTTCCCAGACACCCCGCTTCACTACAGATCCATGACTTACTAAGATAGGCCACTTCTCATGCTTTGCCTAGTTGACCACTTCCCTTGAACTTTCCCCCAAGGACATTCCAAACCATGTATTCGAGTTTAACTGATATTATTTATTACTTTTGTCAACCGTGCTGTACATCGCAATATAAAACTGGTAATGCAAAGTCCCCTTACCCTTGTTAGGCTTACTCACACGTTTCTGTGCCAGTTCTCCAATGTGATGAAGGAATATATCGGCAGCAACCCAATACTAGAGCGGTAAGTAACCCTTTAAGAGGTAAGTAAGGTAAGTAAGTGACCTAATGTTAGTAACCCTAACCTTAGGTTAAATGCAGAGTTGTAACTAAAAATAACTGGGCCCTGTGTGAGGTTATATTAAATATATGACCAGATAAAAATATGACCAAAACTATGGTTGTCAAAACACACCTTGCCAACTAGAGGCATGCTAGTAAATTTGCCTGGAGTTACCAACAGGAAGCCATTTACATATGACAGGACAGAAGAACAAGCCACTTTACAACCTTGCGCTAACTAGGTCTTGTGGCTGAATCAAGTGACCCCTCCCTATGTGGTAAGTGACATCTACCTATTACAAAGCAGTGAATGAGACATTTGCTGCACACCTCTCTTCAAAAGAAAATAGATATTAAAGCATAACTTTTAACAATGGAACTCCCCTGCAACCCCATTGGCTACATCCAGCATGCTGCGCACCCCTATACCCAGTTTAAAAATGGGAGAGATGGGCACAGATGACATACCAGGGGATTGCTTCTATTTAGTGGCTGTTATCATCACTTTCTGTGTACCCCTCACAGCAGGACATTATCTTCATAAGAGGTAAAGGATTTCTGTTTATTTGATTTTATAAGCATCTTGCCGTATATTGTATGTCTGTTATTTTTATTGTACATCTTTGTTTTACATGCACTGCCCCTTATGAGTGAATTAAATCCTAAAGATTTATAAAGTGTACTAAGACATTGTATTGTATGTGTGCTAAATCTTATGCCCTGTGTGCTTGCCTATCGCTACTTTTGCCTGTCTAGGGGTGTGAGATCACTTTACAATCGGTAAATTGGGGTGTGACTTTATAGCTGTATAGTCGGGCCTAGGCCCTTATGGTGTGATTGGGCTTATTAATTGTATAAGGTGAGAACTTAGCTTGAGATCTGTGTTTGTATGTGTGGTCTGGCTATGACCAGTGGTGGCGGCTTTTCCAAAGACCCGTGTGGGTGGGTAAAATGATTGTAGGCAGTACGATCGAAATTCTGTCTGGATCAGAACATCAAACCTCCTTGATTCATGACACTCTGGTGCAGACATAAAATAGGGGACTTAGCATTGCTTCTTTTTCCAGTCACATTTAGGGTCCGAATTATATTACTAAACAACACATGAGCGTGAATCAGATAATAGTGTGTATTACGGGCCCCCATGCAGTAACAAACTTAGCATCTTGTAAAAGATTCTGAATTATGCCCCCCCCCCCCCCCCGCCGCAAACACACAGACAGGCACAAGCAGGAGTGAATGATGGAGGGAATACAGAAAAAGAGGAAAAGAGTGAGACAGAGACAAATGACGTGTGGGAAACAGAGGCAGATATACCCTTGGTATACATGCAAATAACCATGTAAATAGATATAATAATCTCTAATATGGAGCCTGTCTGTATCCTAGTCTGGATAATGCATAGTGTTCTGGAGTCTCACTTACTGATTACTACTTTTCCTCTTGTCTCAGCTTGATACTTGTTGCCATTTGCAGTTTATATATATTTATATGAGGATCCTCATTAACTCCTAACTCTCCATATAGACTGCTATCAGTCAGGTGCTGGGACCCTAGAGATAGCTTCCTAAGTGTAAGAATTAGCTGCCACCAGTGAATTTGTCAGTGTGCTTGCGTAGCTCCACACACACAATCAATCTATAATCATGCGTCCCTAGTGTTTCAGATACTGCCTCTTACAATTAATATGGAAAGAATGATGACTACAGCAGAATGGTGGTAACGTTGAATGGACTAAGGTTTAAAGTGGACCAAAACCAAGGATTTTGACTAAAACTTTGCCCCCGGGGCTTGTGTGAAACCCCCCAGGGTCACCAAACTCACCTCTTCCCGGTCCTATGATGCATGTGCGGCCACTCGTCCAATCAGCGCACTTGGATCTGCTCAAGCCCCTTCATCCAGAAGCTCGTCTAATATGAGCTGGTGTCTGCATCCCCCGCTACCCTCTAACAGCCATTCACAAATGCCTGCTAGAGGGATAATGGGGAAGCCTATGCTTCTCACGCATGCGCCATTGGACTGGGAACTAAGATACATTTATGGGTGACCTGGGGGGTTCACACAGCGAGACATCCCAATTCTGGATGCCCCAGGGTGAGGGAATTGATCAACCCGGGAATCTTATTGATTCCTGGTCCGATATGGTGCGCTGACGACCGCATCCCCCCGCTACCCTCTAACTATTGCAGTGTACATTTTCTAAAGGGGCTTTTCAAAGTAAAAATAAAAAAAATAAATACAAGGACACAATTTAAAAAAACACAATGTTATATTTATTTTATTTACATTGTTTAGTCATTGGAAAGGACCCCCCTCTTCCCTGGAACACTCTCCTGAGGCTTAGACAGGGCAGTAGTGTGGGGGCTACAATAAAAAATATCTTACCCTGTCCTGACATATAGGCATAGACCACTGCATAGGCCACTGCAGCCAGGTTGAACAGATGGGCATCCGCAGCTGTGTTCCTTGTCAAGATGTCCCGGGACACGGAATTACCCGATCCTGGGGTTCTTTAGATTCCAGGGCTATGCTACATGTGTTTTGGTATTCTTGAGCATGGATTCCGCTGCCGCCTGCCCTCCACCTGGGGCTAAGGTAGATTAATGTGGTTAAAAGGCTTTCCTTGGGAGTTTTACATTACCAGCGAGCCCGTTCCCCTGCTAGCAGCAGCATTTTCTCATTCTTAGCTCCTGTCTGGCCATGGCTGAGTCACAACTGATCCGAGGAACCTCAATAACTCAGCAGGGGAGCTGCAGCTCTTGACGGTAAGTAAGCCTCATTTTTTATTTTTATCTCTCTAATTAACCTCGGAGCTGGGTGGGGGGTAGGCATCAGCGGAATTTGGCCTTCTTCTTTAAGAGTTTATATTCATTTAGTTATCCATGTTGTCCCCAGAGATATTCTGTTGATAGGTTTGGAATATATGGTGGAGCCTTTTGGGAACCGTTTTGGAAAATTCCAGATGCAATGTTTTTGGGCCGCCAAGATGGTTATTAGGCAGCTGTGAGACATTCTATTTAAAATTCTGTAATACATTTTAAGTGCTTCATTTGGGCGAATTTGCCAAAGGATTGGAGAGTTCACCACACAAAAACACTCTCCACGTAGGTTTCTAACATATTTGAACGAGAAATGACCAACAAGAGGCCAAGGCATCCATGACTGCCATATACTTGCTCAGATTGCTTTGGCATACATGTTGGACTAGGAGCATAAAGCTAGATAGACTTTATAGGATATGTTTGGACTATTTCTGTAGATAAAATCCCAGTTTGGTGGCTGTATAAGCCACGACCATATTGAGTTACAGCTTTTTAAAATGTCCTTCTGAGATATTCTCTGGTGTTTTTGTCTGGTCTAGACAGTAGGATAAAACATTTGGGAAGAAACATACATATGACTAGAGCCCAACTGGAGGCCAAGATAGCAAAGATCTCCATGGCCACTGTGTATTTGCCTTGGGAACTGAGGGATGCTGGGATAAAAGAGATCCAGACAGAGAGGAAGGCCATCATGCTGAAAGTAATATATTGGGCCTCATTAAAGCTGTCAGGAAGTCTTCGAGCCAAAAAAGCCACAATGAAGCTAATCGTGGCCAAAAGAAAGAGATAACCCAACATGGACCAGAAGGCAGCTAGTGACCCTTCATTGCATTCAACGATGATGACATCAGGTTTAACATGAGTGTTGTACTGGGAGTATGGAGGGGACAGTGATAGCCAGGTAATACACAACAGTAACTGCAAAAAAGTGCAAGAAAAAACAATTGTGTAGGATACTTTAGGTTTGGTCCATTTCTGCAGATTGCTTCCGGGTTTGGTTGCCACGAAAGCTAAGACCACCATGATGGTTTTGGCCAAAATGCAAGAGATGCAGAGAGCAAAGATCAGCCCAAAAGCAATTTGCCGCAGAAGACATTTCTCAAAGTGTGGATATCCAATAAAAGACAACGAGGAAAGAAAACACAGAGACAATGAGACCAGAAGAAGAAAACTTAAATAGTAATTGTTGGCTTTGACGATCGGAGTTGATTTAAATTTAATGTATAACTGTAAGATAATTACAGGAACAGTAAAAGAAAAGGTTGTTGTAGACATCAAAGCTGTGCCCAAAGTGTCTTCATACGACAGGTAATCCATCAGCTTTGGAAGGCACCTGTTCCTTTCTGCATGTGACCACTGGTCCCATGGGCATTGAATGCAGTCCACAGAATCTGAAACAGAAGACACTAACATAGCATCAGAGTTCTATAGTTATATAGGTCGAAAACCCATCCTCATTCAACCAGTCCCCATTTGAAGATATTTTACCTTATCTACTAGTACCCATTCACAACATTTATCACTCCCCTCCTGATAAGGAACCTTATCCTCAACTTGGTCTACAACTTCAGGTTTAAAGTGGACCAAAACCCAGGATTTTGACTATCCTGGGGTTTGGTCCACTCCCCCTATGTGAAACCCCTCAGATCTCCCGGATCAACTCACCTCACCATGGTCCTACGGTGCATGCGCGCTCACTCGTCCAATCAGCACACTTGGAGCCGCTGAGCTATGGACGTCTAACCCGACGTCTTAGCTCAGCGGCTTCCGAGGTCGCTGGCGGCCGCATCTCGCACTTCCCTCTAACAGGCCCTGCTAGAGGGATAGCGGGAATGATTAAGGTAAGTGTAGCTGGCAACCTGGGGGGTTTCACACAATGGGGCATCCCGAATTTGGATGCCCCGAGGGGAGGGAATGGATCGGCCCGGGAATCTATAAGATTCCTGGGCCGATCCAGCTAGGTTTCAGTCCACTTTAATAAAACAATAAAGAATCAGACAAATAAAAAGAACTTCTGAGTTTTAAAACTTTCTAGGAGTGACATATATGTGGTGGGAGGCACTGTGTATGGTCTCCTTAAAGGAGGACTATCGCGAAAAAATGACCCAATGATAAAATCCATATAAATATGCTGGATGGCGGGAGGAGAGATCCTTAATACAGCCTGTGACATCCAATGTCCTAATTTATGTCATGATTTCCCCTCTACCTCATCCCCAGCATTTCTACAGGCATCCTATAACAAATAAACAGTTATTCAAAGTCTTCCTGCACACGGGGCAATAAATCCTTATCTAGCAACAGAAAGCACCACTGATTAGGAAAGGTGGGGGGACTGCAGCTTGGAGAAGAGATTTACTAAAAGGGCAACTAGAAATAATTTGTCCCCCAGCACCCACCCAGGGGGGATGGCATCTGTCCTTCCAGCCCCTTGGAATTTAGGATAAATCCAGGGGGAGAAATGGTTTTCTTTGTCACATACAGAGGGTCCGATCCTTGATCGTGGTGTGTCTGATCCATTGCTCCTTCTAACCCTCGGAAAGCTGAAGACTTTGTATCCATTTATGAGGTATAGGATTTTCAGTGTTTTTCTCCCTTTTTATTTTCTAACAATTTTTCTGCACATTTGTATATTTTTTTTTGTTCATTATTTGTATTTTTGTCCTTCTATTTTTTTTATTAAAATTTTAAAATTTCCATTTTGCACGGGCCTACCTTTTTGGCAATTAGAAATCCTCTAACCTTGTTTCCTTGGAGCTCTAAAAACTACCCTGATTTCTGAAGATTGTATGACCGCTCGTAACTGTGTATTAACCCCATAGACTGTAAGATCGATTGTAACTAATCCAATGTATGATTGGGAAAGTGTAACTAATCATATAGTGTAACAAGGGTGAATGACTCACAATTTACTTGGAGTGCTGCATGGTGACTGTGTGTGAGCCAGCAGATTGCAAGCTGATTGTATCTGATTGTTCGACAGCAGAACTGATCAGACTCTCCACGGGATAAGTGTGGGACGGAATTAGTGTGGATTGCATGTGCCCTTCTTGTATGTGGAGAGGGGTGTGTAGGTGTGTGGTGACTGTCTCGATTACTCGCCAGCAGAGTTTGATCGGATGGTGATTGAGGAGGGTTCCACCAGCCCGATTTAAACGTTTAAAGTGTAGTTGCGGTGGTGGTGGTGGCAGCTTGTTGTAATTGGTGTGTGGGGTGTTTCTGGTGTGATTGCTCTCTATGCTGGAAGCACCCCACACACGTCACAGATCGCTCGATCAAACAGACGTTGAACTATCGATTTTGTGACACACCCAGCATCAAGAAATCCAAGAAGAAAAGCAATCGATCAAGAAAGCAAGCCAGGCTTGCTTTTTTAATGGAGTAAAGGGGGTGGGAGTCGCTCATCACTGCTATTTATAAAAAAATTATTATTCAGGACCTGGGAACCAATTTACAGCCCAGTTTAACCCTCTCATCACTATATAAAATTCAGCAAACAGGCATATGAATATGTACAGAAACTAGGGGCCTTCGTTTGCATACAATTGCAATTGCATGTGTTAAATCCCACGCCACGCCTAGTTTCTGAACATATTCATTTGCCTGTTTGCTGAATATTATATAGTGATGAGAGGGTTAAACTGGGCTGTAAATTGGTTCCTAGGTTCCTCCCATCCCCTTTACTTTACTTTTTAAATGGAGGGAAGAAGAAATCAGGGGAACAGGTTCTGTCTCTCCTGACTCACACGGGGAGGGCGATTCATTAATAGCGGCAGGTAGCGACAGTTGAGCGACTGTAGCGGCATTTTCAGAGCGCCCGCTAGTAGTCGCTGTGCTTGGCCGTTGTTCAATAGTTGATAGCGACTCAGTCGGTTTGCCGTAATGTTGAATATTGGGTGAGGAGTCGCTATTTGACAGGTTCCGCGCTGTATGGGAGCGCATGATAGCGACTGGCCCTAGCCACCGGCTCCCACCATATTCATTAAAAAATCACGCTCAAAATATTCTTGCGCTGTTAAATGCATGTTTAAATCCCAGAGCGCTGGCGGCGATGGGTTAAAAGTAGTTTTTTAACCCCCAAACCACCATGTTTTTGGAAACCAAAAAAAACAAGTTTTTAAAATAATTTTGTAATATGAATACATTAATATCAGACCTGTAATATCAATTCTGTACATTTATATATTTTTATTTTTTTTACCTTAAAAAAAATATCTAAAATGGCAGAAGTGGTCACAGAATTTTTCACATTTAAAAAAAAAAAATTATAACAATTAATTATGAATCTTTAAAGATTGTTCCATTGAAATGCATTGGAGAGCGCCAGGTAGCGAGAGGTCATACCTGTCACTGTTCAAGGTCGGACGCTGGCGCTGTGGGCTGAGGCTGGAATAATGATGAATGAGTGGCTATATGGCGCTATCTCAGTCGCTAAGCAGGATTGGCTTGATAAATGTGTGATTGTGGTGGGGAGCCGGCGTTCTCGTGGCGGGGCCCGTCATTACCGGCCGCTCACCAGTCGCTACCTGTCGCTATTCCTTCATAAATAAGTCGCTACCTGTCGCTATTCCTTCATAAATAAGGGCCTTAGTTTTATTCAGTTCCCGTGTATAAGTGACCCCTCCTCTCATTAGCCAATGTGTTTATATAGATTTTTAACATTACACAATTTCGCGATACACTTCCCTAAAGGTCTTTAACGCAGAAGGAGCTGTGTCACACTCAAATATAGCAGCTTCCTGTACAACCCTGGAAACACAGCAGCCCATGCCAATGGACCCCAGGACAGATCTCCCAACCCCTCCGCCTGACTGGTGGGAGTACAGTTAATGAGAAAGTGGCATCGGCAAGCCAACTGCTGGCATGTCAGGCAGGTGACTTGCCAATGCCACCTTTGAACTATTATAGATTAATATTACACTATACTCATCTTCTTTCAATCCACCCTTCTTTCCAGGTGGCTCCTAGGGGTCCATCATCACCCTGGCATTCCACCAAGGGAAATTCCAGCCACCATGGAGGGAGCATTTATTGTAGAATCTCACTCTGAAGTGGAGGCACATAGAGGGAATTGCCATGTCTTGCAAGGACCAGCCTCATCCACTTCTGGAGGATAATAATTTATAAAATGCAAGCAACACAAAAAGATGCTTTCTAGAGAAACAGTTTAGATCAGGGACTCCCAATGATTGGTATATGTAGCACTGGTGGTATGCAAGATCCTATTGGGTGGTACTTGGAGACGCTGTAGACCAAATATGATTAAAACACTGATGATTGAAGCACACCTATTTAGAATCGTAATGTAAAAAGAAAGAATGATAAGCAAATGGCGTTCAGCCCTCTCACCTGTGTACCAATCACAGGAAAGTAATACCGTAATGAGCAATTTGAAGAAGACGAACAACCACAGTTTGAATTGCAAAAATGTGAAGGGATTTTAATTGAGGAAAAGGGATCACAAGTGCTGTACAAGCATGCAGAACAGTATCTTAAAGCAGTATATAGGCATTTTGTAATAAGGGGTCACAGCCCCTGAAAGTGACCGCTAGATGGCGCTCCTGTACATATATAGTCAATGCATGATATTACCAGTATAGATTTAAGCCATAAAGACAACATAAGGAACGAACATTAACCCAATGGTAGTGAGAGGAGTGCTATTACTCCCCTTGAGAAAGGCCAGAGCGGCCGAAACGTCGAGGGTATTACTTCCACCTGCGCCTGCCTGTAAGACTTTTTCCTCTGTATTATCACATCATTACTGTACTTTCTTTGAATTGCCCGTTTGTATAGTGTTTTGGATATTGGGGAGTAATAACACTCCCCTCACTACCATTGGGTTAATGTTCGTTCCTTATGTTGTCTTTATGGCTTAATATCATGCGTTGACTATATATGTGTACAGGAGCGCCATCTAGCGGTCACTTTCAGGTGCTGTGACCCCTTATTACAAAATGCCTATATACTGCTTTAAGATACTTGTCAGGTCCCGGAGACACCCACCTTCCAATAAATCAGCAACCCCCAATCTCCGCTGCTTTCTTCGCCTATAGTAAGCCCCCGTTTGCCGGGACGCTAGACACGCCTCACCAGACACGGTTGCCCCCAGGTCTTGTTAGCACAAAGGATGCTGACTTATGCAGGGGAAGGCAGATGAATCCAGGGACTAGACTGAGTAGCAATAAACGGACAGGGGTCATACACGGGTGGTCAATCCGAGGAGGCACGGTACAGAAGGGTTAGACGGAAGAGTAGTCAGGGCAAGCCAAGGGTCACAACGGGAGGTCAGAAGTTCGTGGTACAGAGGAGCAGGCAGAATCTTAGTTTAAAGAGCAAGCAAGGTCGGTCCAGGCGGCAATCAGGGATGGTCAAAACACGGCAATAATCACAAGGAGATGAGCTATCAAAATCGCACCCAGTAGCACGCTATAACGGGCAAGGACTAACTGCAGGGTGTATACCTTTATAGGATGGGGGCTGACTGGATTGGCTGAGGGGGGAAGTGTAATGATTGGTGTAATTGGGAACTCTGGGCTGATTGCCCAGTTTGAACAAGGGAGGCGGACAGTACAATTGGGGCACATGCCTTCTAACAGCAAGGGCTCATTGGCCCATACTAATCACCTCCGGCGGGCGCGCTGTGCGCAGCGCCGCCGGAGGGCATAAGTGAAAGGCAGACGCACGCGCACGCGCGTACGAGGACACGCGCCGGGAGCGCGCCGCACAGAGAGCGGCGCGCCCGCTCCCAACGCTGCTGAGCCGGAAGCCGCCCGAGCGGCTGCTCGTGACAGCCGAGCGGCGGGCGGGCAGGAGCGACGGGCGGGCAGGAGCGACGCCGACCCGCCGCCGGCTGCAACAGACGCCCAGCCCGCGGAGAGGAGTCGGCGGGGGAGCGTAGGACAGGTGAGGCGGTGGCCGTGACAATACTGTTCTGCATGCTTGTACAGCACTTGTGATCCCTTTTCCTCAATTAAAATCCCTTCACTTTTTTGCAATTCAAACTGTGGCTGTTCGTCTTCTTCAAATTGCTCATTAGAGGCTGTAGACCAACCTGTACCTCAATATGACCTGCAGCCACTCATACATAACACAAGTCTAATTAAAATTTCTCTTTTTTTTTTTTACTTTAATGGCTGTTGTGTGTTTCGTCATGGTTGTAGTTTGTTGGCAACACCTATTTAGGTGGTTCTTAATGTATTTAGAAAATGTTAAGTGGTATTTAGCAGCACTCCTGGCTTAGTGGGATATACAATTTCACTGCCTTATTCCTCACTCATAGTGGCTAAAAACAAAACAGAATATAAATGCAAACCTATTATTCAATATATATATGCACAAAAATGTATAAAGGACGGACTTAAATTGCTTTTTACATAAACATCAATACCGGTTCTGTCTTAGGCCCTTATTCATGAAGGGATAGCGTCAGGTAGGGGCTGGTTAATGACAGGTAGCGACTGGTGAACGCCAGATATGGCACGCAATTACACATTTTCAAGACGAATCTGTTTAGCGACTGGGATAGCGCCATATAGCGTCTGATTCATCATTTTCCCAGCCACAGGCGAACAGCGCCAGTGTTCAGCCTTGCACAGCGCCAGGTATGACCTCTCGCTACCTGACGTTCTCCCATACATTTCAATGGACGATCCTTTCCTTCTCTTTAAACTGTGTTTTTGGTTTTTTTTGGTTTTTAAATCTCAAATAATTATGTGACCTCTCCTGACATTGAATAAACAGTTTTTTCACATTTTTTTCATTTTTTATATATTTCTTCAAAAATGACATTACAGGTCTGCCATTAAAGTGTTCATGTTACAATGTTGCTACAATGTAATTCCATATGTTTTCACTTTGTTACTAGTGGATAGATGCTGGAAAACAGACTTTAATCACACCGCCTCCTGCGCTCTGGGCTTCGAACAAGCATTTTTCAGCGCCAGAGATTTGTGAGGCTGTTTTTTTGCTGATTATGGTGTGAGTCGGTCGCTATGAGCAGTGACTAACATGCGCTCCCATACAGCGCTGTACTGGTCAAATAGCGACTCCTCACAATGTATTCAACATTACTGCACAGCGACTGAGTCGCAATAAACTAGCGACTCACGGCCGAGCACTGCGACTTCTAGCGGGCGCTCTGCCTGCTACAGACGCTCTTCTGTCGCTACCTGGCGTTAGTGATGAATCAGCCTGCCCATGAGACCATTGACCCAACTAACATTAAAGGTTCCTGGTTCCGCATAAATGCTAAAGGTGATAAGAATCCTTTTGCCAGTTTACTGACATAGGCTATTATGGTGGTTCTTCTGCCTATATTAGTATTAATATGTGTGGCTGCAATAGCAAGCGTTAAGTGTCAACTCCACAGGGGTGGAGACTAAAATAATGGTTTGAACTACATAAGAAATATAAATATTTTTATAAACTTACCGGTATGGTTGGAGATCTTTCCATGGGGACATGGAACACACTGGAAGCAGCAGGCTGGTTGGCCTTTTATGGCAGCCTTACGGAATCCTGGAGGACAGCTCTCACTGCATAATGAGTTGGGTGTCTGGAGAAAAAACATTTTTACTGATCTTGTTCATCAATGATAAACCTGTTAGTGTCGATTTAGCACAAGGTAGAAAAAGGCACTACTTTTTAGGTGAGAAAACTGCCATTCACCGTCTACCTTAGGTGGGTTTAAAAAATGGATGCAAATTTCACCTGGTGCTGAATTGCCCCCAAGGTAGACAATGAAAGTGAATAGCAGTTTTATTTCCTAAAACATAGTGACTTTTCTCACCTGGGGCTGAATCGACCCTAATAAGGTGTTAATGCTTAATGTTTAATTTTAGTTTTGGAATGGACAAAAACTGCTACAATGTTCTTTTTCATTTCAGTTTTTCTATTAAGGAACAATGGACGCACGTTACCATATTTTTGCCATATAAGACGCACTATTTCCCCCCCAAAAGTGGGGTGAGTGCTTCTTATTGGGCGAATGTAAAGTAAAAATGAAAAAAAAAAAGAAAAAATAGTATACTTATATTACGCGCCCACTGTCCTCGCTCTGTCGCCGCCGCCTCTCTGGCTGACACTCGGGCATTTGTGTTAGAGCTCACTGACACCCAAGCGGCGGTGGCGGTGCTGGAAGTCAGAGCGCGGACAGACAACATCTCCGCTCTGGCTTCCAGCTCCGCCACTGCCGCTCGGGCCAGGTGCATTGACACACGAAAGGCAGCGGCGTGCCGGAAGCCAGAGCAGGAACGCCAAGGCGGTGGTGGCAGTCATGTAAGTATATATATTTTTTTATTTTTACTCAGGAGTTTGGGGGAATGCCACACTGCCTATATGGGGAATGGGAGGGGGGATGCCACACTGCCTATATGGGGAATGGGAGGGGGAATGCCACACTGCCTATATGGGAATGGGAGGGGGAATGCCACACTGCCTATATGGGAATGGGAGGGGGAATGCCACACTGCCTATATGGGGAATGGGAGGGGGAATGCCACACTGCCTATATGGGGAATGGGAGGGGGATGCCACACTGCCTATATGGGGAATGGGAGGGGGAATGCCACACTGCCTATATGGGGAATGGGAGGGGAGAATGCCACACTGCCTATATGGGAATGGGAGGGGGGATGCCACACTGCCTATATGGGGAATGGGAGGGGGAATGCCACACTGCCTATATGGGGAATGGGAGGGGGAATGCCACACTGCCTATATGGGAATGGGAGGGGGAATGCCACACTGCCTATATGGGGAATGGGAGGGGGGGATGCCACACTGCCTATATGGGGAATGGGAGGGGAGAATGCCACACTGCCTATATGGGAATGGGAGGGGGAATGCCACACTGCCTATATGGGGAATGGGAGGGGGAATGCCACACTGCCTATATGGGGAATGGGAGGGGGATGCCACACTGCCTATATGGGGAATGGGAGGGGGGATGCCACACTGCCTATATGGGGAATGGGAGGGGAGAATGCCACACTGCCTATATGGGAATGGGAGGGGGGATGCCACACTGCATATATGGGGAATGGGAGGGGGAATGCCACACTGCCTATATGGGGAATGGGAGGGGGAATGCCACACTGCCTATATGGGGAATGGGAGGGGGAATGCCACACTGCCTATATGGGAAATGGGAGGGGGAATGCCACACTGCCTATATGGAGAGTGGGAGGGGGAATGTCACACTGCCTATATGGGGAATGGGAGGGGGAATGCCACACTGCCTATATGGGGAATGGGAGGGGGAATGCCACACTGCCTATATGGGGAATGGGAGGGGGGATGCCTCACTGCCCATGGGATGGGGGGGTGTTTTAGCACAACATTTAGTTTAGAATATATTTTTTTTTCTTATTTTCCTCCTCCAAATCCTTCACATCCTATGCACAAGGAATTATTTGTGAAGGGGGCTCTGTGTGATAGTTATAAGTGGGGTAGGTATTACAACAGGAACACAGGATGGGAAGGTAAAGAGATTAGAAGATCAAATGTAGGTGTTCTAGGAAATTTGGGGCTCAGGTTTTAGAAAATGCGGAAGAGCCCCTGATACTGTCCCAGGCAGCCATTCCAAGGAGCCACGTGGAAGAGTTCCTGGTCTATGAAATAAGTAGTAGGGCCAGTATTGGAAGTACCTTGATGCAACTTGGAGGGGATGGTAAATGTTATTAAAGTGATTGAATGTACAATCCAAAAAACAAAAGGGCACTCACTTTTTGTCCCACACAGATAATCGGTCCTAGTCCGGTGATCAGCAACCAAACACAATTACTGGAACACATCCAAAAGGGCCCAACCTTCATTCACTGGTGCTTCCATGCCAAGTCACAGGGGCTCAGTCACACTCCCCCAACCTTCAATAAAATTAATTGCAAAGAGTTGAGAGGGCATGGCAGTGCTTCTGGGACTGATGGCGGGTCACCAGAACAACACGCAATCAATTCTGACCCTTGTACGAGCCCAGGACATGGCGAGATGCATGGGCTGCAGTGCAACCTGGGATCCAGTGATCAGGGGAGTTGATGATCAATGGACTAGAACCAGCTGTGCAGGACAGAAGGTGATTACCCTTTTGTTTTTTGATTGGGTGGTCAATCATTTTAAGACTAGCCAGTTTGGGGAAGAATGAGGGCAGTGGCAGAATGCCACAGAGAGCATGGGAGGGAGAGTAGGGGCTGGCATGCTGGAGAAAGAGGGAGCTGGAATCTTGCTGAGAGGGAGGGAGGGGAGCAAAGATGCTGGGTAAGGACAGGAAGAGAAGATTTAGGGTATTGAGAGGCATGGGGGAGAAGGGGGTTGCGACACTGGGGGTGAGGAAGAGAGAGGCAAACTGGGACCATTAATGGATAGGAGGTATTGGGGGAAAGGAGAGGTGAGCTGGTACCATTAAAGGCCTCAGACTACATTCAGGTAATATATATATATATATATATATATATATATATATATATATATAATATATATATATATATAGATATATATATATATATATATAAGGAGGGGGATGCCCCAAAACCCCTATACTGCCTTGAGAAAGTGACAGTTCACGGTCACGAAACGCGTAGGCTCATTTCCCAGGGGGGATGTTTGGTGCCTTTGGATACTATGGATATGTAAGATTGAGCATTAATTGTGTGGCTTGTACCTTTTCTTTTGATATTGCGTTTTGCACTTATGCCCTTATTCATCAAGCGATAGCGCCAGGTAGTGTCTGACGAGCGCCAGGTAGCGGCAGCTATCGGCGACTACCGACTCAAGTACGCCCGGCGGCGGTCACAATGACGCATTTATCAAGCAAAATGAGGCTAGCGCCGGCGAGAGCGACGGCTAGCGCGGCACTCATCATGAAGCCGCCTGGACCGAACAGCGCCGCTGCAAATTCCCTCACAGCGCCAGGTATGAGCTGTCGCTCCCTGGCGATGTCCAATGCATTTCAATGGAGCAATCTATAATCATTCATAATTAATTGGTATTATTTTTTTTTTTTTTTTTTTTAATGTCAAAAAATCGGAGACCACTTCTGCAATGTTAGGATTTATTTTTAAGTAAAAAAAAAAATTAAAAAAAAAATGTGCAGAATTGATCTAACAGGTCTGAGATTAATGTATTCATATAACAAAATGATTCTAAAAACATGTATAATGTTACATTCCAAAAATATGGTTGTTTAGGGGTTAAAAACTAGTTAATACACATCGCCGCCAGCGCTCTGGGGTTTAAACAAGGAATGGACAGCGACAGCACATTCGGAGCGTGATTTGTTGATGAATATGAAGCTAGCCGTTCGCTCTGGCCATTCGTTGTCAGGCGCTCACATACAACGCTGGACCTGTGAAACAGCGACCCCCCAGCCCGTATTCAACATTACCGCACACCGACTGAGTCGCTGTCATCAAGCTAACGCCGGCCAAGCACAGCGAATACTGGCTGGCGCTGAAAAAATCACGCTACAGTCGCTCATCTGTCGCTACCTGGCGCTATTAATGAATCGGCCTCCTAGTTGTTAATGAACTGATGTAAATAGATGCACTTTTGGAGCACAGGACCTTTATAAGGCATAGAGGTATTTATTGGGAATTATATTGATTGGATAGAAAATATATGCGGTTTGATCACGGTTTATTCAGTATATTAGGTAACACCCCCCTCCCTGGCAGATAGTGAAAATACAGTGTCCTTTATGTGTTTGAATGTACATTTTAATTATGCATTGTCTAGTTTGGCTTAATAGAAATACTTTTGTAATGCTAGTTATTATTAAGTCCAATTGTTAGTCTCTGGTCACAGCTTCTTTACTAGGGGGTATGATTTGATGATTTGAATCTGTTAACCAGAGCAGTGCACCTGGGTTAGTATATATTAGTTGTTGCAGCCCAGTTCTTATACATATATTATATATATATATACCACCGCAGGGAGGGGCTACTTATAGGAGGAGTAAGCTGATGTCACTTGATGTCGCCTCTATAATTAGCCCTGCCCTGTGACGGGAAGCAAGATGTCAGAAGTCGGAGAGATCGGTGGAAGCTGGGTGCTTTTGACAATCTTTCCAGCTGTCAGTGGCAGCAGTGGCAGACTTTTACATTTTTATTTAACAATTTCAAGAATAAGACGGTTGGCACGAACCACAAAAAAAATCGGATTTGTGATGAAATGCGTTTTCCCTGAAACTCGGATCGTACTCCGGTTCAGCTCGCTCATCTGTACTTAGGCCCTTATTTAACAAGGGATAGCGACAGGTAGCGACTGGTGAGCGGCCGGTAATGACGGGCCCCGCCACGAGAACGCCGGCTCCCCACCACAATCACACATTTATCAAGCCAGTCCTGCTTAGCGACTGAGATAGCGCCAGATAGCGACTCATTCATCATTATTCCAGCCTCAGCGTTCCGACCTTGAACAGTGACAGGTATGACCTCTCGCTACCTGGCGCTCTCCAATGCATTTCAATGGAACAATCTTTAAATATTCATAATTAATTATTATTTTTTTTTTTTTTAAATGTGAAAAATTCTGTGACCACTTCTGCCATTTTAAATAATTTTTTTAAGGTAAAAGAAAATGTAAAAAAAAAATGTACAGAATTGATATTACAGGTCTGGTAATAATGTATTCATATTACAAAATTATTTAAAAAACTTGTTTTTTTTTGGTTTCCAAAAATATGGTTGTTTGGGGGTTAAAAAACTACTTTTAACCCATCGCCGCCAGCGCTCTGGGGTTTAAACATGCATTTTACAGCGCGAGAATTTTTGGACCGTGATTTGTTAATGAATATGGTGGAAGCCGGTCGCTCTGACCAGTCGCTATCATGCGCTCCCATACAGCGCGGAACCTGTCAAATAGCGACTCCTCACCCAATATTCAACATTACGGCAAACCGACTGAGTCGCTATCAACTACCGAACAATGGCCAAGCACAGCGACTACTAGCGGGCGCTCTGAAAATGCCGCTACAGTTGCTCAACTGTCGCTACCTGCCGCTGTTAATGAATCGGCCTCTTAGGCCCTTATTTATCAAGGGATAGCGCCAGGTAGTGTCTCACTAGCGCCAGGTAGCGCCAGCTATCGGCGGCTACCGACTCCAGAACGCCAGGCTGCGAACACAATCACGCATTTATCACGCTAAATGAGGCTAGCGCCGGCGAGAGCGTCAGCTAGCGCGGGATTCATCATGTTGCAGACTTCAGCGAACAGTGCTGCTGCTAATCCCATCACAGCGCCAGGTATGACCTCTCGCTACCTGGCGCTCTCCAATGCATTTCAATGGAACAATCTTTAAATATTCATAATTAATTGATATTAATGTTTTTTTTTAAATGTCAGAAATTCTGTGACCACTTCTGCAATGTTATATATTTTTTTTAAGGAAAAAAAAAAAAAAAATTTGTGCAGAATTGATATTACAGGTCTGATATTAATGTATTCATATTACAAAATGTTTTGAAAAACTTGTTTATTATTTTTTCCCAAAAATAAGGTTGTTTGGGGGTTAAAAAACTACTTTTAACACATCGCCGCCAGCGCACTGGGGTTTAAACATGCATTTTACAGCACGATAATTTTTTGAGCGTGATTTGTTAATGAATATCCTGGGAGCCGTTCGCTCTGGCCATTCGCTGTCATGCGCTCCCATACAGTGCGGAACCTGTCAAACAGCGACTCCTAACCCCGTATTCAACATTACCACACACCGACTGAGTCGCTGTCAACAACCGAACAACGGCCAAGCACAGCGACTACTAGCGGGCGCTGTGAAAATCACGCTACTGTCGCTCATCTGTCGCTACCTGGCGCTATTAATAAATCGGCCTCCCCGTTATTATTGCTGTGTAAAGCTTAATACCATTAGAATATTTTATGAAAGAGGTCTTCATCCCTACTGGCTGAAGATTATACAAGACAAAAAAGGAAGCACTAATAAATGATCAAAAAGTAATCAAAAAAGAAATCAATTTTATTTAAACAATATAATCACACCTAAAAACAACACATAACACAAAAGACACTTAAAAACATGCTTTGTTCTTTCTTATGGCTCAGAGTTGATATCTAAGGATATATATATATATATATATATATATATATATATATATATATATATGTGTTTTTAGTGCCGGCACAAACATTTGGGTTCCCTTTGTTTACTTTATGGGCATTTGGTCCATACTTGATATGCATAATTATGTATTGAGGGAAATTGTTGGGGCATTTGTGATGGAGTAGAGCAGCATGTTTTTAAGTGTCTTTTGTGTTATATGTTGTTTTTAGGTGTGATTATGTTGTTTCAATAAAATTGACTTATTTTTTTGATTACTTTTTGATCATTTATTGGTGCTTCCTTTGTGGAGATTGGTGTGGCAGAGTTCCACGGCAACTCCTTTTTTATCTTGATTGATTAGGTTTTAGTTTAGGTGAGCACAAGTGTTATTTTGGGTAGTGCATCCTTTGTTTTTGATTTGGCTAAAGATTATACAACCTCAGTACACTGTCACAAGAACTTAGGATCTGTTAGGCTCACCGATTGGTTTGCTGTGGTCCACATCATGGCACTCGAGTTAATAGTAAACACATGGTTAATTGAAGCAGTTGTATCATAACTGCCAATCTTCTTGTGTTGCATGATGCCCTCGGGGTCCAGCTGCCAGTTCACAATGTCATAGACGGCTGGAGGGTCGCCATTTTCATCAAAGTAGAGTTCCCTTCCATTATTCAGCTTTACTCTCACCCTCTTCATGTAGGGCAGTAGCTGTAGGATTTGAAGATAAGCAAATAATCATTGATGTAATAAATGTGGTATTTAGAGATGAGCAAACTTTTTGAAAGTTTGATTTGCCCAATTTGTTGAATTTCTGAATTTTCCCCCTAAAATTCGGGTTTGTCCAAATCAAACTTTTACAAACTCACTCAAAATAATAAAAAGTAATCGAAATCTCAGTTCCTGTGCTAGTGCCGAGCAATGTCCTCATCCTCTGGCTCTGGCAGCTCTTCAGCTGGACACAGAACACATGTTCTCTGGCCTGTGCTGGGCTCCCTGCATCTCGCTCCCTGGCATAGGGAGGGGCTTTTATCCTGGCGAGTGAGCTGTCAGCTCATTCTGCTGGTATAAAAGGCCCCTCCCTGCATTGGAGAGCGAGATGTTAGAAGGCTGAAGCCAGACGCGGAGCAGCTGTGACGGTCTCACCGATCTTCTGGCTGACCCCTCATGGCTCAAAGCTCCTGTCTGATTCAGCTAGAGGGTTGTATAGGTAGGCTTGAATGCTTTAGGACATATAATGTCCGCTCATGATGAGGGGCAAATGCAGCACTACAATTATGTCTGCATAACATTTTAGCTTTAAGAAATCCCAGAAATTCTTGGGAAGGGCTTTCAGTCTGCAGGGATTCAAGGATGGAACCAAAGACTTGCTGAACCTTGGCATGTTGAAGTTGATCTGTAATACCAACATTGATATAGGCATTTTGGTGTTTATATATTTTACCAGGCTTCTAAAATGGGGTTAATTAGGTTTTTTTTTCATCAAAATGAAACATGTATTTCCTGCTACCTGCCAGGGTTTGAAGTCCGCAACATCAGCACATATTGTTTTAGGAAAAGGTCCTTCACCATTCTTGCACCTTTTTAAATCTTCCATTGCCTGAGCCACAACATGTACTGCACTGTAGACGTTGTAGGTTGCTCGTAAATTAGACACATCATTGTAGCTGTTCCTGGTGCTGTTCAGTTCTTCTGTTCCTGTGCAAGCTCTTGTTGTATTGTCTAAGGCCCAAGGTAAGTTGTCATCTATAAAATTGCAGTTAAAAACTTCTTCCCAAAACAACTTCACCCATTCGGTCTCCGGAATCGTAAAAGGATGGATCCTGTTTAAAAAGTCCCCAAATCTTAAAATGGTTCCACTGTAGAAGGCCAAGCCTATAGTTCCAGCAAGCAGCTTAGATAAAGGCCCTTTTGAGAACAAGCTGGAGGTAGACCAAGCCTCGCTAGCAACAAATATCTTGTCTGTCACGTTCCATCTCAACATCTCATTCAGAACAGGAAGTAGATTAATAGGTGGTGAGAAGACAATCACAACTTTAGCTGTTGACTGCCTAATGATTTTAACAATATGCAGAGCATTGTGGTCAGGCCGACTGGTGATAATGGTCTCGGAAAAGGCTACACATGCTCCAGCCTTGAGCAGCTCTTGTTTCACCAGTTGAATACCTTGCTGGCCATAATCATTGTCCACGGCAAGTAACCCCACCCACGTCCATCCAAAGTGCATCACTAACTGAGCAAGTCCCGAAGACTGAAAAATATCATTGGAAACAGTTCTGAAAAAGGAAGGAAATTTAGAGCGGTCACTTAGTAGAGGGCTGGTTGAGAAATGACTGATCTGTTGAAGAAATGTCACATATAAGTTTGTTAGCTTTCAAAAACATTTACTCTTCTATTTAGAAGCACAGCCATACTCTACTAACCTAACAGAGCACATTGAATCAAGTCTTATTTTAGAATACCATTGTGTAAAAAAATTTGCACATACATTTGTACTCGAGTTATACCTGCAGCTATACCGGAATTTGAAATGAATTAAGGAAAAAATAAATTTGAGGTCCTCTTCCCAAGGTTACCAACCTAGCACAGCAATTATACAGACATGTTCCCCCATGGATCCCTTTCTGACAATGCTAACACAAGCCAGTCCATTTACAATAAGAATTGTTGGGTGTATCGAAAGTCAACATATGAATAGAAAATTACCTAAAGCATCAGGCTCTAATTAGGGCCAAGCCATGGTGAGTGATGTTTCTCTAACCAATCTATTGTGTTAAGAGGGGTATCCCTAAGCTAAAGGAATTATCCTTGGTTGCAGCACAAAAAGCTGCCTCTTGAAGCAAAAGAACTGTCCTGGCCTGGATTTCTATAGCCAGCAGCTGCAGACAAACTTAGGATGGGTCTTTGGGACCACAAAATAATTTGCAGTATCTATAATTTTGATGCTTAGATCCAGCAGAGTAACTGTGGTCACATTAAGACAATATATAGTGTGTTTTGAGGGATAAAAAAACCTTAATTATCAGCTATATCTCTTCAATTATCTTTTCAATTAACATTTGATGCTCGGGGAATTGTAATGCCCCGGCGAATTATATCAGGAATTTAGTAGATAGTGGGGCAGCTCTAAGCCCGGCTTCCCTTCCTTTGAGGCCATAGCAATGGTCACTGGCTGGGGACAGGTGGGCAGAGTCACAGGTAAGCAGAGTAGTAAGCTAGGCACAGGTGAGCAGAGTAGCACTCTTGGAATAGGTTAGTACACACACTGTAGCAGACTGGAAACCAGTAAGCAGAGTAGCAGGCTGGAAACGAGTAGAAATGAGTAGAGACAAAGGTTGGGAACAGGAGAGCAAAGTAGCAGGCTGGGAAAATGCGAGCAGAGTAGTGAACTAGGCACAGGTGAGCAGAGTAGCAGGCTTGGAACAGGTTATTACATAGATTGGGAACAGGAGAACAGAGTATCGGGCTGGAAATCGGTGAGCAGAATAGCAAGCGGGAAACAGATGAGTAGAGACAAAGGTTGAGAACAGGGGAGCAAAGTAGCAGGCTGGGAACATATACACTCTAGACAACCAACCTGTCTATGCCACCAAAGTGGCAAGCTGCTGAACACCCAGATCATAGGAGGTCTGGTACCTGACAGAGAGCCTGTAACCCCCATTCACGATCTTTAGCAGCAAATGGAACACTAGGCGACGGGCAGGCCCTTTGGTGGTCAATGAGTTGGTAAAGTCAAAACAGAGACAAACTGTACACATCAAAAACAGACAGATTATGGAGTATATGGGCCCCTGTACAGACAACGGAGGCTCTGGGCGCTAGTACAGACAATGGAGGGCTGGGCCCCAGTACAGACTATGAAGGGTTTAGGCCCAAGTACAGATAAAAGAGGGCCGGAGCTCCAGTACAGACAAAGGAGGGCTGGGGTCCCAATACAGACTATAAAGGATGCAAGCCCTAATACAGATTATAAAGGACGTGTGCCCCAGTACAAACTATGAAGGGCGTGAGCCCTAATACACAAGGCAAGATACGAGCGTCGCAGAGCAGATGCAGTGATCCAGCCTGAAGGAAGGGCTAGACACATACATTTATAGGAAAGACAGAGGGAATGATCACCATCACCTCTGGGTCTTTAAACAGAGCCCAGACCTAACCTACATCCAAATCCCTGCTAGACCCTCATTGATGCTCTTGTATTTGAATCAAATAAAATATTCATTTCACCATGTTCCAGAATCTGAGGGAAAGTCTTGTCAGCAGAGTGGAGATTGTCATGATGGGACCAGCTCCATATTGTTAAATGTCTGTTAAAATAGAACTCCATAATTAGTTAAAAAGGCAGAGAGATCCCTAATTATTAGCGTCCAGTGCACTGCTGTACTGCTTCAACAGCGTCCCACTAACCTGATAACATTTAGAAGAAAAACAAACATAATACAAATGGTTAACTGTGGGACAGGCACAAAGGACTAATATACGCTCCAATATGTCACAAAGTTAATGGAAAGACTTTATTGAAGATATTGCACATTAACCTGCACCCAAGGACTGTACAGAATTCCCAAAAATTAATTAAGAACACAACGTTGTGTTGCTAAAAAAAGCCCCCCCTCCGTACACTCCTGCGACCACGCATGCATCCACACTTCATCCACGCTATTGCACTGAGAGAAAATTGGCCAAAGTCCATAGAAAAACTGTTGTGTCTTGTCCGATTGGCACAGCTCAATTGTCCGCCATATTAGGGGCCATAACAGGCATTGCGCTGTTTTAGTGTGTAATAAATCATCAAGAGTCTTTCAGCTCGGCTGACCCATGTTTATAGCTCATTGACTAGAGCGCAAGCTTAGTTGCTGCCAGGCTCATCACCCTGGTCAAACAAACACCGCCCGTCAAAGTGCATGTGCAAAGGTACTTAGCTGAGCCAGGTCTTCGTCCATAACTTATAGCTTAACATTAGCTTGTGCAGCGCAGCATATTCACATCCCACAGAGGAGACGGCAGCCAGTCTCAGCGCGTGGTGAGGGGATGCGAGCGTGCAGGGGCCGGCCAATTTTTAGCAACACAACGTTGTGTTTTTAATAAATTTTTTGGAATTCTGTACAGTCCTTGGGTGCGGGTTTATGTGCAATTTCTTCAGTAAAGTCTTTTCATTATCTTTATGACATATTGGAGTGTATATTAGTCCTTTGTGCCTGTTCCACAGTTATGCATTTGTATTATGTTTGTTTTTCTTCTGACTGTTAAAATAGAACGCTGAACCAAACATGTGAACATGTGGTTCCATACTTGCTATAAAGTGTTAAAAAGCATCAGTTTGTAAAAAACAACGTTGCTTGATCCGAAATGTCCCCTCTAAGGGTAATTAAAGTCTATAGATGAATGTGTGTGTATGTAAAAGTTGATTATGCTGCAAAAGACAAACAGTTATGATACCTGGGGATATCTGTAGAGACCAAGAATATGAGCTACAAGAATGGAATGTGTGGATACAGATGGTCCAATCACAGCACTGAGAGGAACATCCAGGGAGCATCGAAAGTTGGGGATAGCTGTGCCAGTCCCAGTGAGTATCTCCAGGGTGCCTTGTAGGTCCAGGTGAAGCACGTCACATGAATCAAAAGCTTGGAAGCCCAAGGTGATATTAGGTAGAATGTTGGGATTATCGTTGACCTCTTCAACTGCAAAAATCATGGACTGGAGCTGCTGATAATTCTCCAAGTGGAACCTTTACAAGAAAAAAAAAAAAGTTAAACAGCGCTATCACAGATTGCGTAACACATTTGTTGCATAATATCAGCTTCTTACTTTTTTACAGGTCCTTTATTTATGAGGTCATGTAATTTGTGGTACATTCACTGGTCTTTCCCCATAAACTTTATCTGTACCCTCTAGATCAGGGCTTCTAAACCTTTTTTCAAGGAGAACCACTTTCGATTTTTCAATTATCCCTAGTACCACCCAATACAGTCTTCCCTAGGTCGAAGGTCAGCTTCCAAGAGAACCCAGTCCAATGCACTGTATCTATGCAGAAACTTAGTTAAGTACTCTAGGGAGCAACTTAAGAAGTTTGGGTAATTATAATACCTTTTAAGCAATGATCACTGCTTTGAAAACCATTAAATTAAATGAGTACCTCTTTAATTGATACAAAAATACTCCCCTCCCATGGCTCAAATAAAAAGGTCCATTATCTATACTACTGATAGTTGATTGTTAGATGATTTTCACCCCCACCCATATTATTTATGAAGGAATAGCGACAGGTAGCGACTGGTGAGCGACCAGTAATGACGGGCCCCGCCACGAGAACGCCGGCTCCCCACCACAATCACACATTTATCAAGCCGATCCTGCTTAGCGACTGAGATAGCGCCATATAGCCACTCATTCATCATTATTCCAGCCTCAGCCCACAGCGCCAGCATCCGACCTTGAACAGCGACAGGTATGACCTCTCGCTACCTGGCGCTCTCCAATGCATTTCAATGGAACAATCTTTAAATATTCATAATTCGTTGTTATTAATGTTTTTTTTTTTTTTTTAAATGTGAAAAATTCTGTGACCACTTCTGCCATGTTAGATAATTTTTTTAAGGTAAAAAAAAATATTACTAAATTCTTAAAAAAATTTTTTTTTTGGGTTCCAAAAATATGGTGGTTTGGGGGTTAAAAAACTACTTTTAACACATCGCCGCCAGCGCTCTGGGGTTTAAACATGCATTTCACAGCGCTTGAATTTTTGAGCGTGATTTTTGGATGAATATGGTGGGAGCCGGTCGCTCTGACCAGTCGCTATCATGCACACCCATACATTGCGGAACCTGTCAAATTGCGACTCGTCACCCCATATTCAACATTACTGCACACCGACTCAGTCGCTATCAACTGAACAATGGCCAAGCACAGCGACTACTAGCGGGCGCTGTGAAAATACTGCTACAGTCGCTCAACTGTCGCTACCTGCCGCTATTAATGAATCGGCCTCTTAGAATTTCATTACAAAAGAGAATACAAGTAAGATCCCCCAAAAAGGGACCATAGTTACACTTCTACCCAAAGGGATGCTGCCCCCCCTCACCGTATCATGTCATCATAGGGACAGGTGCTTGAGTGCCTAATGGAAAATAAAGCCCAGTTGTTATCTATAGTATGACTATCTCAATTAAAGCACTAGGCACTAGGTACTAAGCTTTTGTAGACATATTCACCCTTAAGTGACATACAGTATACATATACATATTGTGGGGCAGTTATGGCCTAGAGGTTGGGAAACAGGCTTGCGACTGGAAGGTGGCAGGTTCAATTCCTAACTGTGGGGAAGCCCACCGCTTTGGGCACATGTGTACTTCACTGCCCCTTAGTTTGTAATTCACTTGTGTCTAGTCACTCACATGGTGTTTATCCACTGGTGTGTTCACAGTGCACGGATGGGTAAATGCGGAGAAAGAATTCCATGTGTGCGTTGGCACACAATAGCCACTATTACACTATTATTATATATACTCAAAACAAATTGAAAAAAAATCAATATTTACAGCTAGTTAACCAAGTTCTTCGACATTTATGATCCATTTTAGCATAAAACACAAAGAATTTGATAGCAGATTGATATTTGCTTTAAGAAAAAAGCTTGACATGTTGTTTGCATGTGGAAATGAAAATTAGTAGTTATTGACCAAGCCTGCGAGGCCAGGGGTATGGTGTGCAACTAAAGAGCCAATAGGAAAAATGATTGCATTGATGAATGTTAGATAGATGCAGTGTTGGACTGGGGCCAAAAATCAGCCCTGGATTTTTACCAGCCCCTGGCCAGCCTGAGACATTCTTGCTGAGACCCCCCAACCATGATTTTGGAGCTATAGCATTGGGGGGCTGAGGTTCCCTGGCTTGTGGGCACAGTGGGGCTGGGTACGAGGAGCATAGAGGAGACTAAGGGGGCAGAGATTGAATGAGAGGATTAAAAGCAGCAGCCCAACTGGCCCCAGAGCAGTGCGGCCCACTGCGCATTGTCTCGGGTCTCACTATGACTAGTCCGCCACTGGATAGATGTTGGATACATGCTGACCATAACAAGACAAGGGACGGTAAGATACAATTGTATATTCAGTTACAGGCCACGGGGCCCTTTAAACATTACAGTATGTTTGAATTGTGTACACATCTGATTGCACACAATCCTCTATGTCATGTAATAGGAATTGGTACTTACGTTGTACAGAGGGTCTTGGGTGGCCTCATTGTCAAGTCAATTTTTTGATAAACCTTATCAAGATGAAGAGGCAGCACCACTCCAATCATGATGTCCCCAGTTTGCGTCAATCCCTGAAGCTCCCTCACATCCAGCTGGCACTTGTAATTGGTGGAAA
This sequence comes from Gastrophryne carolinensis, assembly GCA_027917425.1. Lineage (NCBI taxonomy): Eukaryota > Metazoa > Chordata > Amphibia > Anura > Microhylidae > Gastrophryne > Gastrophryne carolinensis. The sequence goes on along the minus strand of CM051238.1, from coordinate 435,710,881 downwards.
TAATGAGCAGGGCCAAGTGGGGCATAAAGAGGACCCAGATTAGAGCATAGAGGAGGAGCATAATATTTGATGGTTGAAAACTGTTTGCTGTGGACATAGGAAAACATTATTGGTAAAGCAAGCATGCCATTGTATTCTAGGGAAGCATGGACGAAGTGATTTATGTTGCTCAATTTCGGGATTTGTAACTAAAACTCCTTGGTCTGAGAATTAATAATCCTATGAAAAAGGAAATGCTATTACTGGGTCTTTAAAGGAGCACTATCATGAAAAAAATGATCCAATGATAAAAATCCATATAAATATTCTGGATGGTCTGGTCAGGTTTGTTTTTTTATTGTAATGAAAGGAAGAGGAAATCAGGGGTGACAGGTTCTGTCACCCCGGATACACTAAGCCTGTCACGCCTGGATTTTATTCCTACCATGAGAGAATAAACCACAAGCTTGGCTGGAGATTTATTGAATTTGGGTGTATAGGTGATCCCTCCTCTCATTAGCCGATGTGCTTATAAGGATTTTTAATATCACACAATTTTGCGATAGTGTTCCTTTAAAGACATAATAAAGGCGAGTGCCTGATTGTCGTCCCATTGTCTCAGGCTACACGTTGCACTGTCCTAAACTTCAATCTGTTTTCAAAAAGACTCCGTAGTTCCTAAGTTACCTTTAAAAGTATTGGAGCATTGGAGATTCATAGAAAAAATTAAGAGAAACAGTGGGTGTGGCAACAGAGATGTGATGTAAGCATATTGTGATGAGTGTTAGAGGAGAAAGTTGGGTTTCAGAGCTGCAGACAGGCAGCCAATCAGGACGTCTGGGCAGGGAGTTTCCCTTCTTGGTCCACTGAAGGTTGATTGATGGTCCAGGTCAGCGGGGTGGGGACAGAAATTAGAATTAGGAAAAAATGTCCTCACTAAGGAGACAGACACAGGAGGAATCACAGCACTGGAGCCACTCAATGAAAGGTAAGCTACTGATATTTATTTTTTAACTTTTTACCTGCCAATCACTTTAATTAAAATAAAGGGAAATTTAATTACACAATAAAAGAATTACATTCTAAAGAATTCTGTGCTTTCGACTTTAGACCTTTTTTGACTATAGCAAAACTATGGGTCATTTTCATAGAGGTAGTTATATAAGGTAGTGGTTTCCTAGGTGCCATCACAGAACCCAGTGTAAACCCGTACAGAACTTGTGTGAGCAGGGCAACTGTGGCCAACACTGGTCTCTGGACTTACCTATGCGCTCATATTCTAACGGGAGCAAATCCCAACTGCCAAGTTCCAGAATCTGATGGAATACCTCTAAAAAGTAAAGGCTTAGCAGGGCAGCAATACAATACAATAATTTCTATAGCCTGGCCATAGGGAGAAATGGAGTATTCCTGGTGGACTGCAGTGCTTTAGGGCTGACTGGCTTGTGGGTACAGTGGGGCTGGGTACAAGGGGCTTAGAGGAAGACTAAGGGGACAGGAACTGAATGAGGGGGTTAAAAGCAGCAACCAAACTGGCCCCAATACAGTGTGGCCCACTGTCCCACATTGTCCCGGGTCTCCCTATGGCCGTTCTTCCCCTGGCTAGATGTTGGATGCATGCCTCTTCTACAAGGTAGAGGTTCAGCAGGGGCAGCCTACAATTATTCCTATAGCCTGGCTAACAGGAGAACTAGGAGAATTCCTGCTGGAGTGTGGTGCTTTAGGGCTGATTGGGAGGCTGCTTCTAACACCCCCCTCCAATCCTTGCCTCCCTCTTCCCTACTCAGTCCCCCCATTACCCAGAACACCTATACTTCTTCCCGCCAGCCAAGGCTTCCAGCTCATGTAGTGCCGCTACAATGCTATAGCCTCAGCATCCTGGTTGTGGATGGTCATACCCACCCCGCTACTGTATCTGCCCCCACAAAACTAGAACACCATTCAGCCAACCCTCCTCATGAGCTGTCCCTGCAATATCTTGGAGCACAATGACTGGAAGCACATTGTGGGCTCAATGGGGATTAGGCAAGCTGGTCATGGGCTGGGGGGGGCAGCATCGAGGAGAAGGCATGCACCATCTCCAATGACTACATCTCCATCCTCTCCCCCAAAGCAGTAAAATCCTGGGTTGATTTGTGCCTATAGCCGTGACATGACATATACAAGCTCATATGGAGTCAGACATATAGAGGAGAAACAAAGAAGGCATTACGTATACGTTCACTACTTACCAAATAATGCCCCTTCTGTAGAGATGCCACAGCAGCTTTTATAACCAGGCCCTCGTTTGTGTAGCAATCATTTCAAATACATAGGAGGCCTGGGAAAACTCTCAGTGGGCTTGTTCTAGTTTCGTCTTAGGGACCTGGGGATTTTAGGCTGCCTAGGGGTAATTGATTTCTCTACACAAAGTAGAATCCAGATGCGATACAGATGTTTGACAAAAACAGATCAAATGTCAATAACGATGCTGTGTGAGAGAGTACCTGGAGACCTATCAATGGAAATAGAGCTGTGATGCATTTAAATGGAAATAGTTTAAGGGGGTGTGGGGGGTCCAGCATTCAGCTTGTTTATATTAGCTGGCTGGGGGGCCAACACCCGTTATATAGAACCCCTTACGTTTTTAGGCCCAGTAAGGATATCGGGTGTCCTGGGGAGGTTTATGTGCAGGGGGGCTCCAGCATTCCGGATGCTCCCCCAGCTTGTTTTTTCTAGCTGTCTGTGGGATCAACACAAGTTAAAGAAAAAACGTGTGTTGGTCCGGTTTAAATAAGGGTCTCCTGGTCCCTCATAATAATGTTTTGCCTTATGGCCTCTCCTATAGGATAATATGCAAGAGGACAAAAGGCACCACTGGTCAGTCCTGGACTCCCAGCGGCTGTAGGTATCCAAGGTGGCCCTCAAAAGCACTTTGGGGTTGATTCAGCAACAGGTGCAAAAATTATACTTTGTAGTTAAAAGTGTACTTTAGGTGCAAAAATAGAGTGGTACTTAATCGACCCCTAGAAGGGCAATGAAAACGAATAGCACTTTCTATTTGTGTGTGTCTGCTGTATTTGTGTGGTTTTGCTTTGGGTCCTCATGCTCAATGGGGTTGATTCAGAGAGAAAAAATAAGACTTTCGTTTTTGTGTCGATCTGTTTTTTTTTTACATTTTCCAGCTCTCGTATGAGTGTACGAGTGATTCTAAGCATGCATTGCAAGCCTTCTGTAAAGTCTTCGTCCGTTCGTATGCCAACGAGAATGTAATTTTCCACCTTTCGTTTTCCGGTTATGTTACTCATGTTACAACGTCGGCTTTCGTTTTTGCCCTTTTTCCATCGCCTCCTCCCACGAATCCTTTATGTTTCCCGTTAGATTCTGTTTTCCTTTTACAATAAATAATCGTCCAGACGAAAATCCTTACGCCTGCACACTACAAACTTAACTCATTAATGTGCTTGCCTACATATTTGGTTCACTAAATTTGGCTACAATGCTTAGCTAAATCACTTCACGCTCTCATTCTTCTTGCATTTCTCACCCCTAAAACTTACCCAAATCACTTCGCGGTCATGTTCTTCTTCCATTTCTCACCCCTAAAACTTACCCAAATCACTTCGCAGTCATGTTCTTCTTCCATTTCTCACCCCTAAAACGTACCCAAATCACTTCGCGGTCATGTTTTTCTTCCATTTCTCACCCCTAAATTTTACCCAAATCATTTGTGGTCAGTATATTCTTGCATTTCTCACCCCTAAAACTTTCCCAAATCACTTCGCGGTCAGTATATTCTTGCATTTCTCACCCCTAAAACTTACCCAAATCACTTCGCGGTCATGTTCTTCTTCCATTTCTCAACCCTAAAACGTACCCAAATCCCTTTGCGGTCCTGCGAATCTTCATCTCTAAATATTTCTTGGCCCATTCGTTTTGTGGTAATGTATTTAGAAAAGGAAATGACACAAACATGTTTTTAGTTAAATACAGAACTATAGGCTCGATTCAGAGAGACAACAAAAAACTTCAGTTTTAGTGCCGATCTGTTTTTTTTGTGAAATGTTTCCGTTCTCGTATGAGTGTGCGAGCGATTATGTGCATGCATTGAAAACCTTCTGTAAAGTTTCCGTCTGTTCGTACGGCAGATTACGAATACGAGGATGTCATTTTCCATCCAGACTTTTCCGTTTCATTTTCACATGTTACAACATAGGCTTTCATTTTTGCCCTTTTCCCATCGTATACTCCAACGAATCCTTTACGTTTCCCATTAGTTTCTGTTTCCCTTTTTCAATAAATAATCGTACAGACGGAAATCCTTACGATCTTGCGCCTGCGCACTACAAACTTAACTCATTAAAGTGCTCGTATACATATTTGCCACCCTTACTTTTACTACAATGTTAAGCTAAATCACTTAGCACTGTCCTCCATCTTCCCTTTTGGACCCTTAAAGCTCACCCAAACCACTTAGCACTGTCCTCCATCTTCCCTTTTGGACACTTAAAGCTCACCCAAACCACTTCTCGTTTAGGTTCTTCTTCCATTTTAGCCCCCTAAAACTTACCCAAATCTCTTCTCGGTCATGTGAATATTCATCTTTAAATATTTCTGGGCCCATTAGTTTTGTGTTAATGTATTTTGTAAATGAAATGACAATGTAACATTTTTTTTTTATTCCATCATAAAATATAAAATTGTAAAAAATTTTGAAAATGTCAAATTTTAACAACTATAAAAAACAAAATACATAGCAATGGCAGCCCACTGAACATTATTCTTCATCTGTGGTCCCCAATGAGTTGCGCAGCTCCTGCATCTGGCCCACCAACCGAAGGACCCTGACACTCAGTTGTGCCACTCTGGCACGTGTGGTCCCTGTTAAAAAACATCAGCTCTTGTTGTTGGCGGGTAAAGATCGTGGACACCATCTTTTTTCTTGTCTGCAGCAGATAAGTAATGCCCCAGCGGTTTCCGGGTTCCGAACGGCCGTACGCACGCATACGCAAATGCGTAAGCGTCATGCCCAGGCTTTAGTATTTTAAAGGGTCATGGACACACAGCTCATTCTCTTTGAGAGTTTCAACATGCCAGTAAAAAAAGCACTCGGTAAGGCCAAACCACCAGCAAAAGGCCACAGCGGCCTGAAGCCTGAGGCCTGAGGCCCTTCACGTCCGACCACTCGGTCCCAACTACCAACTCCGAAGGTGCGGGAAACGTGCAGCCACAGTGGCCAACCCAAGGCGACATTACCCACCAAGTCCGCTAAACCCAAATGCATGTTTGTATTATTTAAGGTGACCAATGTGTATGTACAGGGTGAGGCATAAATATAACAGATAATGACATTCATATTGAAGGTCACCTTGGACCGTTGGGGGAGTTGGCATTCCTGCTTGGCCACGTGTTTGAAGCATATGTAGTAATCCAGATCATCAATGGATTTTTGGGTGTTTACGTGCCTTTTTATTTTAAATACAGCCCAGCATCAAGCCTCAGCAAGTGTGGAAGCCTCATCCAGTTTGACCACGCCTTCAACTTCCGTGCTGCCTAGGAGCCAGGACCAGATATATATGGTAAGTGGACTTTGATGAATCTGCTGATGCATGTGAATGAACATGACTAATTTGCATAACAAATATATTTAGGGCCCAAACTGAACCTTTTTTGCACATGTCCCAACAGACCCACACACTGATGGAGGAAATCAAGGAGATGGAGGAGGATGCCAGCTTAATGGGACCTTCAGAACTGACCCCTCTGGAACCTAATCTGCCACTTTCCCAACATGCTACTGCACCAAATCCTCTGCAGCAGAGTGAAGCTGGATGCATGCTGCCAGCCCATCGTGGGCAGCATGCAGAGACTGAGCCTACAGTCCCCAGTGGTAGCTCTGCTGCAGAGTATTTGCTGAGCACATCTGCGACTCTTGCTCGCCCTAGAGGTCCAGCATCTACAGGCGCTCAAACCCGGGGAATTGGTAGACGTAGTCAGCAACGTCGACCAGTTTCCCAGGGGAGGCGCGTGCTGATCCTGGAGTCAGCATGGCATCATGACAGGCGTTTATTTCAGCAGGTGACTCAAAGAACCACAGAGCACCTTACTGCACAAGTAAATACATTAAATAATACATTCACCACCATGCTGACAGAATTTAGGACGAGCAACAGCCACATGGCCACCTTAAATAATAATTTCACATCCATGGTCGAGGAAGTTCGAACTAGCAATAGACTCATGTTGGAACAGTGGCAGATTATGAATGCCACACATGCCCAGGTGATGGGCCACCTCCAAGGCCCACCACCAGGGTTTTATGGGCAACACCCATTTTAACAGCTTTTTGCCCTGTATCTGCTCCACATCTTTCCTCTACATCCCCACTGTATTGACCGCGTTTTTTATGGCTTGCCTTGTATGATTTTGATTTTCGCCCATATAGCTAATTAGAGTGCTGAGATACCCCACTAGCCAATGCCTGAGCTAAAGCCTCACTGAACCTGCCGCTCAAGCTGCCACGCTACAGGCTTGGGCCTAATGAAATTGTGTCTGGCTCATCCTGTTTGTAGGCAAGATTGGGGAACATTCTGGGCTGGCAAACTACTGCATTGAACCATGCCAAAGATTGGACTGGACTTGCATTTGGACTGGGGGTTATTGTTTGGGTGGGCCACTGACTTACAGGCGTAGATGTGGCATAGGTATGGCTGCTTTCCACCTGTGCCTGTGGCAAATGTGGCCAAGCAGGAGAGGGTGTGTATGTGGCCCTATGTATTACTGGCCAAATATTGACATGCAAATGCTTGCTCCCTATGTCTGTTAATTTTATTTGTTACTTCGGCCTGGAGTGCATTACTTAAAAACTCCTGGATGTGGCCAATTGCTAGGTGCCATGAGTCTGCACCAATGTATATTTATGTTGTACTATGTATGTACATGAAGTCTGCGAGTGCCCTTCAACTCCAATTTGTCATATTTCAATATCATATATTGAATGTGACTTTAGCTGTTGTTGACTAAGTTGATGCATTAATGTTTGGGTTCTTTTGAGATTACTGAAGGTTTTTCTAAGCAAACATGTCCAAAAAAATGCATGAGGCTCAGATCATGTGTGAATATTTTAGTAATTAATTCATTACTATTTTTTACAAAAAACAATACAAAAGCATTCACAAAGCCAAATGATAGTAAAAATAAAAAATGACATGCAACAAACACAGGAAAACCAAATTAGGCAAAATGGGTGTTTATCAAATTGGCCCGGACAGCTTGGTCAGAGGCACTAGGTGTGCCACGGTAGTTCTCTTCTGGGTCCTGCCTGGGTGGAGAGGGGGGCAGATCCACATACCGGGGGACACGCTGCATTATGGCAAAGTTGTGGAGGACACAGCAGGCCAGTATTATATCGATGACCTTGTTGGGGTCATACTGGAGTGCCCCCCCGGTATGGTCCAAACACCTGAAGCGAGTTTTTAAGAGGCCAAAGGCCCTCTCCACGATGGCCCGGGACTTCCGGTGGGCCCAATTGTAGGTGTCCTGGGCCACATTCTGTGGCCGAAGGATGGGCGTCATCAGCCAGGGAAGTAGCGGATAGCCAGAATCCCCTGAAAGAATAAGAAAATACTTACATAAATTACACATTCCAAACAAACATTTTTGGACAAGCGGTCGTTCACCCTGACTAAGAGCCTATCTTATATTTTAGCAACACCCTGTACATACAGATTGCTCAGCTAAAAAAAACAGCCTAACACCATCTACTGCATGTTCTGAGCCTTTAAACATCAAAGATGGTGGATGAGGGCAAATCAGGCAGCCTGCAAACAGGAATTGGGTTAGGACTGTGCTGCTCAGCATTCTGGGATGTCTTACCTTTTCAGGACCCCAGATCTGCTTTGTCTGAGCCAAGCACAGCTCTAAACCCACCCCCTGCACTTTATCCCGCTCTCCTCTACTCAGTAAGTGTCATGCATCTGAGCAAAGATGGCACAGACCCTATCATAAAGTCAAGAACAGAATTGCAGCCGAGTGTGGGGAAGAATAATAAGTAAGTTACTAGAAACTAGAAATATATTTGGAAATGCTGGGAAATCATTTTGTAAGGGTTTGTGCTTTGCTAAAGATCATGGTTAAGGTCCGGTTTAACATGTCATCAAGGGGTAAAAACAGCCATAGTTTCATACATGGGTCCGAAACTATATTCATAGGCATACGTTGAAAAGTGAATGACGTTATTTGCGTCAACTTAACAAGGAGCCATCCACCGGAGAATTCTCCAGACTCAAACCGACGGTACAATCCAGATCGTCGCAAGATGTACGCGTCATGGGATGAGCCTGGAAACCCGGCGAGGACGCTAAGGAACCGCATGTCCGGGGCCACCACTGCTTGGACATTCAGGGAGTTGTCCATTTTGCGGTTCCTGGGAAAAAAAATAAAAATAAAAAAAAAAATAGCAAGGCAAGGTAAACTACTCAAACACTAACTCTTAACACCCTCCAAAAAACATGTTGTCCAATACAAATAACACTAACTAAATACATAAGAATTTTTTGGGCAAAAAAAGGATATGTATGTTGGATCAACTAAAGATTAACTTAAAAATGACTAATTAAGGTCCACATGAAAATGTTGATAAAGCTAAAGACGGTCAAATGTATCACATGGACAATTTACAAGGAGGGATTAATAGATATACAGTGTAAGCTGATTCACAGGTACAATTTACAAGGAGGGATTAATAGATATACAGTGTAAGCTGTTTCACAGGGACAATTTACAAGGAGGGATTAATAGATATACACTGTAAGCTGTTTCACAGGGACAATTTACAAGGAGGGATTAATAGATATACACTGTAAGCTGTTTCACAGGGGCAATTTACAAGGAGGGATTAATAGATATACACTGTAAGTTGTTTCACAGGGACAATTTACAAGGATGGATTAATAGATATACAGTGTAAGCTGTTTCACAGGGACAATTTACAAGGAGGGATTCATAGATATACACTGTAAGTTGTTTCACAGGGACAATTTACAAGGAGGGATTAATAGATATACACTGTAAGCTGTTTCACAGGGACAATTTACAAGGAGGGATTAATAGATATACAGTGTAGGCTGTTTTACAGGGACAATTTACAAGGAGGGATTAATAGATAGTTAAAATACAGTTTGTCTAAACTATATAACAAAATGACCGATTGAACTTACCTATAGATGTACTCGTCGGCTGCAGGAGGGACCAATGCAACGTGGGTGCAATCAATCGCACCCATGACGTTGGGCATGTCGGCGATATTATAAAATGCCAGCTTAAGCGTGTTCCAGGCTACCATGTCGTCGGGAAAAATAATATATTTCTGACTAATGGTAGCCATGCCTTCCAAAAATTTGGATAGCGCGTTGCTCAGCATAGGCTGGGACATCCCCACGGAGAGGGCACCCAGCCTCTGGAACGAGCTGTTCGCCAAAAATTGCAGGCAGCCAAGCATCTTGGTCATACCTGAAATTGCTTGCCCCTTCCTTGTGGTGCGGGCTAACCATGGCCGCAGCTCACTATACAACTTATGGAGAGAAGCCCGATTAAGTCTGGTCAGCTCGAACAGCTCAACGTCGATATCGATATGCATGCACCGCCGGTGCAATCTGGCCTCAGCCATGCTGATACATTCTATGCCCATTAGCTGGAGTTGCTGATATTCCTCCACAAAGGCACAAAACATGGTGAAAGCAAGGTATCCAAGGTCAAAATGATCCCGTCAGTGGATCACAAAGGAAATGGTTTTATAGGACGGTGGTCCCTCGGCAATCAGCTCTCTGAATGAGACGCAAGCCCATACCAATAACGTAAGTTATCTGAACGAACGCAAAATATCAGATTTAGATGGGAAAATGATCAGAACTAACGCAAATGATCTGATTTACTTTCGTTCATCGAAAGCGCATATACGCACGAGCGTGAACGAACGTACGAATGGAAAATGGAACGAAAAAAACAAAAAAATGACAAACACACACAAAAACATACACAGACAGCTACGGAAGTCCAGGCGAATGTGTCTATGAATCGAACCTTATGACCTTTTTCCGGTGTTTGTGATTACCTCCTCTATCTTCCTTATAAATGAATGTGTCTACCCCCACCTCAGGGCTGGATCATGAGTGAGCCTGTGCTCTCCTGCTCTATGTGACTTGCTTTCTCTATTGGGCTCTGGTCCTCCATAGTCTGTACTGGAGCCCAACCCACCATTGTCTGTACTCTGTTGTTGGTACTGGGCCGACACCCTTCATAGCCTGTACTAGGCCCCCGGCCATCCATTGTCTGTGCTCTGTTGTCTCTACTGGACCTAAGCCCTTCATAGTCTGTACTGGGGAACCAACCCTCCATTGTCTGTACTCTGTTGTCTGCATTGGGGCCTAGACCTCGCTATTGTCTGTACAGGGGCCCAGACTCTCCATTGTCTGTACTGGGGTAAAGACCCTCGATTGTCTGTTCTGTGGCTCAGACTTTCAGTTGTCTGTACTGGGGCCCAGACCCTCAATTGTCTGTACTGAGGTCCAGACACTTCATTTTCTGTACTGATGCCTAGACCCTCCATTGTCCATCTGTTTTGCTGTGTACAGCATGCCCCCTGTGTCCCTTTTACCAAGTCTGTGCCTGGTGTATCCTCCTCCATTTGTGCCTCTACTGAAGATGTGGGTAGGTTACATGCTCTCTGTTGAGTACTGGATCTCTTACGCCCCAGGTGGAAGGCAGCTTGCCTCTCTGGTGGCGGAGACAGGTTGCTCATCTTGTGCGTATATGTTCACAGTCTGCTTCTCCACTTACCTGTTCCCAGTCTTTGACTTCCATAACCTGTTCCCAGTTTGTTACTCTGCTTACCTGTTCCCAGCCTGAAACCGTGCTCACCTGTCCCCAGCCAGTGACCACTGCTATGGCCTCAATGAAGATTTTGTCGGCCTGGCTTAGAGCTTTCCTCAATCTACTCAGTGCCCATATCTAAACCAGGAAAATCTCAAACTGCCCTGAGCTCCCAGCAATATATTTCACCTGGGCATGACAAGACATATGCAAGTGTGCCCTGGTGTATCTGGGTTTCCCTCTCCTTTGCTGGAACGAGTTATTCTGTTTAGGCCTTAGGTCAGTGATTTTTCTTGTGGCCTATGCAAGATTAATTGGCTGCCCATCTGACAAATAGAGACGTTTTAGCTGGGAATAACAACAATGAAAGCACAATTTCTTGGTTCACTCCTTGAAGGTAAGTGTTACGGGTATGATAAGAAGGGAAATGAGGTGTCAAGAACCAAATGGTGGTAGTGGGATGTATCTGAGGTATGGATTGAAGTCGTCAATTCAAAATTGGGTGAGACAGCAAGGATAGAGTTAAACCAGGGGATATGTTCCTTTAGAATTACAGAGTCAAGAGCAAATTTCCTTGGATTTCAGAAGAAATCTGAGTTAGTGGAATTATATTAGGTAACAAATAGCTGGTGAGTAGATTTATAAATTAAGTGGGAAGTAGTGTTTAGAGAGCACATGGGCCAACCAGTGAGATGTTGTGGATCATGGAAGGCTTGTGCAAATATCCAGACAATGTAGCACAGGTAGGAGGACATTCCCAAATCCTTGTGTGATCCAGAAAAGTGAATTGTGTGAACATCCACACACCCCACAAAGCACCTCAGTAAAGGCCTATCATGTGGCCCAGAAAAGGAATGTGTGTCTGGAGTAAAGGGCATGTCGGTAGGTTGGGTTTTTTACCTTCCGACTCTTCTATGGGTCACCCGCAGTCATCATTAGATCCATTCTGTATCCTGAGAATATTTAGCACACTCCCTCGTAATGCTTAGTGGACCTTATACTAGTGGCAAAACAATGTTCTTGATCAGAGAAGGAATATTTTATGAGATAAGAGTATTGAATGGGCATGTTATAAGCTTAAAAGGCACAAGCAGTGGTACGCTTCAGGGTTCAGTATGTCCTCAGGTGGTCCTAGCCTACTGGAAATAGTGCAGCCTTTGGAGAGACCATTATATCTCAATAGGTCACTCACATATTCATTTGCCATCTTCTCTTTATCTTCCTAAGTAGAGTCACTGCCTCAGTGAGTGATGGAAGGTGGTATTTTTTGCTACCTGTGAAGTAGCCTGAACCGATAAAGGGGTCCTTGGTAGTAATTTAAAAAAAAAATCCACTGCCCAGCTTTTTCCTACTTGACCTTTAAGATTGGATAAAGCCATTATCTGGGCTTGTTGGCAGAGTGGTAGACCAATGCAGAAGGGCATAGGGGCTCCTACCCAGGCTCCCAACCCGTGAATCCAGCTGTGCTGCTTTTGCAACTTATGGAGTCATGGGTATGTCAGCCTCTAAAATAGGGGGGACTGTGTTGGTAGGCTTGGTGAGAGAGGGGGCTACTAACTTTGTATTTTTTAAAAAAGCAAAAAAGAAAAAGAATGGGTCCAACTTTTCCTTGCAGTGCTGCACCTGGACGGGTTTGGTACTGTGTAAAACATACACAGGGATTGCATGCTTTCATTCACTTTAGACTGGAAAATGCATTTACTTATCAACAGAGACTATAATTAAAATTTCAAGCTCATTTTTAATATTGCACCATATAATAATAGACATGTTTAATTTTAGTAATACGCAATTTATAATTTTTTTAAACCAATGTGTTGACATGAAGTGGAGACACTGTAAGCCAATAACAAAATAATTTGTACATCTTTTACATTTGAATTGATCTATCCCATTGATCTTTGTCTTTCCTCAACAGATTTTCCTTTGAGTTCATTTCTGGCCTAAATATTATGATGACGCATTTAGGAAAAAACATACAGATCACAAGGCCCCAACTTGAAGCCAAGATGGCAAAGATCTCCATAGCCACTGTGTATTTCCCCTGAGCACTAAGGGATGCTGGAATGAAAGCTATCCAAACACTAAGGAAAGCCAGCAAGCTGAATGTGATGAACTTTGCTTCATTGAAATTGTCCGGAAGACTTCGAGCCAAAAAGGCAACAATAAAACTAATAGTGGCCAGGAGGAAGAGGTAACCCAACATAATCCAGAAAGCGATGGATGAGCCCTCGTTACACTCGATAATTATTATTCCAGGTTTGGAGTCAATGTTATACATTGAGAAAGGAGGGGTGGCCATCATCCAACTGAGGCACAAAAGAAATTGCAGGAAGGAACCAACTGAAATTATCATGTAAGATACAAGAGGACTTGTCCACTTTCTTAAACTGCTCCCCGGTTTGGTAGCCATGAAAGCAAACACCACCATGAGGGTCTTGGCCAATATACAAGATATACAAAGAGCAAAGATTAAGCCAAATGTCGTCTGACGAAGAAGACACGTCTCATGTTGAGGGCAGCCAATAAAAACCAACGAGCAGAGGAAACATAACGACAGTGAGATCAAAAGTAGACAACTGACAGCATAGTTATTGGCTCTTACAATGGGAGTGGTTTTGTACCACACAAAGAGTTTTAATATACAATTAGGAATTAATGAGGACACAACACTGATGACTGCTAAAGCGGCTCCTAATGGATCTTCATATGAGAGATACTCAATGCTTTTTGGGACACATCCGGATTTTTCTGTGTTTGACCACTGATCCCATGGACACTTAAGGCAATCAACAGCATCTGCAAATGATTTAGACAAAGTTTTCGAATCAAAAGACAAATTTGGTTTTATGTTTATAGGGTCACCTCGTATTTCGTACATTAAAACACTATCCAACTGTAAAAACTACTCAATTTCTAGGACTAGATTTATACTTTTGCCTAAGCTTCATCCATGTATATAATGCTTCCTAAACCTAAACAATTACTAAATAAATAATAGACTCTCCCTAGTTAGTGAATATTACACAAATTATAATAATACCTGCTAAAATACATACAAGGCCCCAAATGCTAGTCCTCTCAAAAAATATGAAGTTTGCCAACACTAATCAATACCCCCCAATCATGGGCTTTGATTCATTAAGAGTTGAAAAAAAATCATGGTAGTAAAAAATTCAGTTCATGACAATTCAATTCAATTAATGAGAATTTCACTTTTAGTGAATCACGATATAGGAAAACAATAAAAGTCAATGGCACTTTGACTTGTCTTTCTGGTGATTCACTAACAGTGACATTCTCAGGCTTTTTTCTCATGAATTGAATGTTTTACTATCATGAGAATCTTTTTCAAGCCCTAAGTCACACAAAGGATTGTCTTCTAAATAAATGTAATATCTTTAATTCACCCATCCTCAGCCTAAATAATATTGTCTCAATCCATAAGAGACCCTTCAGCAAAAACAAAAATATATATATATAATTTCATTAGAGACTTCTTACGTTGTATGACCTCTAAGATATATATATATATATATATATATATATATATATATATATATATCCTCCACCATATGTGGGGATCCAGTTTTAGAGCAAAATGGCTGTGACAGAGACACAAAGTGGAAGTCCAGGCTCATTGTAACCATCGCTCTGGCCCCCTCTCTGGGTGCTGAGTCAAGATGATGGGGAGGTGGAAAAAAAACTACTTACCTTGCCCACAACACAGTGCTGTCATTGGATGGATGTACCCAGGGACAGAACAGTCAGGGAAACATGGCTGGATATCGGGCAAGGTAAGGTGTTTTTTTTGTACAATGAGACTAGACTTTAAGCCTTCAAAGCTTGGCTCCCTTCTGAGCGTCTATTAAGGTTAAATAGAGATGGTCAAACCCATTCCAGAAGTTCAACCAGAAGTCCATATTTGAGTTTGGCATCCAGTCTGAACATGGAAATGCTGAGAAGCCCATCACCCACATCACCTAAGGGTGCACTCATCTCAGCCCATGAACCTCAGCAGTGGCAGCGACAGGGGTGGAGCGGCATTTGAATTTGACCCCAGCCAGGGCTACAAAAAGATGGTCGCAGGCTCCCATGAGTGAGGTCACTTCTAGTGCCAGCACTGCCAGCCACTGCTGGGGCCAAATTCAAATGCTGCCAAAATGAAGAGGATCGCAGGCATTTATTTCAACGGGGACCGGGTTCAGGCTTGGGTCACAAGACCCGAACATTTATTTAAAGTTCAGCCAAACTTCAAATTTTAAATGAAAGTTCGAGCATTGTGGCACAACACAATGAAAACACAAAGTGGAAGTCCAGGCTCATTGTACCCATCTTCCTGGCCCCCTCTCTTGGTGCTGAGCTGATGGGGGGGGTGGAAAAAAACAACTTACCTTGTCCAAAATACAGTGCTGTCATTGGTGCTTTTGGCAGCAGCCACATGGATGCAGCCCAGAGCTGTATCCCCTGCTCTGTACAAGCACAACCCCCCATTCATATGTGGATGTAGTAGTAGGAGTAGTAGGACGTATGTACAGGGTGGGCAATTCTGCTCTCTGCAGCTTTGTCAAGATGGATGTGCCCAGAGAAAGATCAGTCAGGGGAACATGGCTGGATTCCGAGCAAGGTAAGATGTTATTTTGTACAATGAGACTAGACTAGACTAAGCATTCAAAGCTTGGCTCGTTTATGAGCATCTATTAAGGTGAAATAGAGATGGTCGAACTTAAACTCCAAAGTTCCAGAAGTTCAGCCAGAAGTCCATGTTTGAGTTCGGCATCTGGCCCGAACATGGAAAAGCTTAGCAGCCCATTAATCCGCCTAAGGGTTGTCAGGAATCGGCACTTACCTGGGCCCCGTTCAGGTGCCGTCTTCGGGCGGCCGGCTGCAGCAGCTCCTGCCCGGCGGCCACGGCGAGCGGCGGCGGCTCAGGCGGCGGCGAGCACGGCCACTCTCCTTCCTCGCTCCCGCGTCACTGTCTCGCGTGCGCACGCGCGCCCTCCGGCAATCTTTATGCCCTCCGGCGGCGCTGCACACAGCGCGCCCGCCGGAGGCTGTAGTAGGGAGGGGTTGAACCAAGGGGCACAGGCACGCCCCTTGGTTCTGGCTATGGGCCAATGAGCCCAAAGGAGATTCTGGGCTACTCGCCCTTTTGGTCCAATCCTTGTCTGGTTCTGATTTTGCACCAATCACTACACTGGTTCCCCATGGCCAATCATACCTAGTCCCTATAAAGGTTCGCCCCCGTCACTTGTTCAGTGCCTGTTATAGTGCCTAGTACCTAGCCTGTCTTGTGAATATTAGCCGATCTGAACTCCTGTTGCCGACCTTGATTGTACAGACCAATCTCGATCTGAACTCCTGTTGCCGACCTTGATAGTACCGACCACTCTCGATCTGAACTCCTGTTGCCGACCTTGATTGTACCGACCACTCTCGATCTGAACCCCTGTTGCCGACCCCTGCCTGTATCCAGACTATGAGTTGCCTTATCCCTGGTGCCGCTACGATCTCTGTCTTCCCGCTGTCGACCTCTGGCCTGTCTCTGGACTTCCTCTGCCAACGCTCTAGCTATTGGTTCTCCAGACCTCCTACATATAAGCTCACATCCTTTGAGCCATTAAGTCCTGGGGGCAACCGATCCCGGGTAGGCGTATTCTGCGTCCCGGCAAGCGGGGGCTCCTACAGGTGAAGCTGGCTGCGGAGATTGGGGGTTGTGGGCTTACCAAGAGGGCTGGAGTTACCCCGAGCGTGACATTATAACAGGCCAAAAAGATGGATGACCTGGTACAGCAGGTGCAGGCTATGGCCACGGCTATCAACCAACTCGCTCAAAGAGTGGCCACTCAGGAATCCCGTCAATCCCCTGCTTCCTCTGTACCACCTCATATCTCAGAACCAAAGATTCCGCTACCTGAGAAGTTTTTCGGAGAACGAGCTAAATTCTCTAATTTCAAGAATGCCTGTGAACTGTATTTTAAACTGAGACCTATCTCCTCAGGCACCGAGACCCAGCGTGTGGGCCTAGTCATTTCTCTACTTCAAGGAGACCCTCAGTCCTGGGCCTTTAGTCTGCCATCTCATGATACAGCCTTACAATCGGTCACAGCTTTCTTCAGTGCCATGAGTGTTTTGTATGCTGATCCTGATCGACAGTCCACGGCAGAGAATAGGCTTCGGGCCTTAAAGCAAGGTCGGAATTCGGCTGAGGATTATAGTGCCGAATTCCGCTGCTGGGCCGTCTAATCTAGGTGGAATGACCCCGCTCTGTGTAGTCAATTCAGGGTGGGGCTGTCGGAAGGCATCAAAGATGCTCTGGTCAATTTTCCTCCACCAGCGGACCTGGACCAGTTAATGCAGGTCTCTATTAGAGTAGACCGACGTCTTAGAGAGAGGGCTAGGGAGAGAGCCAGGGCTCCCACGTCCCTCAGGCCCATCCAGAATCCTAATTCCCCGTTTCCCCGTGGGGAAAGCACACCTTCACCCTCTCCGGAGGAACCCATGCAGCTAGGGAGAACACGCTTATCGCCGGATGGGGTTATGCCTGTATTGCGGGAACTCGGGACATTTTGCTGGGTCCTGTCCGAACAAGGGGAAGCCAGCGGAAAACTCCCACACCTAGATCAGGGAGAGAGTGCTGATCTAGGTGAGCCAGTTTGCAACTCTCGCCAAAATAAAATGCTAGTGCCTATTGACCTGTTTTGGGGCTCCTCTAAGCAAACAGTTTCCGCCTTTATCGACAGCGGTGCTGCGGGTAACTTCTTGGACAGGAGCATGATCTCCATTTTAGGTATTCCTTTAGTTCCCCTTGAGAGATCCCTACAGGTTTTGGCTATTAATGGGAAGGCCATTCAGGGGGGACCGATTTACACTAAGACCCCACCTCTTAGATTAATTGTTGGCTCTTCCCACTCTGAGTTCTTAGAGTTCTTGGTCTTCGACTGTCCGGAAACTCCAGTGGTCTTGGGATACCCCTGGTTGCAACTCCACAACTCCACTGCAAGGGTCACTGTTTTTCTACAGGCCTCAGAAGTGTTCAAGTGTTACCTCAGGGGTTATCTCAGCCATATACGGACTGGGTCGATGTGTTCTCCGAATGCTCTGCCGATACTCTTCCTCCTCATCGGCCTTACGACTGCCCTATTGACTTGCTTCCTGGTACGATTCCCCCTAGGGGGAAAATCTATAACCTCACCATGCCCGAGGAGCAAGCAATGAGGGAGTACATTACCAAGAATCTAAAAAAGGGGTTTATCTGTCCCTCTACCTCGCCTGCAGGAGCTGGGTTCTTTTTCGTAGAGAAAAAGGATGGCGGCCTGAGACCATGCATTGATTACCGGGCCTTGAATAAAATCACAGTTAAAAACAGATACCCCTTGCCCTTGATTGGGGATCTGTTCAATCAAGTTATTGGAGCTCGAATTTTTTCCAAGTTGGATTTTAGAGGGCGTACAATTTGGTTCGCATTCGGCAGGGGGATGAGTGGAAAACTGCTTTTAATGTGAAAGACGGCCATTACGAGTACCTGGTCATGCCCTTTGGTCTTTGTAATGCTCCTGCCGTCTTCCAAGATTTTGTAAACGATGTTTTCAGAGAGTATCTCGGTAGATTTGTGGTCATCTACTTGGATGATATCCTCATTTTTTCTAATTCTCTAGTTGATCATAGACATCATGTTAAATTGGTCTTGCAAAAATTAAGAGAGAACAATCTATATGCGAAACTTTCTAAATGTATGTTTGAGGTCACTTCTGTTCCCTTCCTGGGATATGTTATTTCCAGCCAGGGTTTAGAAATGGATACTGAGAAAGTTTCGTCGGTACGGGATTGGGTTCAACCCAAGACTCTGAAGGAATTGCAACGCTTCCTCGGGTTTGTGAATTTTTATCGGCGTTTTATCAAGGGTTTCTCTCATGTGGTAGCACCCCTCACCAACCTGACTCTTAAGGGAGCCTTCACTGCTAATTGGTCTCCCTCTGTCAGTGAGGCCTTCTTGGCCCTAAAACGGGCCTTTACCTCTGCGCCCGTATTGGTTCATCCAGATGTTCAAAAAGCTTTTATCATTGAAGTCGAAGCTTCCGAGTTGGGAGTAGGTGCAGTGTTGTCTCAGTATTCAGGTCATCCTGAGCTTCTACATCCTTGCGCCTATTTCTCGCGTAAATTTAGTACCGCGGAACAAAATTATGATGTAGGTAACAGGGAATTATTAGCGATTAAACTGGCATTTGATGAATGTATATCGGTTCTGCTAAAAGACTGAACTCTCGTCAGGCACGTTGGGCATTGTTCTTTTCGCGTTTCAATTTTATAATTACCTTTAAACCGGGTGTAAAAAATACCAAAGCAGATGCTCTATCTCGCATGTTTGGTGAATGCAAGGATCGGGGAGATAATGGTGAACCTATTTTGCCCTTGGGTTGTGTGGTCGGGGCATTGCTTCCGGATCTCTCTAATACCCTGGCACCTTTTCAAAATGACTCTCCAGCTGATGTACCCTTGGGGTGTCAGTTCGTTCCACCGCACTTACGTTCAGATGTAATTCGCGAATTTCACGATGCTAAAACTGCTGGTCATTTGGGTAACTGTAAGATGTTTATGCTAGCCCGACGCCATGTATGGTGGCCTACCATACGACGCGATGTTACTGCCTTTATCGACGCCTGTTCAGTGTGTGCGCAAAGTAAAGGGGTTCATAAGGCCCCTAGCGCTCTCACTTGGGAATACTGTAATTTGGGTGGTCGTCGATCGCTTCAGTAAGATGGCACATTTTGGACCTTTGCCCAAGCTTCCATTGGCTCCTGAGCTCTCGCGGCTATTTACTTCGCATATTTTTCGTATCCATGGTATTCCGTCTAATATCGTGTCTGATCGGGGAGTTCAATTTATTTCGCGGTTTTGGAAACACTTCTGTTCGCGGTTGGGTATTCTGATTTCTCTTTCCTCTGCTTATCATCCCCAGTCTAATGGGCAGAGGGAAAGAACAAATCAAACTTTGGAGCAATACTTAAGATGTTATGTCTCTGATGCGCAAGAACAGTGGGCGGAATTTATTGATTTTGCTGAGTTCGCTTATAATAACGCGCCTAGTGAGAGTACTAAGATATCTCCTTTCTTTTGTAATTTGGGGAAGAATCCTAGAGCTTCTTCCCTTTCAGGGTCACCTTCCAATTTGCCAGCATTGGAAGAGTGGCTTCAGGAGTGGAGGAACATTTGGACGCGCGTTCAGGAAATTCTAAAGACTACTGGGTTGAGGTATAAGAAATTCGCCGATTGTCGCAGGTCACAGGAACCTGTTCTTCAGGTGGGTGATCTAGTATGGGTCTCCACTAAGAACATTGCGCTCCGTCAACCCTCCAGTAAATTAGGTCCCAAGTTCACTGGACCTTATCCTATTATCAGGAAGTTGAATAATATGTCTTTTAAGGTGCAACTCCCGCCGACTATGAAAATACCTAATTCTTTCCATGTTTCGCGGTTAAAACCAGCTAAGAATGCTCCTCCTGCTGGTCCTTCGCCAATTCTCGTTGATAATGAGCCAGAATATGAAGTGAATAAGATCCTAGATTAACGTAAAGTGCGTAATTCTTTATAGTATTTGGTGGACTGGGTTGGCTACGGTCCCGAGGAAAGGTGCTGGGTAGCAGCAAAGGATGTGCACGCCAGTGCTCTTGTAAAGAAGTTTCATCGTGACAATCCAGGAAAACCCGGTAAGGGTCCGGAGGCCTCTCGTGAAGGGGGGGTAGTGTCAGGAATCGTCACTTACCTGGGCCCCGTTCAGGCGCTGTCTTCGGGCGGCCGGCTGCAGCAGCGGTGGCGGCGGCGGCTCAGGCGGCGCCGAGCACGGCCGCTCTCCTTCCTCGCTCCCGTGTCACTGTCTCGGCCGCCGAGCGGTGGCGGCGGCGGCTCAGGCGGCGCCGAGCACGGCCGCTCTCCTTCCTCGCTCCCGCGTCACTGTCTCGCGTGCGCACGCGCGCGTGCGAGCACATAATCTTTATGCCCTCCGGCGGTGCTGCACACAGCGCACCCGCCGGAGGCTGTAGTAGGGAGGGGTTGAACCAAGGGGCACAGGCACGCCCCTTGGTTCTGGCTATGGGCCAATGAGCCCAAAGGAGGTTCTGGGCTACTCGCCCTTTTGGTCCAATCCTTGTCTGGTTCTGATTTTGCACCAATCACTACACTGGTTCCCCATGGCCAATCATACCTAGGCCCTTATTTAACAAGGGATAGCGCCAGGTAGCGAATGGTGAGCGAACAGTAATGACGCTCACCGACACGAAAACGCCGGCTCCCCTCCGCAATCACACATTTATCAAGCGGATCCTGCTTAGCGACTGACAGAGCGCCAGATAGCGAATCATTCATCATTATTCCAGCCTCACCCCACAGCGCCAGCGAGCGACCTTGAACAGCGACAGGTATGACCTCTCGCTACCTGGCGCTCTCCAATGCATTTCAATGGAGCAATCTTTAAATATTCTTAATTAATTGCTATTAATGTTTTTTTTTTTTTTTTTAAATGGCAAAATTTCTGTGACCACTTCTGCAATGTTAGATATTTTTTTTAAGGTAAAAAAAAAAAAAAAAAAAATTTGTGCAGAATTGATATTACAGGTCTGATATTAATGTATTCATATTACAAAATGTTTGTAAAAACATGTTTTTTTTTTTATGAAAAATATGTTTTTTTGGGGGTTAAAAAACTACTTTTAACCCATCGCCGCCAGCGCTCTGGGGTTTAAACAAGCGTTTCACAGCGCGAGAATTTTTTGAGCGTGATTTGTTAATGAATATGCTGGGAGCCGTTCGCTATGGCCATTCACTGTCATGCGCTCCCATACAGCGCGGAACCTGTCAAACAGCGACTCCTAACCCCGTATTCAACATTACCGCACACCGACTGAGTTGCTGTCAACAGCCGAACAACGGCCAAGCACAGCGAATACTAGCGTGCGCTGTGAAAATAACGCTACTGGCGCTCATCTGTCGCTACCTGGCGCTATTAATGAATCGGCCTCCTAGTCCCTATAAAGGTTCGCCCCCGTCACTTGTTCACTGCCTGTTATAGCGCCTAGTACCTAGCCTGTCTTGTGAATATTAGGCGATCTGAACTCCTGTTGCCGACCTTGATTGTACCGACCACTCTCGATCTGAACTCTTGTTGCCGACCTTGATTGTACCGACCACTCTCGATCTGAACTCTTGTTGCCGACCTTGATTGTACCGACCACTCTCGATCTGAACTCCTGTTGCCGACCTTGATTGTACCGACCACTCTCGATCTGAACCCCTGTTGCCGACCCCTGCCTGTATCCAGACTACGAGTTGCCTTATCCCTGGTGCCGCTACGATCTCTTTCTTCCCGCTGTCGACCTCTGGCCTGTCTCTGGACTTCCTCTGCCAACGCTCTAGCTATTGGTTCTCCAGACCTCCTACATATAAGCTCACATCCTTTGAGCCATTAAGTCCTGGGGGCAACCAATCCCGGGTAGGCGTATTCTGCGTCCTGGCAAGCGGGGGCTCCTACAGGTGAAGCTGGCTGCGGAGATTGGGGGTTGTGGGCTTACCAAGAGGGCTAGAGTTACCCCGAGCATGACAAGGGTGCACTCACCTCAGCCCGCGAACCTCAGTGGCGGAGGCGGAGCTGCTTTCGAATTTGGCCCCAGCCAGGGCTACAAAAATATGGCTGCCGGCTCCCATGAGTGAAGACACTTCAACGCCAGCACTGCAAGCCCTGGCTGAGGCTAAATTCAAATGCCGCTGCCACTCCACCACTGGCGAGAGGAAGGAGATTGTGGAATGAGGTGAGTTACAGCAGTACGCTTACTACTGCCCTTCTGCGCCCCCCCGTCACAGCCACCAGTCAAAGTTCAGGGCCCCATTGATATCAATGGGAACCGGGTTCCCCCGAACCCAAACATTTGTTTGAAGTTCGGCCCAACTTCCTGGACCCAAACTGGGAGGTTCATCATCCCTAATATTAAATTAATGTTCGGGTATAGTGGCACAACATAATGAAAACTTAAAACTAATATACTACTACTCATCCAAGCTCTAGCTATACAATAGGACGGTGTGTCCCAACCCTCTTCTTAAGAACCACCAACAGCTCAGGTGTTGCAGATCTCCACACTGATGCAGAGGTCAAGTAATTAGTGCAACATCAGAAATATTTCAAATAATTCAGATATTTCAGATTTCATATACAAAACATAACCTGTTGGTCAACTAGAGAATTAGAGATTGCTGTAGTAAAACTTCCCTTACTTTCAACAAAATAGTTAGCATCCATGTGTGCCTGGAGTAGCACAAAGTCCTGGTTCACCAGCCCTGCTCTGTAAATTGTCTCTATGTCCCAGATCTTAGCCTGAGACTTCCTCTGTCTCTCTTGGTCTTACAAAGTGGTTTATTCATGAAGGGATAGCGCCAGGTAGCGCCTCGTAGTGGCAGGCAGCGTCAGGTGAACGCCGGGCGCTGTACGCAAAACCACATTTATGAAGGCGATTCTGGTGGGCGACTCTAATAGTGCCATGTAGCGTACGATTCATCATTACAGGCAGCTCAGTGTATAGCACCGGCGCTCTAGCTTCCAGAGCACCAGGTATTACCTATCACTCTCCCATACATTTCAATGGACATTACTTTTCTTCTGTTTAAACAGGGTTTTTTTTTTCTCTCAAATAATTGTGTGACCTCTCCTGGCCTAGAGTCATTTTTGAAAACTTTTTTGATTTTTTATATTTTTATGCAGAATTGTCATTACAGGTCTGGCACTAAAATGTTAATGTCACAATGTTACAACAATGTCATTCCATGTGTTTTCGCTTTGTTACTGGTGGATATGCTTTCAAAAACAGACTTTAATCACACAGCTTCTGGCGCTCTATGCTACAGTGACCAGATCCAGAGCGCCGATGCTGTGTGTTTTTTTGTTGAATATGGTGTGAGTCGCTGAGAGTCCGTCGCAATGAGTTTGCTCCCTGCAGCGCTGTACTGGTGTTAGAACGCCCAACATACATCTCATTCATCCATGCCGCCCAGGTTACTACAGCGACTGAGGTGCTCTGTTACAGCGCCTGATAGCCGATCACAGCGTATAGTAGCGGTCGCTCTTAGCACCTCTGTACAGCCGCTAATTTGCCGATACTAGTGATGAATCAGCCTGAAAGTCTGTTTCTCATTGTGTCAGAGCACTTCAGCTCATGTGGTCAGACCCTCTGGCTCTGTGGGTTGGCTCACACTGGCTCTCTGGACTATTCTCTCTCCCCCTTCGCAGCCCAGGCATAGAATTTATTTACTAAATGAAAGCAACAAGGTATGCAGGTCACCCTTCTTAGTTGAAGTTAGGGCAGTGAAGACAGTAAGCAAAGTTGGAAGTCTAGGAAATCCATGTGAAGCAAAGCAAGGAATCCAGCACCAAACCTAAAACTTATATGATAAAGGTCACTGTCGGCCGAAACATGTCATGGTCTTGGGGGGCACTTATAAGGGGGAAGATATGCTTTTATTTGATTTTATTTAGCAAAAATTAAGTTTTGGGTTTGGTGCTGGATTCCTCGTTTTGCTTCACATGGAACTTGTTAGGCCTGAAAAGATCTGGACTGGACTGGGAATAGATGCCCCATCACTTTTCCATTTACATACCTCCCAACTGTACCTTATTTGGAGGGACTGTGTCTCCTTTGAGTCTATGTCCCCCTGTCCCTTGTTGGTCTCATTTGTCCCTCTTTGAGGTGTAACATGCAGATTTGCAGCAATAAATGATTAATTTGCCTATTCAACGTGTTTCTATTGTTGTAACTGTTACACCCTATCTCTTATCCATCCAACAATGAGGAGGCATGGCTTCATCAATGCCTTAATGAGGGGGCGTGGCTTAATTAAAAAACTGTCCCTCTTTCCCACCCTGATAAGTTGGACCGTATGCATTCACCATCCTACAATGAATATAATGTAAAAACAATTAGTACTGTACTTGGAGTCTCAACCATCTCGGGTCAATGCCTATGTATATATTTTGAAAAACATTTCTTATTGTTACAGGAGAGTAGATATTAAATACAAATGTGGTATTGTCATGTCAGGCATGTAGTGGTGCATCGAGGAAAACATAGATGCTGTCTTAAAGCGTTCCCACGCACATTTTATTCATAACTGGTATGGAGCCACATTGCGACTAGGGATGAGCGGAACCATAGAAGTTGGGGTTCACCAAGTTCGTCCGAACTTGATGCCAAAGTTCGATTCGGGTCCCCCTACTTGACCCAAACTCAAATCCAAACCCCTTTAAAAATAATGGGGACCCGAACTTGGGACCCACAAATGGCTGTAAAACGGGGGTAGCAATGGCTAGAGGGCTTCAAATCGAGGGAACACCAGGACGATTGCCCTGCACAAAATGGGGTAGGGAAAATAGTCAAAATAATAACAGAAAACCCAAAAATGTAATAAATACATAATCAAATTTAAAAAAATTGAAATATTATTTTTTTACGGGTGTCAGAGGCCAAATCAGGGGGGGGGGGGGGCACGTGGGTTATTGCCCTGCATAAAATACGGTGGGCAAAGTGCTCAAAATAATCCTACAAAATACACAAATAAAAAATAGATACATTAAAAATAAATGAAAAAAAAAAAAATATTTTATAACGGTTGTCAGAGGGAAAGCGGGGAGATTGGCCCACAAAATGGGGTAGAGACAGTACTAATATTATGTATCCTTTATTAAAAAAATAATAAGAACACCCCATAACCTTGTAACAGGCTGTGTGACAGAATCTCCCCATCACCCCATAGTAGACTGTGACAGAGTGTCGGCCTGATTGCCGAAACCCAACTTTTTACTGGCTGGCTGCTAGCTTGCCCCTAAATTGGGATGCCCCACTGTGAGAAATCTCTGGGTTTGCTGTTAAACTCAGCTATACTGGCTGCCACCCACACATTACCGGCATTCCTGTAGCTGTGTGCACTCCCTCGCCCAGCCATTCAGATAGGCTGGGTGTGGGAGCACTGCACTAAGCAAGAAAGCCGGGGACGTGGTCAGCCAGCTGGCGAACATCACCCGACACTCTTGAGAACAGCCAATCTTAAAAGTTCCAGAGGGCTTGGCTTCGGGGGAAGGAAAAACAGTTTTTCTTTAAAACCGGGCAACCTCCAAGCTGGCTGCACCACCCAAGGTACTCAGGGTGGAAAGAACGAGTGAGGGGGTGGCGATGGGGGGCACAGGAAGGGTTTTATTCTACTTTAATGCATTGCACCTTACATCTCAAGTTCTATCAACCTTTTGAGGTCCTTGACATACATTGGTTGGGTTACACTTAGCATATATGTCAGGATATTCTCCATACAAACCTTAATAAACTGAGAGTTCCATTCCAATAACTGGCAATTATTTTTGGAAATTTGCAGCTTATTACTTTGATACCAGTGGAAATAGTTACTGAGACAGCACTTTAAAAGAGAGGGGTGGAAGCATATATAATATAGTGAAGGATCAAAAAGGAACCCTTGCCTGTCTGGTTGGAGACCTCTCCCTGTGGACAAGGTACACAATGGAAGCAGCAAACAGGTCGTCCTTTTATAGAAGCCTTCCGAAATCCCGGAGAACAGCTCTCACTGCAGACTGACCTGGGAACCTGGATAAAGTATAATAAAAAGCCTGAATAACAGTTCTTGTCCCAAAACTATAACCCTAGCTTAAATACGCACAAGTCATTCCTTCTTACGTATATCATTAAGCATGTGACCCACCTGTCTCTCTCCAGTGGCCCAAAAGATAGAACTTGTGTTAATTTTGAGGATTTGGCCAGAAACCTCCGTGGTATCATATGTACCAACTGTCACATGTTCTAGGAAGCCCTCTGGGGTTAGGTGCCAGTTCACAATGTCATAGACGGCAGGTGGGTCTCCATTCTCATCAAAGAAATGTTCTCTTCCACTACTCAACGTCACCCTCGCTTTCCTTATGTACTGCAGGAGCTTTGGTTTAGGAAAGATACAGAAACCTTCATGAGTATATATATATATATATATATTCCATAACTTTATTCAATACCGATTAAAAGCATCTCCAAACAATGATAATGCAACCATAAATACAATCATAACAGACCCAGGCAGATGGGAAAGTAGCAGAATCCTCTGATGCGTTTCGGGCGCCTGAATCATAGCTAGGGAATCTGCATACATTGCATCTGCTCCTCCAACGGCGTATGGTTCCCAGGGCCGTTGGAGGCCGTGACGTCACCGTCGGCGGGCCAGCCACAACCGCCAATCAGATGCTGGACCAAGGGACCAATCAGGAGAGGAATATAGCTCACCTGACCAGCCTGAGCCAGGCTGAGGAGGAAGTGGCTTCCCGGCATTGAAGGAAACGCCTCCGGCGGCTAAGCCGGCAAGATAAAAAAGGTCAGCCCTGAACAGAATATACTAACAATCAGGCAGGGCACCACCTAACAAATGCAGTGTGCTCTCTTATTTAATCCACTCTAAAACATCCAAGAGCGGGGGTGTGGACCAAGTGCCACCCCTACCTCAAAGAAGGAGCACCACCAATAAATTGCTGTAAAATCGATCCAATTACTTTATTAAAGTGGACCAACACCCAGGATTTTCACTATCCTGGGTTTTGGTCCACTTCTGCGGGGCGCCCCGCTGCTTGAAACCCCCCCGATCGCCCTAAATAACTCACCTCACCCCGCTCCTACGCGAGCGCTCGACCAATCAGAGCGCTCAGAGCCGCTGTGGTATGTACGAACAAGCGACGGACAACCACAGCGGCTCTGAGCGTGCTGGAGGCCGCGTCTCGCGCTTCCTTCTAACAGGGTGTGCGCCCTGCTAGAATGAAGCGCAAAATGCAGCCGCGGCCCGCGCATGCGCCGTTGGAACGGGGATAAGGTAAGTTATCCGATTTCGGATGCCCCGCGGGGAGGGATCTGATCGGCCCGGGAATCTTATAGATTCCCAGGCCGATCCCCCCTGGGTGTTGGTCCACTTTAACAAAAATTTGCACCAAAACATGTACCACAAAATACACAAGTCATAAAACACAACGCAATAGACATATTAAAATGGATACATGTGACACTACATGGCGCTGTTAGAGTCGCTCACAAGAATCGGCTTCATAAATGTGGTTTTGCCTACAGCACCCGGCGTTCACCAGCCGCTGCCTGCCACTACGAGGCGCTACCTGCCGCTATGCCTTGATGAATAATCCCCTTAATCCAATACATAATCTAAATCCTCTTAGATTATGTATTGGATTAAGAGTATATATGGGTTGGTTATTTAGGATAAATATTATCCCTCTTGTGTAGCACATGCTTGGGCACACTGTCTTTTTTATTCCACTTACTGAACTTTGTACATAAAAATATCTATAGAATCTATAGGCCCTCCCCCAGTGTGCTTTTTCTAACAATCCACAACCCCCCCCCCCCCCCCACAGCCCTCTGCCTGGACCGTCACCTCTCACCGGATGCCTTTAAATGGACCTTTACAAGAACTGGTTGAGTGCCCTTGGTATAGATGAATGAATGAGATAAAAAAAAGGGGAATATACAAATGTACTCATAAGACCGGTGTCTAGCGCGCAATATAAATGAACACACCTGAATCAAGCGTAAGCACTGATTATAGATAGTAAAGGCAATTAAAAAAATAAAAGTAAACTTATTTATAGGTTACCTGCCATGGAATCACATTTTCAGGCTGATTTATAACTAGCGTCAGGTATCGGCAGATCAGCGTCTGTACAGAGGCTCTAAGAGCGACCGCTAGTAGACGCTGTAAACGGGTACCGGGCGCTGTAACAGAGCGTCTCAGAGCTCTAGTAACCTTGGTGAATGAGATGTATGTTGGGCGCTCTAACACCAGTACAGCGCTGCAGGGAGCGAAAGGTAGCGCCAGCTCAGTGCGACCGACTCTCAGCATCATATTCAACAAAAAAACACACACAACGTAGGCGCTCTGGATCTGGGGGCTATAGCATAGAGCGCCAGACGCTGTGTGATTAGAGTCTTTGAACACATATCCACCAGTAACAAAGTGAAAACACATGGAATGACATTGTTGTAAACACTGTGACATTAACACTTTATTGCCAGACCTGTAATGACAATTCTGCATAAAAATATAAAAAGAACAAAAACGTTTTCAAAAACGACTCTTTCTAGGCCAGGAGAGGTCATGGAATTATTTGAGAGAAAAAAAAATATTAAAAACAAAAAACCCTGTTTAAAGTGGACCAACACCCAGGGGTGATCGGCCCGGGAATCTATAAGATTCCCGGGCCGATCACCTCCCTCACCACGGGGCATCCGAGATCGGGATGTCCCGCGGGGTGAAACCCCCCCAAAACCCCCAAAAAACCTTACCTTACCCCTCTAGACGTGGGCGCGCCCTGTAAGAGTGACGTGCGGGAGGCGGCGGCGGACGCGCTGTCTTGTCCGTCGCTGTCACCCGCTTGTCCGTCGGCGGGGATTGGATGGCGCGGTCACGTGGGAGCGTGGTGAGGTGAGTTTTTGGGGCTTTCTGGGGGGTTTCACACAGCGGGGCACCCCCCAATCGGGGTGCCCCCCCGAAGTGGACCAAAACCTAGGATAGTCAAAATCCTGGGTGTTGGTCCACTTTAAACAGAAGGAAAGGAAAGTCCATTGAAATGTATTGGAGAGCGACAGGTAGCGACAGGTAATACCTGGTGCTCTGGAAGCTATAGGCGGCGCTATACACTGAGCTGCCTGTAATGATGAATCGGACGCTACATGGCGCCGTTAGAGTCGCTCACCAGAATCAGCTTCATAAATGTGGTATTGCGTACAGTGCCCGATGCCTGCCGATACGAGGCGCTACCTGATGCTATCCCTTGATGAATTAACCCCTTTGAATGCCTAAAAATGATCCTTCTCCTTTATGCATCTAGCGCACAATATAAATGAACCTGAATCATTAAATAAAGCAAGTGCGTGAACTTATAAGTGAACTTATTTATAGGTTACCTGCCATGGAATCACATTTTGAATGTCAGTACAAAATGCACCTAGCAATGATCCTTCTCCTTTTCTGCAGGACACAAGATCTTCTATGGCCTTGGCCACTAGGTAAACCGCAGTGTAGATGTTGTAGGTTATTCTTAGATTGGAGACATCCTTGTAGCTGCTTTTGACGTTGGCGATGTTCTCCTCTCCTGTACATTCTTTTTTTGAGGAGCTAGTTGTATTTTTCACCGGGAGAAATGTACAATTGAAAGTTAATTCCCAGAACACTTTAATTAAGTCACCCGCCACAGGCATGGATGGATGGATGTTGTTGAGGTACTCCAGAAATCCTGGCATTGATCCACTGTAAAAACCTAAACCAATGGTTCCTGCAAGAAGCCGGGAATATTGCCTTATAACTTGGGGTAGGATAGATATCCAAGCATCAGTGGCGACAAATATTTTTCCGGTAATGTTTTGCTTTAGCATTTCATCTAGAAGAGGTCCTAATTCCACCCCGTTCATAAAGATCACAATTACTTTGGCTGTGGACTGTTTGATGGTCTTGGCCACCCTTGGCGCGTTGAAGTCCGCTCTACTCGGGAGGATATACTCCAAGAATTCCACACACGCCCCTGCCTTCACAATCTCTCGTTTGATCATCTGAATTCCTTGTTGGCCGTAGTCATTGTCTGTCGCCACCAGGCCAATCCATGGCCAGTCGAAATGTAACAAAAGCTTGGCCAGTCCCTGTGACTGAAAGACATCACTGGGGACAGTTCTGAAGAAAGACGGGAATCTAATCTTGTCACTCAGAAGAGAACTTGTAGCATAGTGGCTTATCTGTGGGAGGAAACATTATACATAGCTCAGCTAATACAACTAAAACCCATCATAACAATGTTTTAGAGGCTGATTCATCACTAGCGCCAGGTAGCGCCTCGTAGCGGCAGGCAGGCGGGTGCTGTACGCAAAACCACATTTATTAAAGCGATTCTGGTGAGCAGCTCTAACAGCACTATGTAGCGTCACATTTATTATTACAGGCGGCTCAGCATATAGCGCTGGCTCCGTGGTAGTTGCCGTGCAGGTTAGTGAAAGCATTGTTTTTTTTTTTAAAATTTAAGGGAGAATTCGATCGGCACAATTCCCAAGAAATTTAGAATTACGTTGAATTGAATTTTCTAATTTGTTAGACCACAAGTCTTGTAATATATGTATGAAATTAAAGAAGAGTTTTGGAGTTACAATTAACCCAAATTTTGCGTGTTTAGTTTGGGTTGGCAAAACTCGAATAGATTCAAAATATTCAAGCATTCAATTCAGCACTCTTAGCCCAGTGCTCCCCAGACATAGGGGCTAGTTTCACCTGGGCTTGGGGGCTTCCAGCCATGGTGGTCCTTCAGAACAGGTCCTGTGCTCTTCTAGGTGTGCTCGGCTCAATTTTTAAATGTCAGTCTCCGAATGGATCTGCATGAGTAACATTTGGCTTTAAAGTAAGGATTTCAGTAGTCAGGTAAGGTCAGTAAAGGCAACTACTGTAGATGTCAAGCACCCCTCTAATTATTTAGCAGTTACTCACCAGACCCCAGGAACCAATGATGGGGGGGGGGGGTTATGCTAGTTTGCACTTTCACATATATATAGGCCTCGATTCAATTAGAGTTGAAAATAAATCTCATGGTAGTAAGTAGGGATGAGCGAACCGGTTCGGAAGAACCGGAATTCGCTCTGAATTTCAGGGAAAATTCGATTCGGCACGAACCCGAATTTTTTTTGGTTCGTGCCGATCAAATTTTCCCTGAAATAAAAAAAAAAAAATGGCGGCATGGTGGGAGCGGGCAGGCCGGCTGCGCTGTCAGCCTGCCCGCTCCCACCATGCCGGCATTTTTTTAAAAAGCAAACACTTACCTGCATGGTCGGAGCGTGGAGGCCGGCGCCGCTCTCAGGCGCCCTCTGATGACGCGTCCTCTGACGACAGCTGAGAGCGGCGCCGGCCTCCACGCTCCGACCATACAGGTAAGTGTTTGCTTTTTAAAAAAATGCTGGCATGGTGGGAGCGGGCAGGCCGGCTGTGCTGTCAGCGGGCCGGCGGCGGCCCGCTGACAGGCGTAGAGGGCCTGCCCGCTCCCACCGTGACGGCATTTTTTTTTTCAGATGAGCGATTCGTGAAAGTTCGATTCGGGTGAACCCGAATTTCTTGGGGATATGTCACTGTTATTGAATCACCAGATAGGAAAACAATGAAAGTCAATGGCACTTTTTTTACTCCTAAGAAAAGTAGAGAACTGTTTACTCCGTTCTACACTGTAGTAAAAGCTGCCATTGACTTTCATTGTCTTTTTATCTGGTGATTCAGTAACAGCGACATTCTCAGGCTTTTTTCTCATTATTAGAATTTTTTACTACCATGAGAATTTTTTCAACTCTTATCGAGGTCAAAACTGTAATTTCCAAATAAACAAGGGCATGATAAATGAGCACAGACATAGAGGACTTTATAACCCTTACTTCCTCTGCTGCTTCAATGTATTATGGGGATTATTTAAGAAGGTATAGCGCTAGGTAGCGCCTAGTAGCGGCAGGCAGCGTCTGGTGAACGCTGGGCGCTGTACGCAATACCACATTTATGAAAGCGAATCTGGTGAGCGACTCTAACAGCACCATATAGCGTCACATCTATTATTACAGGCGGCTCAGTGTATAGCACTGGAGCTCTAGCTTCCAGAGCGCCTGGTATTACCTGTCGCTACCTGTCACTCTCCCATACATTTCAACGGACATCCTTTTCTTCTGTTTAAACAGGGTTTTTATTTTTTTTTTCACTCAAATAATTGTGTGACCTCTCCTTGCCTAGAAAGAGTCATTTTTGAAAACTTTTTTGATTTTTGATTTTTTTTATGCAGAATTGTCATTACAGGTCTGGCACTAACGTGTTAATGTCACAGTGTTATAACAATGTCAATCCATGTGTTTTCGCTTTGTTACAGGTGGATATGTGTTCAAAAACAGACTTTAATCACACAGCGTCTGGCGCTCTATGCTACAGCACCCAACTTTAGAGCACCGACGCGGTGTGTGTATAGTTTGGTGTGCGTCGGTCGCACTGAGCTGGCGCTACCTCTCGCTCGATGCAGCACTGTACTGGTGTTAGAGCGCCTAACATACATCACATTCATCAATGCCGGCCAGGTTACTACAGCGACTACTAGGCGCTCTGTTACAGCACCCAATACCCACTTACAGCGTCTACTAGCAGTCGCTCTAAGCTCCGCTATACAGACGCTCATCTGCCGATACCTGGCGTTGGTAATGAATCAGCCTCCACGTGGTGTTGCATGTCATCCATAGGTTCCCTCTTTCGCAGTGAAGCCAACATTACCACCCAACAACCCCCTGTTAAACTAAAGCTATTGCTCATGCTGAACATCTAGGAAGCACCTAGGACTATCCTGGGACCCACCCATACCGACAAAGGACCATCTTTAGAAACATATAAATGATTAAAGGAGCAGTATCGCAAATTTTTCTTGGTGACATATTTAAATGGTACTTTGAATGTAGGTAAGTGTTGGAGTAAGAATTACAAATTTAGAAAAAAATGATGTCTGTGTTGAGCAGCTGGAGACTAATAGCTCATGTTTATGTCTTGTGAGTGTCGGAGTCCGACACTCTGGCCTGTTCCATGCTGAGGAGAGGGGGAAACAATGTAACAAAGTATCAGCTGTTCAGTGCTGGCAGCCGTCCAGCATAAGATAACAACATTGCAACATTGCCTGGCCAGAACTTATATATCTAAAACAGAGAGAAAAGCTCTAGAAGTCATTTAGCTGATTTTGACAGTTTTTCCTTCATGTTGGCTCTGCTGCAGAATCTTTCAGTTTACCATTTTCTCTCTCTTTTCTCAACACATTTTTCCATATGATCTTTCTTTCAGCTTTGTGTGTTTTGAGCAAAGCCCAACCAAGGATTTTCACTATCTGGAGTTTTGTTTTGTGCCCCTAGGGGCATCCCGACTTGGGATGCCCTGATATGTGAAATCCCCAAGTTCGCCTGTGAAAACGTACCTTTCCCTGTCCCACAGCGCATGCTCGGGCTCTCATCCAATCAGCTCTGTTTGCACGCAGATGGGGAGCCTGAGCAGTAACCTTCCTGGCCGCCCGGCCTGCCTAAATGACTATCTGCGTGAGCGCCCCAGAAAAATGGGGGGATCTGTGGTTATCCAGGGGTCGTTTCACACAGTGGGCATCCTGATTTAGAATGCCCAAGGGGGAAGGTCAATGGCCGGGTCTTATAGACTTCAGGGTCGCCACTCAGGGTTTTGTTCCACTTTAATACCTTTAGATTTTCCTGCACAGTTATTCAAAGAAGAATTTCAGTTATTTTCAGTCAGTTTAGTTTATTTTGTATAGATTTTACACATTTGAGTCACCTGGTCTCACCTCACACATACACAGCCGTTACCACTGATTACAGTGTCAGCCTCTGAGGTAAAGTGTTGCTAGGAGACCAGTGGGCTAAATGAAGCAGCTCACTAAATACAACCCAGCAGATCCCCCTATTCAGCAAATGGACTGAGCCATTGTCATTATACAATTTAAAAGAAAGGCAGATATTTTTTCCTTTTTCTATCGCCACATTATTTATACACATGTTAGAAGCTATTGTGTGGCTATTTAATTATTTATCTTTTTTAATGCAAATTTCGCGATACTGCTCCTTAAATTAAGATAATTAATTAATGAATAATATAACCAGGCATTTTGAGTTTAGAGATTTGCAGCAGAAACCTTACCTGAGGATATCTGTACAGCCCAAGAAGAGTGGCCACAACCACGGAATGAGTAGAGGAGGCCGAGCCAATAAAAGCCCCCAGAGGAACGTTGTTTGCGCACCTATAATTGGGGATGGCCGCGTTCTGTCCCGTCAGCGCTTGTAACGTAGCTGCAATGCTGACTGGTATAACCGCACATGAATCATACCACTGGAAGCCAAGAGTCAGGTTTGGTAGGATGTTAGGATTTTGGTTGATGTCATCAACAGTAAACATAAAGGAAAGTATATGTTGGAA
Organism: Gastrophryne carolinensis; assembly: GCA_027917425.1. Classification (NCBI taxonomy): domain Eukaryota; kingdom Metazoa; phylum Chordata; class Amphibia; order Anura; family Microhylidae; genus Gastrophryne; species Gastrophryne carolinensis. The sequence goes on along the minus strand of CM051238.1, from coordinate 435,676,009 downwards.
AAAATCAACTAAAAATCTGAACAAGACAAAAAAGATATTACAAGTAATATTATTATTTTTTTAATGTTTTAGGGATATATTAGTTACAAATGGAAGTGCAGGTGAAACATTAAGGCCCTTATTTATGAAGGAATAGCGACAGGTAGCGACTGGTGAGCGGCCGGTAATGACGGGCCCCGCCACAAGAACGCCGGCTCCCCACCACAATCACACATTTATCAAGCCAATCCTGCTTAGCGTCTGAGATAGCGCCATATAGCGACTCATTCATCATTATTCCAGCCCCAGCCCACAGCGCCAGCGTCCGACCTTGAACAGCGACAGGTATGACCTCTCGCTACCTGGCGCTCTACAATGCATTTCAATGGAACAATCTTTAAATATTAATAATTAATTGTTATTAATGTTTTTTTTTTTTTTTTTTTTAAATGTGAAAAATTCTGTGACCACTTCTGCCATTTTAGATATTTTTTTTAAGGGAAAAAAAATTAAAAAAAAAATTGTACAGAATTGATATTACAGGTCTGATATTACAGGTACTAAATTATTTAAAAAACTTGTTTTTTTTTGTTTCCAAAAATATGGTTGTTTGGGGGTTAAAAAACTACTTTTAACCAATCGCCGCCAGCGCTCTGGGGTTTAAACATGCATTTTACAGCGCGATAATTTTTTTAGCGTGATTTTTTAATGAATTTGTTGGGAGATGGTCGCTAGGGCCAGTTGCTATCATGCGCTCCCATACAGCGCGGAACCTGTCAAATAGCGACTCCTCACCCAATATTCAACATTACAGCAAACCGACTGAGTCGCTATCAACAACCGAACAACGGCCAAGCACAGCGACTACTAGCGGGCGCTCTGAAAATGCTGCTACAGTCGCTCAACTGTCGCTACTTGCCGCTATTAATTAATCGGCCTCCCGTCCTGCAGTTGCCCTACACATTACAATTTGGAATGCTCCACCGCATATACTGTAGGTCCCTGAAAATAGCTGAATTGACCTTTTTCATGCTGCCTACCTCTCCTTCCTGCCTCTCTGGTGTTCTATGTGGACGAGCGATTGTGATTGAATGTAATAGTGTAATAATAATAGTGCTAATAGAGGCCATTGTGTGCTATGCACACAACCAATTCACTCTACGCATTTTCCCGTCCATGCACTATGAACGACAGAATCCCGTGAAGACACCACGGAATAAACAGTATATTAGTGATTACACACAACTGAATTACACACAGTGAATCAATGCTATATCAGTGATTGCACACAAGTGAATAACACACTAAGGGGACTTGAAGTGCATATGTGCCCGGAGCGGTGGACTCCCCCAAAATCACCACCGGGCAGCAGTTGGGGGTTGGTTGCTTAGCACAAGGGTACTTCAGTCATGTTCCAGACGGAAATCGATTCCGATCCTGCACACCACCAGGCACAAGAACAATAATGTGATTTATGAGACGGGCAGGCTGATTCATCACTAACGCCACGTAGCGACAGATGAGCGTCTGTAGCGAGGAATTCAGAGCACCCGCTAGTAGTCATTGTGCTCAGCCGTGGGTCGCTACTTCATAGCGACTCAGTCACTGTTCAGTAATGTTGAATACATTGTGAGGAGTCGCTATTTCACCAGTACAGCGCTGTATGGGAGCGCATGGTAGCGACTGCTCATAGCGACTGACTCACACCATATTCAACAAAAAAACAGCCTCACAAATCTCTGGCGCTGAAAAATGCTAGTTTGAAGCCCAGAGCGCAGGAGGCGGTGTGTTTAAAGTGTGTTTTTCAGCATCTATCCACTAGTAACAAAGCGAAAACATATGGAATTACATTGTAACAACATTGTAACACTTTAATGGCAGACCTGTAATGTCATTTCTGAAGAAATATATAAAAAAATTAAAAAAATGTGAAAAAACTGCTTATTCAATGCCAGAAGAGGTCACAGAATTATTTGAGATTTAAAAAACAAAACAAAAAAAAACACAGTTTAAAGAGAAGGAAAGGATCGTCCATTGAAATGTATGGGAGAGCGACAGGTAGCGAGAGGTCATACCTGGCGCTGTGCAAGGCTGAACGCCCGTGCTGTTCGCTGAGGCTAGGAAAATGATAAATCAGACGCTACATGGCGCTATCTCAGTCGCTAAACAGATTTTGCTTGATAAATGTGTAATTGCGTGCCGTGTCCGGCGTTCACCAGTCGCTACCTCTCATTAACCAGCCACTACCTGACGCTATCCCTTCACGAATAAGGCCCTAAATACAAATAAGAAATCAGGAATGTATGTATTGTTGTATACATTGGTGGTGGCTAGAGATGAGCGAACTTCTCAAAAATTCGATTCGGGCGATTCGTCGAATTTCTCAAAGAAATTTGGGTTCGTCCGAATCGAACTTTAGCGAATCGCTCATCTCTGGTGGGAGCGGGGAGGCCGGCTGCGCTGTCAGCTGTCATCAGAGGACGCGTCATCAGAGGAAGCCGGCCTCCCCGCTCCCACCATGCCGGCATTTTGTTTTTTTAATTTCAGGGAAAATTCGGTCAGCACGAACCACTAAAAATTCGGGTTAGTGCTGAATCGAATTTTCCCTGAAATTCGGAGCGAATTCAGGTTTGTTAGAACCGATTCGCTCATCCCTAGTGGTGGCCAACATTTTGCATTGCAAACATGCGATGAAGATTTTAGCTCTACAGAAGATTTTATATATGTAGATGGACTGTAGCCAACCTAGAGCATGTGCCCGGCATCTGGGCCGCACCTACTTACACGCATGGGTAGCATAGAACCCTGTAAATAAGCCACATCCATAAACTACAACCTCAACATGTTCATCACCTACAAACTGGATTAAGATGTCCCATTTTGAGCCCCCCAAAAAGCTTTATTGGGCCCTTGCTGCAGCTGCCACCTCCTGTGCCATCCGGGGCCAGACCCTGAGGACCGGATTAATTTCGGAACAGAATCGCAACTCACCATCAATCACATGGTGTGGCCACGCAATTGTAATGGGGGTAGTGGGTGAGGCCCTACATGCCCCCTCTCCATTGTAGTGAATAGAGAGCGCATGGCCACACACCCCTGTTGATGGTGGGGGCGTTGTCTGTCATGGAAGTGCCAGAGAATAGAGTTTCAGGGAGGTGGAAAGTGGCGTCAGCAGCAGGGGTCCTGTAAAGTGATCCAGTGAAATCTGGAGCGCAAGGGCCTGCAGTGACCAACGATGCAGGACAAAAGGTAAGTACCCTTTGTTTTTTTTTCCGTTGCTGTATGACTTTAAAGTAACAAGTACTTACACTGAGCAGGTGACTTCCGATGGTCTTTCCTTAAAAGAATATGTTTTAGCACTGGTAACACGAAGTGGTAGAATAGCTCCTAGAATGATATCTCCGGGCTTGTAAATCCCCTGAAGCTCTTGGACGTTTAGTCTGCATTGATTACTTCCATCATTGAACACCGGCATGAGGTGGATCAGTATGAGTGGCAGAATAGCTTTGCATAGGCTGACCATCATCGCTTGGTAAAGAAGATATACCTGTCAACACAGATGATGGACGCATTATTACATGCAGCACTCTTGTATAAGCTGCGCCAGTTTATAGTGCCGCTGTAGGTTCAGATCACATAGACCACAATGTTTTATGCTTAGAAATAATATATAGTAAAATATATTATTTCTGCTTTTTTGTCCCACCAATGTCTAATTTGGAATTTGGAACTCAACACCTAAACCAAAGCCTAAACGCACTGTGTCCCCTTTGTCCCCAGTAGTGATATCCTGTAACTGATACACCGACCAGGGCCTGTTATATACAGCACCAATATTTTCTGCATGGTAAAAATTTATAAATCCTCTGTGCAGAGCCTAAAAGATGGCAGTATAGAGTGGCACTGGCGCTGTTATCGGCATAACTGTCCAACTGGCGCTGATCTAGTTGACCCAATGCTATATCATATATCATAGTTGATCATAGCTGACTCAATACCCGGTGCCCCAATCCAAGCTGATTACCGTACTTGTTGCCCCATAAGACGCACATGCATATAAGATGCACTTGCCCATAAGGCGCAAGGTCCCCCGAACAGAACAATACCCAACATGCATAGGTACTATTAACCCTTTTAATTGCCAGCCTACTTGAGATTTTGTCACCCTCTGTTGACAGGTCATTTTTCCCCATTTTGCGCCATGTTTTGCGACATTTTTGCTGGAATTTTCAGGAAAATTATATATATATATTTTTTGCAGCAGAGTTTAGGCTTTAACATGTAAATGTAAATTTTATTCTGTTTTTTTACAATATTATTGATATTAAAAAAAAGTAAATAAATAAAAATTTTTTTTAGAAAATTGCCTCCTTTATTTTAAATAAAAAATGTATTTTATTAAAGAAAACCGTATTGCATGTGAAAGCCCCATTTCTACAGATTAGAACGGTACCACATATTTATCGGTAGCCCCCCGTTCCTGCCCAGCAGACCCCCCTAACTGAAACAAGTACTTTATAACATTTACAAATAAAATACAACTACCATCCACACTACAAAGGGTTAAATCGGGGGAAAAAATGACATAGGGTCCCCCCCCTAAGGGGGGGGACCCCATTTTTTGGGGGGATTTTTAAGGGTTAAAAACCCTTAAAAATCCAAAAAAAAAACGACATGGGGGCCCCCTTACCCAAAGTAACCAGCCCGGGACCAGCTATGCAGGGCTTGTAGGAACAGGGCACAGGGGCCAGCTTTTACGGCCCCTGGCCCTGCAGGCTACAAAGCCCGCATAGCCCGGGCTCTTCTGCCCCCCCCCTGGCCTTTGGGGAGGCAGGTAATGGGGGTGCCAAGGGTTAATGGCAAGTCACTCGCTAGTGCAGGTGACTTGCCATCCCCCAGCCTTGTGAACTGATATAGGGGTCTTGTGGACCCCTTACCAGTTCACAAGGGGTTAAATGTAAAAAAAAAACACCACACAGACGCAGAAAAAAATATTTTATTATTATTATTTTTTTTTTAATACTTACCTCCCATCCATCTTCCCCTCCCAATCACTGGCTTCTGCTCATCTGCTGGAAGCCTTTTATAGCTGCTGGGTGACAGAACATAAGGGGTTAATTAAAAAAAAAAAAAGACATAGGGTCCCCCCTCCCAGGGGGGGCGGACCCCATTTTTTTTTTGATTTTTAAGGGTTAAAAACCCTTAAAAATCAAAAAACAAATGACGTGGGGTCCCCCTTACCCAGCATTACCAGCCCGGGACCAGCTATGGGGGCTTGTAGGCACAGAGTGGGGGGGCCAGCTTATGTGGCCCCCCCCCCCCCTGCAGCCTACGAGCCCACATACCCTATGTGGGCCCGGGCTCTTCTGCCCCCCCCTGGCCTTTGGGGAGGCAGGTAATGGGGGTGCCAAGGGTTAATGGCAAGCCACCCGCTAGCGCAGGTGGCTTGCCATCCCCCCAGCCTTGTGAACTGGTATAGGGGTCATGGACCCCTTACCAGTTCACAAGGGGTTAACAGTAATAAAAAGAAAACACCACACAGATTAAAAAATAACTTTATTAAAAAATAAAAACTTTTTTTTACTTTACTCACCTCTGATCCTCAGCTTCTGTGTCCCTCGCAGCTCTGATGACAGTTATTGTCATCGCTGGCCAGTGGAGGAGGGAGGCAGGTGATCAGATCATCACCTGCCTTCCTCCTCCTGTGGCCAGCGATGACAAGTGTGAGAATCGCAGCCCGGAGCCAGGACGACACCCGGAGACACCCCTTTGGGGGCGGGGCTTATCGGCAAAATGGCGGCGCCCGTCGAGCAGGACAGGGAGAGGGCCTTTCAGGCCCTCTCCTGAAGCTGGAGAGCCAGGGGGGCGGCGATCGGAGGCCCCCCTGGTGAAGAGGAGACCCGGCGGGAGCAATCGATCTCTAAGGTAAGTAAATGTCATTTTTATATATTTTTTTTTTTTAACATGTATTTCGGCGGCTGCTGAAGGGGGGGTGGCTATTCCGGGCTCTCCCCTGCACCCGGGGGGGCCTGGGTGGGGGATCGAAGCCCCCCCGGATGAAGAGGAGACCCGGCCGGATAGAACAAGGGGTCAGGTGAGTGTTTTTTTTTTTTTACTTTTACTGTAGCAGGGGGGAAAGTCAAGCCCGTAGTTTCTACGGGCTTGGCACTTAAGTGGAGTGGAAGCAAGCACGTAGAAACTACGGGCTTGGCACTGAAAGGGTTATTGCTAAGGAATGGGAGAGGCCTGCCCGGCTCCCAGGTGTCCCTCAGGGTTGGGACAAAAAATATCCCTTTCCCTTGGATACGGTTAAGCGTTGGGTGTCCCCTCCCGAGGTGGATGCACAGATTCTGGGTTTATCTAACACTACTGTTTTAAATTCTGCTGATTGCTCCACGCTTAAAGATGGTGAGGATAAACGCATTGACCAAATGGCTTGTCATGGTTTTGCCAGTGTTGGGTCAGCCATGAGGCCGATTTGTGCTTCAGCGCTGCTGCTGGTGGCTACCAGGTCGGTGGTCAGGGACCTGTTGACTTCTTCCGGGTTAGATCCGGATAGTGACGGGTTCCTTGGCCTTAAAAGGTGTGAATTGTTTTTGTCATTTGCACTAGCCGCCTTGGATGACACACTGATGATGTGTGGCAGAACGTCGGCTCTATTGGTGACTATTCGGCGTTCGGTTTGGTTGCGCCAGTGGGCAGCTGATTTTGTGTCTAAAAAGTCGCTGACCGCTCTTCCCTTTGTGGGATTACGGCTCTTTGGTGAGAAGTTGGATTCAGTTGCCCAGGGTGGTAAGTTACCTCAACGCAAAAAACAGCGTCGTCCCTTTTGGGGGGCGGGTTCCTTTGCTCCTTCCTTTCGTGGGGCTAGAGCTGGCAGAGGAATTGTTTTCCTCGCAGCCAGAGGAGATTCCTGGAACAGGGGCAGAGGATGTGCCCGCCCAGGATACAGCTGGGGCTCTAAGCCCAAACCAGCTGCCAAGCCAGCTCAGCAATAAGGGGGCGCCCTCACCCATGTGGGTGGGGGGATGGCTGCAACACTTCTCCCAGGTCTGGGAAAGGGAGGTCTCGGACAGATGGATCCGGTAAGTGGTGACTTCCGGCTACAAGCTGGAGTTCGAGCTCCGGCCCCCTCCCAGATTCCTCAGGTCTCGGGTGCCTTCGGACCTTCTGGCCGCGCAGGAGCTCCAGGCGGCAGTAAAGAGTCTGTTGGATATGGCAGTTATTTGCCCAGTGCCCCCCCTCAGACACGGGTAGGGGCTTTTATTCCAATCTGTTCACGGTGCCCAAGAAGGACGGCTCGGTTCGACCCATTCTGGATCTAAAGATCCTCAACAGGTTCGTCCGTCCGCGGAAATTTCGCATGGAAACGCTGCGTTCAGCTATCCATTCTCTTCAGCAGGGGGACTTTCTGACGTCAGTAGACATCAAGGACGCCTATCTGCATGTGCCGATTTTTCCAGCGCACCAGAGATTTCTCAGGTTCGTGGTGGAGGATCGGCATTTTCAATTTGTGGCACTTCCTTTCGGTCTTACCTCGGCTCCAAGGGTTTTCACCAAGGTGCTGGCCGGGGTGATGGCTCTCCTCAGAGCCCAGGGTATTCGCATTGTCCCTTATCTGGACGACCTTCTCATTATGGCATCTTCCTTCAGCCAAGCGGTATTGGACACCAGAACTGTGGTGTCCACTCTGGAGAGATTTCGGGTGGGTGATCAACTACCCCAAGTCTTCCCTTTCTCCGTCCAGGTTAGTGTCTTTTCTGGGAATGTCCCTGGATACTTCCCAGGCCAGGGTGTTTCTTCCTCAGTCCAAGGTTCTCTTGATTCAGGAGTTGGTTCGACTCCTCCTGTCTATCCCTCGTCCGGCCATCAGACTGGGGATGAGGCTGGTGGGATTGATGGTAGCCTCCTTCGAAGCGGTTCCCTTTGCTCAGTTCCACACAAGGACACTCCAGCTCCATCTGTTGGCGGCCTGGGACGGGTCGCCACTGTCGTTGGATCAGTCCTTCCTGATGACCCCCCGAGTTCGGTGCTCCCTTCAGTGGTGGCTGGATCCAATCAATCTGTCGAGGGGCAGATCCTTTCTTGCCCCTTGTTGGGAGACGGTCACCACGGATGCCAGTCTATCAGGATGGGGGGGGTTCTGGAAGGATCGTCAGTTTCAGGGACTGTGGGGGCCTCAGGAGGCTCACGAGTCCATCAATGTTCTGGAATTGAGGGCCATCAGGATGGTTCTGTTTCGCTTGACTCATAAGTTGCAAGGATTGCCGGTTCAAGTCCGGTCGGACAATCGGACGGCGGTCGCCTACATCAATCACCAGGGAGGGACTCGCAGCAGGAGTGCCCTCAAGGAAGTGTCTTTGATTCTGGCCTGGGCGGAGACCAACGTCCCGTGCATTTCAGCAGTTTACATTCCGGGAGTGGAGAACACAGAGGCGGACTCTCTGAGCAGGTTCTCAGCTCGCCGGGGGGAATGGTCTCTCAGCCCCAAAGTGTTTCGCTTGATTTGTCTCAGGTGGGGGTCCCCGGTGGTGGACCTCTTTGCCTCTCGTCACAATCACAAACTTCCGACATTTGTGTCTCTCTCACGGGATCCATTGGCTCTGGCAGTGGATGCCATGTCTCTGAACTGGAGGGATCTGGGGTTTCTGTATCTGTTCCCTCCATTTCCCTTGGTGGCCAGAGTGGTGCGCAAGCCGGCCCTGGAGGGTGCGTCAGCAATTCTGGTGGCTCCAAGACAGGTTTGGTTCGCAGATGTGGTAAGGTTAGCAGAGGATCAGTTCGTTCTGCCCCTGCTGCCGGATCTGCTCACCCAGGGTCAACTACGTTATCCCAATTTACCAACGCTGGCTTTGACGGCGTGGCTGCTGAAACCTCCATCTTGAAGGAGGAAGGTCTTTCTGATGCTGTGATTCAAACTCTCATTAGTGCTAGGAAGCGGTCTTCCTCTAATATCTACTATAGGACTTGGAGGTCTTATATTGATTGGTGTGAGATCAGGGCGTTGCCTTGTAGGGAATTTTCCATCTCCAGAATCCTGGAGTTTCTTCAACATGGTCTGGACCTGGGGCTCCAGCTTAGTACTCTGAAGGGGCAGGTTTCTGCCCTGACGGTGTTCTTTCAAAGGTCATTTGCCCTACATCTTTTGGTTAAGACTTTTTTCCAGGGAGTCACGCACGTGCGGCCTCCTAGAAAACCTTTGCTCCCTGTTTGGGATTTGAATTTGGTTCTTTCTGCTCTTCAGGATTCTTCATTTGAGCCCTTGAATGATATTGCCTTGTCTTCACTTACGCAGAAGGTGGCCTTTTTGGTAGCCATCACTTCGGTTAGGCGTGTCTCTGAGTTGGCAGCTTTGTCCATTCAAGCCCCGTACTTTGAGGGGAATCAGGACAAGGTGGTTTTTGTTTCAAGTCCGATTTCCTTCCTAAGGTTGTTTCTGCCTTTCACCTAAACCAAGACATTGTTCTGCCCTCTCTGTGTCCTAATCCCAGCAATGACAAGGAGAGGGCCCTGCATTCTTTGGATGTGGTTCGTGTTGTGAAGTATTATTTGGAGGTAACGTCTTCCTTTCGTAAGAAGGATGCCTTTTTTGTGGTGCCCTCCGGGCCCTGAAAAGGCTTGGCGCCTGCCAAGTCTTCCATTAGTAAATGGATCCGTCAGACCATAGTTGGGGCCTATTCTGCCAAAAGGAAAGGTACCCCCTTTTCGTGTTACTGCTCATTCTACTCGTGCGGTTGGGGCGTCCTGGGCTTTTCAGCACCAGGCCTCTGTTGAGCAAGTTTGTAAGGCTGCTACTTGGTCTTCTGTTCACACTTTTTCCAAGTTTTACAAGGTTGATGTTCGGGCCTCAGCGGATGCTGTGTTTGGCCGCAAAGTTCTGCAAGCTGCAGTGGTTTAAGTTGTGCCTTGTTGCCTTGTTTTGGATCCCCGCCTTTTATGGAGACTGCTGTTGGATGTTATGAATTTCTTGAAGCGGGGTGTGTGACATACTTAGAATAATACCATTTTGTGAATACTCACCTGTAAAATGGGTATTATAAGTATGTCACACACCCCGCTTCACCCTGCCCTTTTGTATTCTGGATCCTTTATATGGTGAACTTTGCGTTGTTATGCTTTGTGTTGGGCTCTTCCTGGTCCCTTACCTTACTGCTGTTCTTATACTGGGTAATGAGTGGGAGGTCCCAGGTATTTATGGACTGGGAGGGGCTCTCTTTTTTCCTGGCATCTCTGCATATCGCCCTCTACAGATCAGTATTACCCACAGGTTATGAATGTCTTGAAGCGGGGTGTGTGACATACTTATAATACCCATTTTACAGGTGAGTATTCACAAAATGGTATTTTTTTATTTCTTAAATCGGACGCTGATTGCCACTGAGGCCAAAAAGATGCCGCTGTGTGGCGCTGGCGCTTCTTAATCAAGGCTCCCCGTTCCGCCACTGAATATAATGACTATAAAAAAAATAGAATAATATTAAATAAATAAGACCCTGCTGTTAAACAAGAAGTCCTGTGATCAATAGGAATAGCATAGTGATAAATGTCAGTATACAAAAATCTAAAAGCTAAAAAATGGAATGGCAATAAGTCGAAATATGATGAATGACAATATGAAGGCCATACAACTAATGTCGCTATAAATATCTTTTTATAGATTATAATATAATGGTGGTAATAAATAAAAATAACACAACAATATCACAGATAAAGGGCACGAAAAACAGAAACAAAAATGACAATGCAATTAAAAAATTACCTAATAAAAATGTCGCTAGGAAAATGGCAATATTACCAATGTCCTAAACATAAATGACAATAGCACATTTTATTAGCAGGGCCGGCCTTTAGTAAAATGTCACCCTGTGAGAGATTTCAGGATGACCCCCCCCCGCAAGCTCACACATACATTCACATTACAACACATTAGAAGAGGAAAAGAAAGAGACTGCGGAAACATGTGGAGGCTCATTTAGGACTAGCGCAACATATTGCCATTTGAGCACCTATGTAGCGGCACTGGCAGGCTGATTCATTATTAGCGCCAGGTAGCGACAGATGAGCGTCTGTAGAGCGGATTTCAGAGCGCACACTAGTAGTCGCTGTGCTCGGCCGTGGTTCGCTATTTCAGAGCTCCTCAGTCGCTGTGCAGCATTGTTGAATACGTTGTGGGGAGTCGCTATATGAGCAGTACAGCGCTGTATGGGAGCGAATGGTAGCGACTGGTCAGTGTGACCGACTCACAGCATATTCATTAAAAAAACAGCCTCACACACCTCCGGCGCTCAAAAAAGCTTCGCTGTAGCCCAGAGCGCTGGAGGCTGTGTGATTAGAGGCTGTTTTTGAACACATAGGCCCTTATTTATGAAGGAATAGCGACAGGTAGCGACTGGTGAGCAGCCGGTAATGACGGGCCCCGCCACGAGAACGCCGGCTCCCCACCACAGTCACACATTTATCAAGCCAATCCTGCTTAGCGACTGAGATAGCGCCATATAGCCACTCATTCATCATTATTCCAGCCTCAGCCCACACCCGACCTAGAACAGCGACAGGTATGACCTCTGGCTACCTGGCGCGCTCCAATGCATTTCAATGGAAAAATCTTTAAATATTCATAATTAATTGTTATTAATTTTTTTTTTTTTTTTTTTAACTGTGAAACATTCTGTGACCACTTCTGCCATTTTAGATAATTTTTTTATGGTAAAAAAAAAAAAATTGTACAGAATTGATATTACAGGTCTGATATTAATGTATTCATATTACTAAATTATTTTAAAAACTTGTTTTTTTTTGGTTTCCAAAAATATGGTTGTTTGGGGGTTAAAAAGCTACTTTTAACACATCGCCGCCAGCGCTCTGGGGTTTGAACATGCATTTCACAGCGCGAGAATTTTTTGCGCGTGATTTGTTAATGAATATGGTGGAAGCCGGTCGCTATGGCCAGTCGCTATCATGCGCTCCCATACAGCGCGGAACCTGTCAAATAGCGACTCCTCACCCAATATTCAACATTACGGCAAACCGACTGAGTCGCTATCAACTACCGAACAACGGCCAAGCACAGCGACTACTAGCGGGCGCTCTGAAAATGCTGCTACAGTCGCTCAACTGTCGCTACATGTCGCTGTTAATGAATCGGCCTCATAGCCACCAATAACAAAGCGAAAACATATGGAATGACATTGTTAGAACATTGTAACATGAACACATTAATGCCAGACTTGTAATGACAATTCTGCATAAATATATAAAAAAATGAAAAATATTTAAAAAAATGGCTTTTTCTAGGCCAGGAGAGGTGACAACATTAGTTGAGAATAAAAAAAAAAAATAATAATAAAAACCCCTGTTTGAAGAGAAATAAAAGAACGTCCATAGAAATGTATGGGGGAGCGCCAGGTAGCGACAGGTCATACCTGGCGCTGTGCAAGGCTGAACAGCGGCGCTGTTCGCTGAGGCTGGGATAATGATGAATCGGACGCTAAATGGCGTTGTACCAGTCGCTCACCAGAATCCGCTTGATAAATGTGTAATTGCGTGCCGTGTCCGGCGTTAACCTGCCGCTACCTGTCGTTTACAAGGCGCTACCTGACGCTATCCCTTCATGAATTAGGGCCTTAGAGTGTACCTGGCGCTATAACCTATCGTAGCAGCTGGACAAGTGATGCTTAAGGCCCTTATTTATCAAGGGATAGCGCCAGGTAGTGTCTCACTAGCGCCAGGTAGCACCAGCTATCGGCGGCTACCGACTCCAGAACGCCAGGCGGCGGACACAATCACGCATTTATCACGCTAAATGAGGCTAGCGCCGGCGAGAGCGTCAGCTAGCGCGGGATTCATTATGTAGCGGACTGCAACGAACAGCGCCGCTGCTAATCCCATCACAGCGCCAGGTATGACCTCTCGCTACCTGGCGCTCTCCAATGCATTTCAATGGAGCAATCTTTAAATCTTCATATTTAATTGATATTAATGTTTTTTTTGTTTTTTTTTTGTTTTTTTAAATGTCAAAAATTCTGTGACCACTTCTGCCATGTTAGATATTTTTTTTAAGGTAAAAAAATTAAAAAAAAAAAAATTGTGCAGAATTGATATTACAGGTCTGATATTAATGTATTCATATTACAAAATGTTTAGAAAACATTGTTTAATTTTTAAATGAAAAAATATGGATGTTTGGGGGTTAAAAACTACTTTTAACCCATCGCCGCCAGCGCTCTGGGGTTTAAACAAGCTTTGCACAGCGCGAGAATTTTTTGAGCGTGATTTGATAATGAATATGCTGGGAGCCGTTCGCTATGACCATTCGCTGTCAGGCGCTCCCATACAGCGCGGAACCTGTCAAACAGCGACTCCTAACCCCGTATTCAACATTACCGCACACCGACTGAGTCGCTGTCAACAACCGAACAACGGCCAAGCACAGCGAATACTAGCGGGCGCTATGAAAATCACGCTACTGGCGCTCATCTGTCGCTACCTGGCGCTATTACTGAATCGGCCTCTTAGTATCCTGTCCAGCAAAAAAAGGCCATTGAAATGTATGGGATAACGCTGCTGAGCGACAGGTGCTACAAGGCGCTGCTGAATACACAGCGCTGGCGCTTTACACTGAGCCTCCGCTATTGATACATGTGACGCTACATGACGCTATTAGAGACGCTCACCAGATTGACTTTCATATATATGGTTTTCACATACTGCGCCCGGCGTTCACCTGACGTTACGTGGTGCTACATGGCGTTAGCGTTTCTTAAATCCCTCCCATAAAAGAGAGTAGTGCACAGACATTATACGTCCAGATTTGCATTAGTCTTTGATTGGAGCAGGATGAAGGGAATAAGCAAAAAGAGATGATTAAAGGAGGGAGGGGGTTAAGATATTCCTATACTCAAAAAGGAAGTTGTCATCACCTCCTGTTCTCAGCCCAGTGCCACAAAACAGCCTGTGTTTCTTTTTTTTTTACTTAAGCCCTTGCCCAATATTCATAACAACATGAACCAAATAGAGCTGGCCATATTGCTCCCTGGCCGAGCAGCCCCACTCTATGGTGCTTTCCAGTGATGATGCATTCAGTTACAGTACACACAGCTCAGCATTGGGGGTAAGCCTTATACGTTGTTATAACTGCAATAAATCTGAAAGCACAACAAGCTAAACTGCCACGGGGAGGCCGATTCATTAATAGCGCCAGGTAGCGACAGATGAGCGACAGTAGCGGCATTTTCAGAGCGCCCGCTAGTAGTCGCTGTGCTTGGCCGTTGTTCGGTAGTTGATAGCGACTCAGTCGGTGTGCAGTAATGTTGAATACGGGGTGATGATTCGCTATTTGACAGGTTCCGCGCTGTATGGGAGCGCATGATAGTGACTGGCCCTAGCGAACGGCTCCCACCATATTCATTAACAAATCACGCTCAAAAAATTCTCGCGCTGTGAAATGCATGTTTAAACCCGCTGGCGGCGATGGGTTAAAAGTAGTTTTTTAACCCCCAAACAACCATATTTTTGGATAAAAAAAAAACAAGTTTTTCAAAACATTTAGTAATATGAATACATTAATATCAGACCTGTAATATCAATTCTGCACATTTTTTTTTTTTTTTTACCTTAAAAAAAATATCTAACATGGCAGAAGTGGTCACAGAATTTTTGCCATTTAAAAAAAAAAAAAAAAAAAAAACATTAATAACAATTAATTATGAATATTTAAAGATTGTTCCATTGAAATGCATTGGAGCGCGCCAGGTAGCGAGAGGTCATACCTGTCACTGTTCAAGGTCGCTCGCTGGCGCTGTGGGCTGAGGCTGGAATAATGATGAATGATTCGCTATCTGGCGCTCTGTCAGTCGCTAAACAGGATCGGCTTGATAAATGTGTGATTGCGGAGGGGAGTCGGCGTTCTCGTGGCGGGGCCCGTCATTACCGTTCGCTCACCATTCGCTACCTGGCGCTATCCCTTGTTAAATAAGGACCTATGTGACAGTTTTGCTTCTAATGGAAAGAATTAGCATATTACCGTCATTCAACATTATACTGCATCCTGTTATTTCTTTATGAATACTGGGCAAAGGCTTTAGTAAATAAAAGAAACACGGCTGTTTTGGGGCTCTAGGCTGGGGATGGACGGTGATGTCGTAAACGTCCTTTCTGGATAATCGATATCTTTAATGAAAGAGAGAATAAAATAACAGAACGAAAGACTGAGGGCCTTATTCATGAAGGGATAGCGTCAGGTAGCGGCTGGTTAATGAGAGGTAGCGACTGGTGAACGCCGGACACGGCACGCAATTACACATTTATCAAGCAGAATCTGTTTAGCGACTGGGATAGCGCCATGTAGCGTCTGATTCATCATTTTCACAGCCTCAGCGAACAGCGCCGGCGTTCAGCCTTGCACAGCGCCAGGTATGACCTCTCACTACCTGTCGCTCTCCCATACATTTCAATGGACGATCCTTTCCTTCTCTTTAAACTGTTTTTTTTTTTTCTTTTTTTTTTTTTAATCTTAAATAATTCTGTGACCTCTTCTGACATTGAATAAGCAGTTTTTTCTCATTTTTCAAATTTTTTATATTTTTCCCCAGAAATGACATTCCAGGTCTGCCATTAAAGTGTTCATGTTACAATGTTGTTACAATGTAATTCCATATGTTTTTGCTTTGTTACTAGTGGATAGATGCTGAAAAACAGACTTTAAACACACCGCCTCCTGCGCTCTGGGCTTCAAACAAGCATTTTTCAGTGCCAGAGTTTTGTGAGGCTGTTTTTTTGCTGAATATGGTGTGAGTCGGTCGCTATGAGCAGTCGCTAACATACGCTCCCATACAGCGCTGTACTGGTCAAATAGCGACTCCTCACAATGTATTCAACATTACTGGACAGCGACTGAGTCTCTATAAAGTAGCGACCCACGGCCGAGCACAGTGACTACTAGCGGGCGCTCTGAAAATGCCTGCTACAGACGCTCATCCGTCGCTACCTGGCGTTAGTGATGAATCAGCCTGCCCAACAAGGGGAGGCGAAGCGAAAAACAAAGGAAAAAAGGCTTTTAAATGGCGTCCCTTTATACAGAGGTCATGATGCCGGCTTGTGCGACCGCACAGTTGGCACACTCCATATGCAGCTCATGCGTGACGGTAAATGAAACACATTAAAAAAATATAATTAAGAAATAAAAATATCATTAAAAAATAAAAATATCACTGCTATAAATGACACTTGCAGAATGAAGAAAAAGCTTTGCACCGCAAAAATAAGACAATTGCACGGTGAGAAAAAGATCCTGACAAAATAATAGTATTATAGCAAAAATAAAAATATAATAGTAACACAAAAAAATATGCAATTTTAAGATGTGAAAAAAATAAATAAACACCTTATAAATAAATAAAATAATTTATAACAAAATAAATATATATATATATATATATATATATATATATATATAATTATAATTAAAATAAGAATAAATCTTTAAGGAAAATACAGACAATGATAAATGCAAACATCACGGCATTAAGGTGAATATTTCAACTTAAACACAAATCATAGATAATGTCAATGGAACTCAATTAAATTATTCCAAACAAATGTTTAAAAAAAATGACAAAAACTAATGACATAAAATGTAATGCAAACACATGCATTACATGCAGAGCTAAATGCCTCACACGGACAGGCTGATTAATCACTAACGCCAGGTAGCGACAGATGAGCGTCATTTTCAGAGCGCCCGCTAGTAGTCACAGTGGTCGGCCGTGAGTCGCTAGTTTATAGCGACTCAGTCGCTGAGCAGTAATGTTGAATACATTGTGAGGAGTCGCTATTTGACCGGTACAGCACTGTATGGGAGCGTATGGGAGCGACTGGTCATAGCGACCGACTCACACCATATTCAGCAAAAAAAAAAAGCCTCACAAATCTCTGGAGTTCACCAGTCGCTACCTCTCTTTGACCAGCCACAACCTGATGCTATCCCTTCTTAAATAAGGGCCTTAGTATCTTGGGGCCCACTCCTCGAACTGCATATTACTTTTATTAAAAAAAAAAAAAAAAAAAAAAAAAAATATATATATATATATATATATATATATAAATAGAATATATATATATATATATATATATATATATATATATATATATATATATATATATCGAGAGAGAGGAGAGAGAAGCAGCTTCAAATACAAATTGGTGACTATTCTGTTTTGTTAGAAAGGAGAATGGCATGGGGCCACATCTTCCATACTTACCCTCAGAGGCTCTTTCTTTCAGAGTACGCCAGGTCACTTATATAGACGCAAACACTTGTTTATCACAAAGTCCCTAGATAATATTACACTCTTCAGGCACCTTACCTCTCCGAATGTACCTTCTCTAAGTGCCAGGTCCCTTGGCTATCCCTCCAAAAATGACACAACAGGTCTCCTAGGAAGGAAAGAAAATGACATCCACGACTTCCAGATGCGTTCTCTCAGACTTATAGCAAAACAAACGAGTCAAGAAACTATTCATGGACAGGATATCGTCAGCAATAAATAGGGATGAGCGAATCGATTCGGACGAACCCGAATTCATTCCGAATTTCAGGAAAAATTTGATTCTGAATGAATTCGTATTTCCGCGCGATTCGATCGATCGAAGTTTTTCTTTAAACTCCATTTATTTCTATTACAGCCATTGTAAAATGGTGGATGGACTTGTCCGGGCATGTCCTCTGCAGCAGAGAAAATGATAGGGAAACTTTTTTTTTATTTTCACTTCACTTCATTTGCCAGATCAGTTTTAAATTGCTTTTTTTTGTGCTGTAAATATTCCTGGCCACTGTGCATCCTATCTTAGCAGTGGCATATTTAACCCTATCTGTTACTCACAAGCATTTCTTATAACTCGATTAGTTTTAATTTTTTTTGTGTCTGCTGTAAAAACCCCAGCCCACATGGGCATACTATTTCAGCACATTTCACCTTATCTGTTATACTAAATCAGCTTCTAAAGGCTCTGTTTTATTAATACATTGCATTTTGAATTGGTTTTGTGTGTCCTTTAAAAACACCAGGCTGCAGGGTATCCCAAACCTGCACATTTCACCCTATCTGTTATACTAAAGCAGCTTCTACAGGCTCTGTTTTATTAATATATTGCATTTTGAATTGGTTTTGTGCATCCTGTAAAAACACCAGGCCACATGGGCATCCCGAACCAGCACATTTCACCCTATCTGTTATACTAAATCAGCTTCTAAAGGCTCTGTTTTATTAATATATTGCATTTTGAATTGGTTTTGTGCATCCTGTAAAAACACCAGGCCACATGGGCATCCCAAACCCGCACATTCTACCCTATCTGTTATACTATATCAGCTTCTAAAGGCTCTGTTTTATTAAATATATTGCATTTTGAATTGGTTTTGTGCATCCTGTAAAAACACCAGGCCACATGGGCATCCCGAACCAGCACATTTCACCCTATCTGTTATACTAAATCAGCTTCTAATGGCTCTGTTTTATTAATGTATTGCATTTTGAATTGGTTTTGTGCGTCCTGTGAAAACACCAGGCCGCAGGGTATCCCAAACAGGCACATTTCACCCTATCTGTTATACTAAATCAGCTTCTAAAGGCTTTGTTTTATTAATATATTGCATTTTGAATTGGTTTTGTGCGTCCTTTAAAAACACCAGGTTGCAGGGTATCCCAAACCAGCACATTTCACCCTATCTGTTATACTAAATCAGCTTCTACAGGCTCTGTTTTATTAATATATTGCATTTTGAATTGGTTCTGTGCATCCTGTAAAAACACCAGGCCACATGGGCATCCCGAACCAGCACATTTCACCCTATCTGTTATACTAAATCAGCTTCTAAAGGCTCTGTTTTATTAATATATTGCATTTTTAATTGGGTTTTTGTGCGTCCTTTTAAAACACCAGGTCGCAGGGTATCCCAAACTGGCACATTTCACCCTATCTGTTATAATAAATCAGCTTCTACAGGCTCTGTTTTATTAATATATTGCATTTTGAATTTTTTTTGCACAGGGTATCCCATATTGCCAATTTTCATAGTATCTGGTGCAGAGAAGCAGTATCTCACTTTATTTAGCTTCTGCTTTTTAAAGTAAACACATTTTTCTAAGTGCCAATTGCGCATTTCAAATACATAAAAATGTCAGGCAGACAAGTGCCAGGATGTTCAAAGAGGAGTGGCAGAGGCCAAGATTCAGCAGGCAGAGGTCGCAGCAGACTAGGGGCGAGTGGCAGCAGGAGTCGCGGTGAGAGATCTGCCAGTATCTGCTAGCGGTCGTGTCTCCACCAGTAACGCATCTGCCGTGGTAGATTGGTTAACGCGGTCATCCACATCATCACAAGTTACATCTGACACCCCCAGACTAGGGTCGGTACTGACACAACCCTGAGTTGGCATGGCCCGGGAGTAGTCCCTGTCCTCCCATTGCTTCTGTCCTACGCCTTTCCCTCCCCCAGCGATGTATCCTATGCTTTGGGTTCAGCTCCACTCTTTAGTGAGGAGGACGATCAGATAGAGGACAGTCAGCAGCTACTGCCCAGCCAAGATTTGGAGGTGGCTTCCTTCGCTAGGCAGACAAATAGTGATGTGGAGAGTGGCGTGGGTGTTGTTGTGAGCGTTCTAGCTCCTGCGCCAGACACTTTTGAGGAAACCGAGAACATCAGTGATGTGCAGCCACAACTCGGTGGTGATGAAGATGAAGCCGATCGCACTTGGGAGCCGGGTGCAGAAGGGGCTTCATCCTCATCATCAGGAGAAGAGGGGCGCAGGTTGCCCCGGAGTCAACAGCTGAGGCAGCAAGGTGTTAGCAGCATGGTTGGCAGTCAGCATGGGGGCAGAATTGCAAAGCCTGGAGCCAAACGGGGCCGGGGTAGAGCACCAGCTGCGCGGCAGGCTACCTTATCGGGAGGTAGTGGAGCAGGGGTTCCTGGAGTTGGCGACAGTAGCAGTGAATCAGTGCGGGCTGTTGGTGGGAAAAGTAGCTACTCGGCAGTGTGGCAGTTTTTCCTCAAGCATCCGCAGGAGGGTAACATGGCCACATGCAAGATATGTAGGCAGAAGGTGAATGGCCCAAATGTTGGCACCACAGCCCTGCGTCAACATATGACGCATCACCATAAAGTGGCCTGGGAGAACCGAGGCTCCGAAGAGGTGGTCCAGGCTGCTTCCTCACCAAGTGGCACGCCGCTCCCAATTTCTGCCAGCCAAGGCTCCAGCACCTCAGCCGAAGGCAGCTGTGCGTCATACCCATCCTCTGCCGCTCCAGATGTTCCTGCTCCTCCTCCAAGTCATGCATCCCACCAGCAATCCATCAGCGAAGCCATGTCCAAGAGATAGCAGTATGCGCCCACTCATCCTACGGTGAACTCTGCACCTTTCAGAGAACTGATGGCTTGTGCTGAGCCGAGGTGGAGAGTGCCAAGCCGTCATTTCTTTGCCAAGAAGGCAGTACCAGCGCTGCACAATTTTGTTGAACAGAAGGTGGGCCAGTCCTTGAGCTTGTCGGTGTGTAGCAAAGTTCATGGCAGCGGTGACGTCTGAAGCTGTAACTACGGTCAGGGACAGTACATGTCGTTTACGGCCCACTGGGTGAATGTGGTCCCTTTGCAGCAGCAGCAACTTGGACAGGTCACGCCGCTTCGGCCTCCGCGCTCCCTGGCCGTTGTGCCTGTGACACCATGCGACTCGGCCTCCTCATCCTCTGCCTTCTCCTCACCCTCCACTGTAGGCTCAAGTCTCAGTGTCCCTCCAGTCTACCATGTGTGCAGGGCACGGAGGTGTCACGCTGTGATTCACATGGTTTGTCTTGGTTGAACGGAGTCACACAGGGAGGAACTGCTTAAATTTATTCATCAAGAAATCCAAACATGGCTTACTCCAAGAAAACTGAAAATGGGAACCATGGTTACCGACAATGGGAAGAACATTTTGTCTGCTCTGCGACAAGGAAGGCTGACCCATGCGCCCTGCATGGCTCATGTCTTCAATCTGGTTGTGAAGCGGTTTCTGAAGTCTTCCCCCATCTGCAAGACATCCTAACAACTTCAAGGAAACTGCATGCACTTCAGCCACTCATACACCGCCAAGCACACCCTTCTTGAGCTACAGCGTCAGAACGGTAGCCCCCAACATAGTCTGATTTGCGATGTTTCCACCCGTTGGAATTCCACCCTGCATATGTTTGACAGACTATACGAACATAGAAAAGCCATCACGGATTTCTTGATGATCCAAGCGGACTGCCAACTCCAGTGTCTCTTTCAATCTATGTTTGGGCTCCTGCTGCTGCTGCTTGCAACTCCAGGGTATCATTCAGCCAATTTTTGGGCTCCTGCTGCCAACTCCAGTGTCTCTTTCAAGCTATGTTTGGGCTGCTGCTTTGCTGCTGCTGCTGCTGCTTGCAACTCCAGGGTGTCATTCAGACAATTTTTGGGCTCCTGCTGCCAACTCCAGTGTCTCTTTCAAGCTATGTTTGGGCTCCTGCTGCTGCTTGCAACTCCAGGGTGTCATTCAGCCAATTTTTGGGCTCCTGCTGCCAACTCCAGTGTCTCTTTCAAGCTATGTTTGGGCTCCTGCTGCTGCTTGCAACTCCAGGGTGTCATTCAGCCAATTTTTGGGCTCCTGCTGCCAACTCCAGTGTCTCTTTCAGCCAATGTTTGGGCTCTTGCTGCTGCCGCTGCTTGCAACTCCAGTGTGTCATTCAGACAATTTTTGGGCTCCTGATGCCAACTTCAGTGTCTCTTTCAAGCTATGTTTGGGCTGCTGCTGCTGCTTGTGACTCCAGGGTGTCATTCAGCCAATTTTTGGGCTCCTGCTGCCAACTCCAGTGTGTCCTTAAAGCTATGTTTGGGCTGCTGCTTCTGCTGCTGCTGCTTGCAACTCCAGGGTGTCATTCAGATAATTTTTGGGCTCCTGCTGCCAACTCCAGTGTCTCTTTCAAGCTATGTTTGGGCTTCTGCTGCTGCTGCTTGCAACTCCAGGGTGTCATTCAGCCAATTTTTGGGCTCCTGCTGCAAACTCCAGTGTCTCTTTCAAGCTATGGTTGGGCTCCTGCTGCTGCTGCTTGCAACTCCAGGGTGCCATTCAGCCAATTTTTGGGCTCCTGCTGCCAACTCCAGTGTGTCTTTCAAGCTAGGTTTGGGCTGCTGCTGCTTGCAACTCCAGGGCGTCATTCAGCCAATTTTTGGGCCCCTGCTGCCAACTCCAGTGTCTCTTTCAAGCTATGTTTGGACTGCTGCTGCTGCTTGCAACTCCAGGGTGTCATTTAGCCAATTTTTGGGCTCCTGCTGCCAACTCCAGTGTGTCTTTCAAGCTATGTTTGATCTGCTGCTGCTGCTTGCAACTCCAGGGTGTCATTCAGCCAATTTTTGGGCTCCTGCTGCCAACTCCAATGTCTCTTTCAAGCTATGTTTGGGCTGCTGCTGCTTGCAACTCCAGGGTGTCATTCGGCCAATTTTTGGGCTCCTGCTGCCAACTCCAGTGTCTCTTTCAAGCTATGTTTGGACTGCTGCTGCTGATTGCAACTCCAGGGTGTCATTTAGCCAATTTTTGGGCTCCTTCTGCCAACTCCAGTGTCTCTTTCAAGCTATGTTTGGGCTCCTGCTGCTGCTGCTTGCAACTCCAGGGTGTCATTCAGCCAATTTTTGGGCTCCTGCTGCCAACTCCAGTGTCTCTTTCAAGCTATGTTTGGGCTTCTGCTGCTGCTGCTGCTTGCTACTCCATTGTGTCTTTAGGCCAATTTTTGGGCTCCTGCTGCCAACTCCAGTGTCTCATTCAAGCTATGTTTGGGCTCCTGCTGCTGCTGCTGCTTGCAACTCCAGGGTGTCATTCAGCCAATTTTTGGGCTCCTGCTGCCAACTCCAGTGTGTCTTTCAAGCTATGTTTGATCTGCTGCTGCTGCTTGCAACTCCAGGGTGTCATTCAGCCAATTTTTGGGCTCCTGCTGCCAACTCCAGTGTCTCTTTCAAGCTATGTTTGGGCTGCTGCTGCTTGCAACTCCAGGGTGTCATTCAGACAATGTTTGGGCTCCTGCTGCCAACTCCAGTGTCTCTTTCAAGCTATGTTTGGGCTCCTGCCGCTGCTGCTTGCAACTCCAGGGTGTCATTCAGCCAATTTTTGGACTCCTGCTGCTCCTGCTGCCAACTCCAGGATGTCCTACAGCCAATATTTGGGCTCCTGCTGCTGCCAGCTCCAGGGTGTGTTTTTCAGGCAATATAGGGGCCCCTCATAGTGATGCCACCTCAACTCTCTGCAATTGTGCCGCTCTGCGATTCTAATAGCGATGCCTCTGATCTGCATGTCAAAATTATTTACAGTATTATTTCACTAACCCAGCACGCATCCTATGCGTGTTACAGCAAGGCAGAAGGGTTTACAACCCTATTGAGGCTCTAGGAAGCTCAGAAATAGCCGTTTTTAATAGCGTTTCGTCGCGAATAAATTCGGACCGAAACTAATCTTGTCGGAAAATGAGGCGAATCAGCCGAATCAGCCGAATCGAATTTTTCAAAAGTTCGCTCATCCCTAAGTATGACTAAAAGGTCACACTGTCAACTTTAAAAATAAGCCATACAATTTCATTATTTTTTTGTACTCATTTTATTATTATTATTAGTTTAACTAATGTGTTGCTTTAAAGTGGTGACACGATGAGCCAATAAAAAATAGTTTGTTCATTTTTACATGTGAAATGATCTGTCCCATTGATCTTTGTCTGTTTGTCTCAACAGACTTTCCTTTGAGTTCATTTTTGGCCTGAATACTATGATGAAGCATTTAGGAAAAAACATACAGATCATAAGGCCCCAACTCGAGGCCAAGATGGCAAAGATCTCCATAGCCACTCTGTATTTCCACTGAGCACTAAGGGATGCTGGGATGAAAGCTATCCAAACACTAAGGAAAGCCAGCAAGCTGAATGTGATGAACTTTGCTTCATTGAAACTGTCCGGAAGACATCGAGCCAAAAAGGCAACGATAAAACTAATATTGGCCAGGAGGAAGAGGTAGCCTAACATAATCCAGAAGGTAATTGGCGAGTCCTCGTTACACTCAATAATTATTATTCGAGGCTTGGAGTCAGTGCTGTACATTGAGAAAGGACAAGGAGCATCCAGTTGAAACACAAAATAAATTGCAGGAAGGAACCAACCAAAATGATCATGTAAGACACATAAGGACTTGTCCACTTTCTTAAACTGCTCCCCGGTTTGGTAGCAATGAAAGCAAACACCACCATGAGGGTCTTGGCCAATATACAAGGTATACAAAATGCAATGATTAAGCCAAATGTCATCTGTCGAAGAAGACACGTCTCATGTTGAGGGTAGCCAATAAAAACCAAAGAGCAGAGGAAACTTAATGACAGTAAGATCAAGAGGATGCAATTGACAGCATAGTTATTGGCTCTTACAATGGGAGTGGTTTTGTATTGAATCAACATTTTCAGAATTCAATTAGGAATCAATGAAGACACAATACTGATGGATGCTAACGTGGCTCCCAATGGATCTTCGTATGACACACAGGCGCCGTATATACACATCCAAAGACATCCAACATGGCACCCAGCTTGTTCACCCATGAGCAGCAGGAGGAAATAATAATAGTAAGTCACGCTTTTCATGCCATTTGTCTAGACAAGGTGCCAACAGGTGACAGTGGCTGCGAAATACAAGCAAAGACATGGTGCCACAGTAAGGACGGAGGCCTGGCCTTCCAACATTATAGGGTGACAGTACTTTGCTGCCACTGTCACATGGACCACTCTGGCATGTTTGTATGTGACGCAGGGGTGGCTGATTGGGTGTCACATGATTTAGGTCTCTCATGCAATCCACTACTTTTGTGGGATGAAAGAGTTGGTTGCGCCTTATTGCTGGCCGCAGTCAGCAAGCCCTATCTGACAGTAGTAGCGGAGTGGAGAGGCAGGCGTGCTTTTTGGCCTAAGTGCGCCTGTGCTTGCAATCTGCTGACCGCGGTCAGCGAGCCCTATCTGTCAGTATTAGAGAGGTAGACGCGCCTTTTGGCGTCTCCGTTTGGAATCCGCTATTATTGTGGGATGGGAGAGATGGCTTCGCCTTGTTGCTGACCGCGGTCAGCGAGCCCTATCTGTCAGTAGTAGAGAGGTAGACGCGCCTTTTGGCGTCTCTGTTTGGAATCCGCTATTATTGTGGGATGGGAGAGATGGCTTCGCCTTGTTGCTGACCGCGGTCAGCGAGCCCTATCTGTCAGTAGTAGAGAGGTAGACGCGCCTTTTGGCGTCTCCGTTTGTAATCCGCTATTATTGTAGGATGGGAGAGATGGCTTCGCCTTGTTGCTGACCGCGGTCAGTGAGCCCTATCTGTCAGTAGTGGAGAGGTAGGTGCGCCTTTTGGCATCTGTGCTTGCAATCCGCTATTATTGTGGGATGGGAGAGATGGCTTCCCTTGTTGCTGACTGCAGTCAGTGAGCCCTATCTGTCAGTAGTAAAGAGGTAGGCATGCCTTTTGGCATCTGCGCTTGAAATCCGCTATAATTGTGGGATGGGAGAGCTGGCTTTGCCTTGGTGCTGGCCGCAGTCAGCGAGCCCTATCCGACAGTAGTAGCAGAGTGGAGAGGTAGATGCGCCGTCTGGCCTAAGTGCATCTGCACTTGAAATCCGCTATTATTGTGGGATGGGAGAGCTGGCTTCGGCTTGTTGCTGACCACGGTCAGTGGGCCCTATCTGTCAGGAGTAGAGAGGTAGCCGCGCCTTTTGCCGTCTGCGCTTGAAATCCGCTATAATTGTGGGATGGGAGAGCTGGATTGCTTAGCATTGCCAAACACTAACGTATATGGCTTGGGTGTTTGCAGTGTCCCAGCGTGCATGTGTTGCTAAAGGAGACCCATAAGTTAACAATGCACATCTGTTTCATGGACCAATGGTGCGACTTCAAGCCAAACACACATGAAAAGAGGACGTTGGCAGAGGAGGTGACAGCCCACGTGAGTGGTGAAGGGACGTCACCTTACAACTCTACCCAAATAACGCAGCACTGGTCGGACCTCAAGCGGCAAAAGTGGCCCTGGGTGCGGAGGTTCTACAGCCAGAACTTCGCAGGTAGGTGGATGTACAACAGAGAAGATGAGCTATCAGGGTAATCAGTAACATGTTTGACAATTGTATCTTTTCTTTTGCAGCTGGGGAATTCTGGCTGTGAATGATAAGAATGTTTGCAATTTCCTGGTTACCGAGATCAGTTCCCGAAAAAACAAGCATTCACAGGCAGGTTTTGAATCAGGCTCATAGTACATAGGCTTAGGCTCATACAAGGAGCCAAAGAAATCACAAAAATGTACACATATAAAATCAGCACACATCAAAAAATGTTAACCTTAAAAGAGCACAGGGAGATAAGAGGGCCAGTTAGAGCAAGTGATTTACAATTAGCCAGGGTAAAAAATGCTAATTTGTCAGGAATGGAGATGCCACATTCATTCTTAATGTGTCTGTTTCTTGTCAAGAGACTCAATTTATATGGCCAGATAGGAAATAGGCAGCTTATTTGAATTTATCAGAAATAGTGGCACATAAATCTTCAAGGAATACAAACATTTCTGTTTTGAAATAGTCTATTATGATGGTCACCTTAAGGTTATCACATCTAGAGAAATGCGCACCCACTGGAAGGCCTGTCTGCTTCTCTAAGGGTTTTCACTCTAGTCATCTGGTCTGAGGAGTACTGATACTGTTTGGTTTTACCAGTCCTCATGCATATAAACTCCTAGGTATCAATTGTCTTGACCACCCACTGTCAGACTACCGGGTATGAACTCTGAATGCGGAGACTAAGAACCGGCTCACCTCTCGACCAGGAAGCCTGAAATCTAAGGACCAACCTGGTTTTCACTAGAGCCTTTAAAGGTAAGGATTGGCTAGGCTGCAGGAAGGCCCCAGGTCATGCAACCTATGAGTGAGTATTGTCGAGTTCTAGGTAGAGGACAGACCAGAGCTGGACTGGAGATGTAGGACAAGCCAAAGTTGTGAGCCGAGGTCGTGGGCAGGCAGAACTGGATAGAAGTCGTAGACAACTAGAGATGAGCGAACCGGTTCGGACGAACCGGAATTCGCTCCGAATTTCAGGAAATATTCGATTCGGCACGAACCCGAATATTTTGTGGTTCGTGCCGATCGAATTTTTCCTGAAATTAAAAAAAAAAAAGCCGGCATGGTGGGAGCGGGCCAGCCGGTTCCGCTGTCAGCGGTAAAGCCGGCCGGCCCGCTCCCACCATGCCGGCATTTAAAAAAACAAAAAAAAAAAAAAAAAAGCATTTTTGCAGGCATGGTGGGAGCGGGCCGCTCCGCCCTCTGATGACGCGCCCTCAGATGACAGCTGAATGCGGCGCCGGCCTCCACGCTCCGGACCTGCAGGTAAGTGTTTGCTTTTTTTTTAAATGCCGGCATGGTGGGAGCGGGCCGGCCGGTTCCGCTGACAGCGGAGCCGGCCGGCCCGCTCCCACCATGCCGGCAAAAATGCTTTTTTTTTTTTGTTTTGTTTTTTAAATGCCGGCATGGTGGGAGCGGGCGGGCCGGCTTTACCGGCGGGCCGGCTTCGCCGGCCCGCTGACAGCGGAACCGGCCGGCCCGCTCCCACCATGCCGCCATTTTTGATGGGGAACTTCGTAAAAGTTCGATTCGGCCGAACCCGAATTTCTTTGTGAAATTCGGCGAATCGGCCGAATCGAACTTTTCAAAAGTTCGCTCATCTCTATAGACAACCCGAAGTTGTGGGCATGCAGAACTGGATCTAGGTCATAGACGAGCCAAGGTCATGGGCAGGCAGAACTGGATCAAAGTCGTAGACAAGCCAAAGTCAAGGGCAGGCAGAACTGGATCGAGGTTGCAGATGAGTCGAGGTCGTGGGCAGGCAAAATTGGATCAAAGTCATAGACAAGCCGAAGTCGTGGACAGGCAGAACTGGATCGAGGTCGAAGATGAGCCATGGTTGTGGCCAGGCAGAACTGGATCGATGTCGTAGACGAGCCGAGGTCGTGGGGAGGCAGAACTGGATCTAGGTCGTAGACGAGCCTAGGTCATGGGCTGGCAGAACTGGATCGAAGTCGTAGAGGAGCCAAAGTCATGGGCAGGCAGAACTAGAATGAGGTTGCAGACGAGACGAAGTCGTGGGCAGCCAGAACTGGATCAAAGTCGTAGACGAGCCGAAGTCATGGGCAGGCAGAACTGGGTAGAGGTTGTAGATAAGCCATGGTCGTGGGCAGACAGAACTGAATCGAGGTCGTAGAAGAGCCATGGTAGTGGGCAGGTAGAACTGGATCGAGGTCGTAAATGAACCGAGGTCATGGGCAGGCAGAACTGGATCGAGGTCGTAGACAAGCCAAAGTTGTGGGCAGGCAGAACTAGATTGAGGTCGTAGATGAGCCAAGGTCATGGGCAGGCAGAACTTGATCGAAGTTATAAACAAGCCAAGGTCGTCAGGAGAGCAGAAACGTAGTCAAAATCAAGCCGGGTCGGTACACAGGAGCTGGCAATGCAGGTCAGGGTTTGCCAGTATTTAAAGGCCCCTGCACATGAGCATAATCGAGTGCACATGCGCACATGCTTACTGGCCCTACTATGTCTAGTGCGCAAATGCGAGCGCATTGGGAAACCTTGGCACCCTCTGCCGGTGAACAAGAGGAAATGTCCTGGTTCTATGACACCAACCCCCAAATAAAATAACTCATCATTCCACAATACAGCACTTGCCCTTTTTGATTCTTTTAGATCACTTCTCAACCTGGCTTCTTCACTTTCTCTCAATTGACATACCGGCATTAACCATGGAAGACTTCAACATTCCTGTTGACATTAACAGTCCTGCTGCCAACTGACTTCACCTTCTCACTGCCTCTTCTGGCCTCAAACTGTGGTCTGCTGCTTCTACTCATAGAGATGGTCACACTCATTCTTGACATATCCTCTGCGTTTGACACTGTCGACCACTCACTTCTACTCCAAATACTCGCCTCCCTTGGAATTCAAAATCTTGTTCTGTCATGGCTCTCATCCTACCTCCCTACCTCTCAGATCACAATTTTAGCGTCTCTCAATCTGAAATTGTATCCTCTCCTTTCCCTTTATCTGTTGGGGTACCACAAGGATCTGTCCTTGGCCCCCTACTCTTTTCAATTTATACCTATGGCCTTGGGCAAATTATAAACACTTTTGGCTTCGAACACCACTTCTATCCTGATAAAACCCAAATCTTCCTTTCAGGCCATGACCTCTCCTTCCTCTTATCTCAAGATCCTGACTGTCTGATGGCTATCTCTTCATTCATGTCCTCTCATTCTCTTAAACTGAACATGGACAAAATCGAACTTGTCATCTTCCCATTATACAATTCTGCTCCAATCTCCAACATCAATAGATCTGTCAGTGTCCTCTGTCAATCACTCTACTGGCTCCCACTTTCTGAAAGAATTCAGTTCAAATTACTAATCCTAACCAATAAGGCCCTATACAACCATGCCTCCTCATATATTTCATCACTAGTCCAAAAATTCCAACCCAGACACAGTCTTCACTCTGCTCATGACCTCCTCCTGTCCCCTACCTCGATCACTTCCTCCCACTCTCGAGTCAGGATTTCACACACATTGCTCCACTCCTCTGGAATGCACTTCCTCATACAATTCGTCAGTCCCCCTCCCTTAAAACCCTCAAAACCACACTTAAAACCCATCTATTTAGAAAAGCCTAACCTATGAATTAACTCACCCATCTTACTATCTTATCATCCTTCAGAACACTGGGCACCTGCTTAGTACATACCCTTTGTGACCCGGCCTATTGTCTCATCCTCTTTGACTTTAGATTGTAAGCTCCCAAGTTCAGGGCCCTCTCTCCTGTATTCCTGCATCTATGTGTTTATTTACTTGTCTGTTACATTTGATTCATAATATCAAGTGTTTTATATGTATTGTTGTCATTGTTGTATCTGCTTGCCTTACCCTTGTACTTGTACAAGTACAGGAGAAGGGGCCCCAATGAAAGCTGAAGAACGGTTTGACATTAGCCAATTCTGAAACAGGTATGCTGATATTTAACACCACCGATTTGCTATTGTTAACCTTCAGACCCGATACAGAGGAAAACGGATTCAATATCTAAAATAGGTTATGTAGGGTTAAGTACAGTGGTCAAAGGATTGGAGAGGAACAACAGGAGATCATCGGCAGACAACATGTGTTTATGTACATCATTCCCACTATACCTTGGATATTACAGTCCCTACAAGAAACAGTTGAACCCACATTCTTAGGACAATAGGAAGCATAATGCTTTGCCCTACCGTCTTCTGTCTTTTCTAATAAGATATTCTTTGGTGTTTATGTTGGGTCTGAACAAAATGATGAAGCATTTAGGAAGAAACATGCAGATGACCAAAGCCCAACTGGAAGCCAAAATGGCAAATATCTCCATGGCTACCACATACTTGCCCTGGGCACTGAAAGATGCTGGGATAAAAGATATCCAGACACTGAGGAATGCCAGCATGCTGAAGGTAATTAACTGGGCCTCGTTATAACTATCTGGAAGTCTACGTGCCAGGAAGGCAGCAATAAAACTAATGGTAGCTAAAAGAAAGAGGTAGCCCAACATCGTCCAGAAGGCAATGGGAGATCCCTCATTGCATTCAACAATGATGACCATAGGTTGGCTTTGAGTGTTCATATGTGGAAAAGGTGAAGCCAATGACAACCATGTTACACACAACACCAATTGTAATAGGAAAGATAGCATAATAATCAAATAGGACACTCTTGGACTGGTCCACCTTTTCAGGTTGCTTCCAGGCTTTGTTGCCATGAATGCGAACACCACCATGATGGTTTTAGCCAATATACAAGATATACACAGAGTAAAAGCCAAACCAAATGCAGCTTGACGTAGAAGACATTTCTCAGGATAAGGGTAGCCTATGAAAGCCAGGGCACATAGAAAACAAAGGGAAAGGGACATCAAAAGAAGACAGCTTAAATAAAAGTTGCTGGCTTTTACTATTGGAGTAGACTTGTGAAATATAAAAAGCCTCAAAATTAAGTGAGGAGTCATAGATGAAAAAACAGCGCTGGCTGCAAGTGTTGAGCCTAAGGCATCCTCAAAAGACAGGAACTCCACGTGTTTTTGAAGGCACTGGGATCTCTCAAGATTTGGCCATTCATTCCATGGACACTTGAAGCAATCAAGAGAATCTGAAAAACATAACAGATATGTTTTTAAGAGTTTATTTTATATGTAAGAACCCAACATTGCCATGGCTGTCCTTCTTACATAACACCTCTACCCTGGTGACTTTTCTAGCATCTGGATAAATACAAAGCCAGCTTTTTCCCTACAAGGCCAGAATAGTAATAGGAAAGAGAAACAAAATAAAGGAGGGTCAGTAGAGTGAATGGGAGTGTTGTGAATCATAAAGGTAGCATCTGGATGGCTAAAGGGCAGAAGGCCCTAAATGCTCAATGATGAGCTTGACTGTCAGGGATAGGATCTATTGGTGGATCTGAGTAGATAATAGGGATGGGTCCTGATGTATGTGGGCAAAACATTTCTGATAGTGGTCCTGACAAGCACTATGATAAACGTAAACTTAACAGCAATTATTTTAGATGCATGGGAGGTGATCTCCTTTAAGGATAAAGTAAAGGAGTCACCTTTCTATAGATGCCACTGATTTGATACAGCACACTCTCGAGGTCACCCCCTATTTCTTTCTATTTTCTCTTTTCTTCCTTTCTTTTTCATAGCACGTGGAAAACTCTTTTACATTTAGGGCATGTTACATTTGATCAAATCACCAATTTGGTTCGTAAATGTTAGAGTCCTATCTTACCTGTCTCATTGGAGACCTCTCCTTGTGGGCAGGGGACACACTGGAAGCAGCATGCAGGCTGTCCACTTCTAGTTGCTTTTCTGAATCCTGGCAGGCAGCTCTCACTGCATATTGACACAGGAACCTAAACGATGAAGAATTATTATATATTAACGTCTATTTAAATATGCAGGTTTGGATGATTCAGAATACTTTTTTCCCAATAATTTTATTGTTGGTGACAGTTTCAGTTACTGTAATTGCTGTATTACATCTGTAGATTGGCACATAAGCCCCCCAAAAACATACCTGCACCTTGCTCCTTTTGGCTTCTTGACCTTTCTTTGGCTCCCTGCCCACATCTTAACTGGTGCCTGCAGCACAGCTCAGTGGAGCTAGGGTATAGGGGCTTACATGTAAATCCAGTGGTTCCTCTTATATAACCCTTGTTTGGCAGGGCATATCCAAGCCAGGAGGATGGGACCCTTGTTTGGCGGGGCATATCCAAGCCAGGAGGATGGGACCCATGTTTGGCGGGACATATCCAAATCAGGAGCATGGGACCCTTGTGACTCCGCAGCCAAAGACTCTTTGGGTTGATTGTTGAAACCAATGTTTTGGCCACCAATGTGCATATACCCCCACAATAGTCCAATGCTGACTTGCCTATTATAGTATTGAGTTTCTGCGGTCCGTTTTTGGGCCTCCATAGGGGCTTACATGTAAATCCAGTGGTTCACCTTATATAACCCCTGTTTGGCGAGGCATATCCAAGCTAGGAGGATGGGACCCTTGTTTGGTGGGGCATATTCAAGCCAGGAGAATGGGACCCTTGTGACTCTGCAGCCAAATACTCTATGGGTTGATTGTTGAATTAAATGTATTGGCCACCAGTGCACAAAAACCCCTACCTTAGTCCAATGCTAATTTGCCTATCATAGCATTCAGTTACTGTGTTGCGTTTTTGGGCCTCAAATTCTTCTCCATTTTTGATCTGTGCCTATCCAATCATGTCTGTACTTGACTTTACCTCTGCCCTACCCTTTTAGTTTATGTGGCTCGCTTGTCTACTACCCGACCTTGCTTTGTATTTCCTTATGTAATCCCCAGCTAGCCTTCCGACCTGTCTTTGATTATCTTTTTGGTTCTGACATTTCCCCAACCGATTACCCAACTACAATAGGGACTGCCTAGACCTTGTCTGTATTGTGCCAATTTTCCACTGGTCTTTGCAGGCCTCAGATGTAATCCCTCCTTTACCACTACTAGTGTGGAATACCACGGTGATCTGAGCTATATTTGTTGCGATGAACACGGGAAACAACTGACCATCTGCCAGCATTTTGCTGAGCCTTTGCCACACCCAAAATGTGTGGTTATTACTAGTGAAAATGGCTCGCTTGACAGCAAGCAAACTGCGGGTGGTGGATTTTGCTTTGACAAAAAAAGAAATCATGCTGAAAACCCACTTTACAGCAGCTATACAGCACGGAATGGATGTCAGAATGTATTTGTGGTGTCTCTGGAGTGTCTGGGTTGTTTGGGAAACTTTAAAAAAGTCATGAAAACCATTTTATTAATTGTTTCCCTAATACTATTTGGCTATATGACGTGTACGCTTAATGTATTAATGAAAGCTGTAAAAATTACATAAAAAGACATTCTCGACGAAAATAACATTGATTCGTACGGGGCTTGCTGCTAAAAGTTGGCACATGGAAAAGCCGTTCACCAGCAGTCGCCCCGGAATTTCATCTAGTGAAAGAATGGCCAACGCCACTTAATATTTATAATTTTATTTTTTCCACAAGGCTCCATCCACAGCACATTCCAAATTGCTAATGCCCCACCCATGCATAGTTCTAAATTTTTATACGTGCCCTGTCCCCCCCCCCCCCCCCGTGTTTGGTCACTGACAGTCACATGGCCCTGGTTTACTTCAGTGGCCAAAATCATGTAATAGAAGCATCAAAAATCCCAGGTAGGAAAATCTCGGGCTGAGGCCAGTGCGACAGTGTATGTCCAGGAGGAGACAGCAGCAATCAGAATTCCTCCCCCCGTCACACCTTTATGGTGTGAAGTGGTTGTTGGTCAACTTAAATTTCAATAGGAACATTCCTGCTGCTGTTTGCACTGAAGCCTCTAATATCCTAGAGGTCCAGTAAGAAGCACCTGGGCCATGCTTTTATACCAATCATGCATCACACCTGACCAATAGGTTTCCCTGAGCATAAGTGCATAGATGCCATCCTATCAGTGGTTGAAACACAGAAGGAAAAGTATTTG
This sequence comes from Gastrophryne carolinensis, assembly GCA_027917425.1. NCBI lineage: Eukaryota > Metazoa > Chordata > Amphibia > Anura > Microhylidae > Gastrophryne > Gastrophryne carolinensis. The sequence goes on along the minus strand of CM051238.1, from coordinate 435,641,875 downwards.
CTCGATTATGGGCTTATTAGGGCTCTACATGAGCTGAGGTGTTTTAAATCAGGATCTGAGCTGGGGGTTAAAGCTTAGGTTAATAAGTCACCTTCGTGGATACCAAGAATGCTCTATACTATGCCTCTAACTTCAGCAACTTTGTAAGAACAAGCGTCACCTATACTTTGAAGAAAAAGATCGAACCTCCGAAATAGTTTCAGGAAAAATATCTGCTTGTGCTAATAAATTAGAACGAGTCACAGCTTTTACAGTAATTATTTGTTGGTACAGACCAGTCAGAACAATTTTATTGAATCAGTTACAGTAAATGGTCTTGCCTTTTGGCTTTCTGTGGCCCACAACAGGAGACTAGAGTTCACAGTGAAGACTTGTCCAGGTGGTGCTGTGGTGTCATAACTTCCAATCTTCACCTGTCTCATAGATCCCTCCGGGGTCGCCTGCCAGTTCACAATGTCATAGACTGCTGGTGGGTCTCCGTTCTCATTAAAGAAAAGTTCTCTTCCACTACTTAAAGTGACCCTTACCTTCTTCATATGATTCAGCAACTGCCCAGCAAAAATGATTAAAGTATGGTGTAAGTTTTTTTGAGATTTACAAATATTCAATTCAATATTATACCATAGAATCCCTAACGTGGATTACATCATGTCTTCCCAAATGAATTCAAATGAAGTCATGAATACAGAGAATGCCAGACTTATAGATGTCCTACATGAGACCCAGTGGCCAAATACTGCCATTTAGGGACTGCCATGGTGTCTTGGTAACAATGAAAGCACATTGGGGAAGACCTCATAAGAAAATTTAGCTTTAGCTAGTGGAAACCGATTGCCGTAGTAAATCAGGTCCGAAATGTAATATGTGGCTCTTGAGGCTGACTAGATCTTCAATGTGGACACCAACAAATGAAATTGTTAGACCATTGTGTTGGCTTTGTTTGGAAGTTTCCTAAACTTTTATTTTCTTAAAGTTTTCTGTTTTTAAATTGCAAAAGAAATTAATTGCTGAGATATCAAGGTTTACAGTTTCACCTTATGATTTTTCTTTTGAAGGAAGTCGGCTTGGCCCTTGGCTCTGTAATGCCACATGATAATCAGCATAATGGGCGGGATCTGTGCTTAAGACAAAGGCATTCTTATACATTGGTTCGAATCAGTTGTTACACACCAGCAGAGTGTTTATCAATAGCGCAAGGAGGTGGTTCGGGCTCTATTGTTTTGTTCCAAAGCTGTGCTTGTGATGCCTCATCACAACCACAAGCACACAGACAGCAAAGGGTGATTCAAAAGCTAATTAGGTGAGGTGGTAATTAAAACGCTAATTAGCTATGATGGTTGCCTGTTTCCATCTATTAACTGATTAAGAATATTTAGGAAATCTATTAGGGAAGGAATATGAAACAAAAGAAAAGGGAGTAAAGCGCCGTTACTCCATGATTCAAGACTAATCCCCTTTACTATGCCTGTTTGTGCATGTAAAATATAAAAATAATTAACAATATAAATGTAATCAAAATCTTGTATAGGTCCACATAAGTAAATATATTAACACATTGAAATAAACATCTAAATCAGGTACCTTCCTAACTTAGGTTGAGACAATGGGGGGTCCTCCTCTTCCTTTTTATATCCTTGTATGGGTATCATTATATTTTTACGTTTACTGGGTATTTTTTAATATGCATATTTATCTAATTTAATGATTGTGTTGTATTTATTGTATTTAATGTAAACAGCATATTTATTGTATTTTTATGGTACATTGATATAACTTTATAAGTTTTTATTGGCTGTTACTTTTTCCTGGTTATTATTATTATATTTTAGGCTTAGGTTGAAGTAAAGGGGATAAGTCTTGAACCATGAGGTAACGACTCTTCACTCCCTTTCCCTTTAATAATTACATATTCCCTATGGCTTTGATGAGTAAAGACATACATATCAGAAATGTGAGAATGCTTGTGTTATTGCTACCATTCCCCCCAAAGCTGTCAGCTGTACCTTCCATATTCATTCACAGATCTATATGATCACCTTAGGGTTAAATGGACTGAGCCCTCTCTGCCTACCAGCAGTCATGAATAAGGACCAACTGTTCCGAAATGTGTAGACTTTTTGTATGAGATTTTACCTATGGATAATGATTTTTATGGATTTCTACAATGAAATTTGACGATTTTTAGTTATTATCTCCTGGCTGGCAAACTTTTTGACATACTCTCTGCCTACCACCCTGTACTGGCCTCTAATAATGTCAGTCGATTTGTATCTACATAGATTACCTGCCAAGAGGAAAAGGCATATATATCTGCACAACTTCCATCGGATAACAGACCTTTTTTTGCTTTGTTGCAGTTCTGGAGATCCTGCAAAGCTTTAGCAACAACATTAACAGCAGTGTAAATATTATAGGCCACTCGTAAATTGGTGACATCATTGTAACTGTTTTTGATGTTGTCTAGACTTTCTTCCCCGGTGCAAAAATTTTCCTGACTTTTTACATTGTTACTGTTTGGAAATTTACAATTAAAAGTTTCCTCCCAAAATGACTTCACAAGGTTTCCACCCAAGGTCATATTAGGATGGATCTTGTTGAGATATTCTTGGAACCCTGGAATCAATCCACTGTAAAACGCCAAACCGACTGTTCCAAACAGGAGATTGGAGAAGGCTCCCATATATTGCAGAGTGGTTGTGGACCACCCTTCACTGGCAACAAATGTTTTCCCTGTAATGTTTTGCTTCACCATTTCATCCAGAATTGGCAACAAATCAAGGCCAGCAGAGAAAACCACAATAATTCTAGCTGTTGACTGCTTTATGACTTTTACTATGTGTGGAGCATTGCGGTCTTGCTTGTTGGTCAAAATGTTCTCGGTGAAGGCTACACAGGTTCCAGCCTTGGTGACCTCTTGTTTGAACAGCTGAATTCCCTGTTGCCCATAGTCATTGTCCACAGCCAGGAGACCGATCCAAGTCCAGCGGAAGTGCAAAACAAGCTTGGCAAGACCTTTAGACTGGAACGCATCACTGGGCACAGTTCGGAAGAAGGAGGGAAATTTTATTCGGTCACTTAAGAGGGAGCTTGTTGCATAATGACTGATCTGTTCAAAACAATATAAGTGAGAAATGCAACCGGAGAAGCGACTCAGACAGAAGACATTAATGTAGAGAATATAGGTGTGGAATCACAGTTGTTACTTTCTAGAGATAGCAGGGATAAAACTGAACACTAGTGTGCAGACTGAGCAAACCTGTAGAAGTTCGAATTCAGCAAGTTAGGCCGAACTTTAAAACAAAAGTTTGGTTCGGGTACCCAAACTTGATCCAAAACCCATTTCAGTCAACAGAGACTGGAACTTGGTGACCCAAAAATAGCAGTAAAATGGGGGTAGGGAATGTGCTTAAAATAATAACATAAAATAAAAAATTAAATAAATGTATTCAAAAATAAAATATTAATTTGTAAACAGGCGTCAGAGGTCCAGGAAGAGGAGGAAGTGGAGGTGGTATTGTAAGAGGAAAAGCCGTTACACTTGCAGTTACTTTCACTGCACAAATAGACGGTATAAATATACACTTGCAGTTATATTCACTGCACTAGAAGATGGCATGGTATGTGTATACACTTGAAGCTACTGGCACTGCAGTAGATATGGGTATACACTTGCAGTGACTGACTCTGTAGTAGAAGAAAGTACACAGTAGAAGATAGTATGGGTATAAACTTTCAGTTACTGACACTGCCTTGAAAAGGGCAATTATTTAAAACTACTAGCTATATGAGCCTCCTCTCCTTACCTACTGTCATGGTACACTCACCTTCTCCCCGTTCCCACGGCGTCCGGGGTCAGCCACTCGGACGGCTCGCCGGGATCTCTATAGGCAGCTTACTGTGGGCAAAATGCCCTAATGGTTTTAGGGGCAATTGAGCCCTAAAGTTGTTGCAGGAACAATCAGCCCTAAGTTGCCCCAGCCTATCCCTGCGCTTCCTCCCCTATAAAGGTGCCCCTGTCATCATTGCCCTTGGTAGCATGCTGCTGGGTGTTATAGTGCCTGTGATTTTATGATTGTTTCTGTTGCCAACCTTGTTTTACCTGACAACTCCGTGACTGCTGCCTGGACCGACGCCTGCCTGAAACCTGACCACGAACCTGTCTCATCCCTAGTGCTGTGTACCCGTTGACCTTCTGACTTGACCCTTGGCTTGACCTTTGACCCATCTTTTGTTTCTCCCTTGGTGCTGCGTATCATGAGGACTTATCACCTGTGTATGACCCCCGGCTTACCCGACGCCGCCAAGTCTTGCCTTCACCCCTGTAAGTTTACAATCTTTGTGCTACTAAGTCCTGGGGTCAACCGTGTCCAGTGAGGCAAATAAAGCCTCCTGGCAAACGGGGGGCTTAGCTATAGGTGAAGCTAGCAGCGGAGATTGGGGGTTGTGGACTCACCTAGAAGGCGTGTGTCCCACGGGGCTTGACACCTACCTGCCTGAAAAGGTCATATATTACATTTTTATCTTTCCCTAACTGCCCCTCACAACAGCTACAGCCTCTCCCAAACCCGCGATATTCAGCATGGACCCAAACAGTGTGGTCGGGTTCACTCAACACCACTGAACACCTACAGTGTTACTGGTATGTTTTTTCCTTGTATGTAAGCTGAGTATTCTTTTTCACCTGCTTACAAAGACCAAATAAATATAAATTCTATTAAACATTAGCCATCACTCTAGCCCTTGGAATAAATTAACTGACCTGCATAAGGGGTCTATGAAAAGAAGTAAAAAGGGAGATACGAAAAATATTCTATTCTGCAGATGCTGAAGCACATGAGCATTTGGGTATAGCCTCTAAATCAAATCAATACTATTAACTAATAGGCCCCAGACCCAGCCAACAAATGTTAAGCAAGGTGAAGTGATTGTCTAAACATTGCTTACCTGAGGGTAATGATAGAGCCCTAAAATATTGGCCACGGCTATAGAATGGGTGGAAGAGGCAGAGCCAATGAAAGCAGTGAAAGGTTTGGATGACATACATCGGTAATTGGGGATAGCCTCAGATTGACCTGTTAGCACTTGTAAAGTAGCTGCAATATTAACAGGGATCACACCACAAGAGTCATACCATTGCACGCCCAAGGTTATATTGGGAAGAAGCTCCCGGTTCCTGTTGATCTGCTCCACAGCAAATAACAACGCTTGGAGCTGTTGAAAATAGCCGAAGTGAAGCCTGGTAAAGAGAGCGAGAGAAGAGGGTTGAAAAGAATTAAACATATTCTACAGCCAATTTACAGCCAAATGCTTTTTCAGTTTCAGATGTAATGATGGGTCCCCAAATTTTTTTTTGTTCCATTGTTTAGCCTCACTGCCCTTCTGCTGTGACCATACAGCCATGGGTATCAAAGCGTCAAGAGGGGCGTTATTGGCACAGTAACCCTACGTTTTATTCAGGTTAAGTGAACAGCTCTTTGGTAATTGCACAGAACATAGTAAAAAAACACTTTAAGGAGTTACCCATATAAACAGGAAATTAGTTCAAAGTCTCCCAGCAGGCTCTAAGCTACACAAATAATCCATTCTAATGCTTCCCTAATCTACCAAACTGTAGTAATGAATAAAGGGGGGGGGGAGCAGCTCAATCACTATTATTTATACAAAATTATTATTATTATTCAGGGCCTGGGAACTAATTTACCGCCCAGTTTAACCCTCTCATTAACTAAATATCAAGCAACAAACATGTCTAGCTATGTGGAAAGACAGAGATTTGGTTGCATATATCTGCAGATACATGTGGAAGCCACTCTGCCCCGGCAAGGCACTCTGTGTTTAGTGTTGTCCCTACTCTTAATTCTGAGTCCCCAAAGTTGGAACATGCAATGCAGACAAATATCTGAGAGCTACTCACCTGGGAAGCTGCCAGCCTCCCTTTAGAACACTTCACAGGGAGAAATCCATATTGACTGAGTAGCTCGCAGATATTTGTCTGCATTGTATGTCCCAACTTTGGGGACTCAGAATTAAGAGTAGGGACCACACTAAACACAGAGTGCCTTGTCGGGGTAGTGTGGCTTCCACATGTATCTGCAGATATATGCAACCAAATCTCTGTCTTTCCACATAGCTAGACATGTTTGGTGCTTGATATTTTGTTGATGAGAGGGCTAAACTGGGCGGTAAATTAGTTCCCAGGCCCTGAATAATAATAATAGTTTTGTATAAATAATAGTGATTGAGCTGCTCCCACCCCCTTTATTCAAACTGTAGTAATACTTTAAATATTACAGTTAAACAATGTCTGTGACGTGCCTGATGTTGGGTGAAATAGACCATCACTACATCCTCTGTATCCTTAGAATCGGGGAGGCCGATTCATTAATAGCGGCAGGTAGCGACAGTTGAGCGACTGTAGCGGCATTTTCAGAGCGCCCGCTAGTAGTCGCTGTGCTTGGCCGTTGTTCGGTAGTTGATAGCGACGGGGAGGCCGATTCATTAATAGCGCCAGGTAGCGACAGATGAGCGCCAGTAGCGTGATTTTCACAGCGCCAGCTAGTAGTCGCTGTGCTTGGCCGGGGTTTGCTTGTTGACAGCGACTCAGTCGGTGTGCGGTAATGTTGAATACGGGGTTAGGGGTCGCTGTTTCACAGGTTCCGCGTTGTATGGGTGCGCCTGACAACGAATGGCCAGAGCGAACGGCTTGCTGCAGATTCATTAACAAATCACGCTCCGAATTTTTGTAGCGCTGTGAATTCCTTGTTTAAACCCCAGACCGCTGGCGGCGATGGATTTAAAATAGTTTTTAACCCCCAAACAACCATATTTTTGGATTGTAAAATTATACAAGTTTTTATAAACATTTTGTAATATGAATACATTAATATCAGACCTGTAATATCAATTCTGCACAAAATCATTTTTTTTTTTTTACCCTAAAAAAAAATCCTAACATTGCAGAAGTGGTCACAGAATTTTTGACATTAAAAAAAAAAAAAAAAACATTAATAGCAATTAATTATGATTAATTAAAGATTGCTCCATTGAAATGCATTGGACATCGCCAGGGAGCGACAGGTCATACCTGGCGCTGTGATGGGATTAGCAGCGGCGCTGTTCGTTGCAGTCGGCTACACGATGAATCCCGCGGTAGCTGTCGCTCTCGCCGGCGCTAGCCTCATTTAGCGTGATAAATGCGTCATTGTGGCCGACGCTGGGCGTACTTGAGTCGGTAGCCGCCGTTAGCTGGCGGGACCTGGCGCTCGTCAGACACTACCTGGCGCTATCGCTTGATGAATAAGGGCATCAGTCGGTTTGCCGTAATGTTGAATATTGGGTGAGGAGTCGCTATTTGACAGGTTCCGTGCTGTATGGGAGTGCATGATAGCGACTGGCCCTAGCGACCCGCTTCCACCATATTCATTAACAAATCACGCTCAAAAAATTCTCGCGCTGTAAAATGCATGTTTAAACCCCAGAGCGCTGGCGGCGATGGGTTAAAAGTAGTTTTTTAACCCCCAAACAACCATATTTTTGGAAACCAAAAAAAACAAGTTTTTTAAAATAATTTTGTAATATGAATACATTAATATCAGACCTGTAATATCACTTATGTACAATTTTTTTTTTTTTTTAATTTTTTTTAACTTAAAAAAAGATATGGCAGAAGTGGTCACAGAATTTTTCACATTTAAAAAAAAAAAACAAAAACAATTAATAACAATTAATTATGAATATTTAAAGATTGCTCCGCAGGACGCCTTTCAAATTAAATCCAAAAAACTTTGCAGCATTTGAAACCTTATCCACCTCCTATGTGAATGTCAGATGATAATAACTTGTGCAGGCTCCCGTCACCACATTATAAATGACGTACCAGATAAACAGATAAAGCTTGCAGTATGGTTTAAATCCTCTTTAAGGTGTAAAATACTTTTATCTACTTTCCAACCAATATAGGATATAACTGTATAATCATAATCGATTTAGGTCCTCCTTGCTGTTCAAACATAGCGTGATATCCTTAAAAATTAAGAGCACCTGCCCTCATTTATTAGGCTTACCAGCAATTACAAGTATACACGCCTTTAAGACTCCAAGTCAAGACTTCAAAGACAGTAATAGAAGGTGCGCTGTAAAAACCTCTTATGCTCTTATAACTGCTACCTTCAATGCGATTTATGTCTGAGCCTCAATGCAGCCGCGTTTTACACACCGTCTCCTCGGCCGCAGGACACGGGAACGCGGCTGCATTGAGGCTCAGACATAAATCGCATTGAAGGTAGCAGGTGCTCTTAATTTTTAAGGATATCACGCTATGTGCTTTTATTTGTTTGTCCCTATGTGATTCGGTTTTTGGAGTGGAGGACCAATAAGGAGTTTTGAACAGCAAGGAGGACCTAAATCGATTATGATTATACAGTCATATCCTATATTGGTTGGAAAGTAGATAAAAGTATTTTACACCTTACACCTGCGGAGTTTTCTTGGTGTTTTGACACCAATATAAAAAAAACATTTGAGAAGGATCTGCAGACTGAACCAACACAGTCTGTTCTACTCCAGCGTGGACATTTATTTATAATCCATTATTTTTACTTTGGTTATATATAATATATAAAAAATATGTGTGCAAGCGCTTTGTTTTGAAGAGGCTTCTTCATTTGCTGTAAATTAATATTTAAAGATTGTTCCATTGAAATGCATTGGAGAGCGCCAGGTAGCGAGAGGTCATACCTGTCGCTGTTCAAGGTCGGACGCTGGCGCTGTGGGCTGAGGCTGGAATAATGCTGAATGAGTCGCTATATGGCGCTATCTCAGTCGCTAAGCAGGATTGACTTGATAAATGTGTGATTGTGGTGGGGAGCCGGCGTTCCCGTGGCGGGGCCCGTCATTACCAGTCCAGTCGCTACCTGTCGCTATTCCATCATAAATAAGGGCCTAAATTACTCATCTTTACTAGAGGTTCGTATCAGCCTCATCATGGTTTACTCATCCCTGCTAGAGTTCTGTATCAGATTTATGATCTCGGCCATTAGTCTGTATCTACCTCATGACTATTGTTAGAAGAACCCCAAGGTTCGGGTTTGGCAAGCTCGGCTGAACTTTGAATAAAAGTTTGGTTGAAGTCAATGGTGATCATGAAGGTGTCACGTGAGTGAACCATCGTAACACCTTCATGATGCAAGTAAAGACTAGTAGTAGAGATGAGTAAATAACCGTGAGGTTGTGACTATGTGCTTTATTTATCAAGCCATAGCATCAGGTAACGACAGGTAGTGAACGGTGAACGCCGGGCACTGTACGCAATATCACATTTATCATAGCGAATCTGGTGAGTGACTCGTAGCGTCCGATTCATCATCACAGGCGGCTCACCGTATACCGCTGGCGCGCGTCTGGTATTACCTGTCGCTACCTGTCGCTCTCCCATACAATTCAATGGACAATACCTTTCTTCACTTTAAACAGGGTTTCATTTTGTTTTTGTTTTTTTAAATTATCAAATAATTGTGTCCCCTCTCCTGGCCTATTTAAAGTTTATAATATTTTTATGTAGAATTGTCCTTACATGTCTGGTGTTAAATTGTTCATGTTACAATTGTAATAACAATGTAATTCCATATGTTTTCGCTTTGTTACTAGTGGATACATGTTCAAAAACAGACTTTAATCACACAGCGTCTGGCGCTCTGGGCTACAACTACCTGATTTTGAGCGCTGGCGCTGTGTAGGGCTATTTTTTTTGATGAATATGGAGTGAGTCGGTTGCACTGAGCTGGCACTACCGTTTGCTCCTATACAGCGCTGTACTGGTGTTAGAGCGACTCACACAATATATTCATCAATGCCGGCCAGTGACTGAGACTAGAGATGAGCGAACTTCTTGAAAGTTCGATTCGGGCGATTTGCCGAATTTCCCCAGGAAATTCGGGTTCGCCCGAATCAAACTTTCACGAATCGTTCATTTGAAAAAAAAAAAAATGCCGGCATGGTGGGAGCGGGCAGGCCAGGTAGCCCGCTCCCACCATGCCGGCATTTTTTTAAAAAGCAAACACTTACCTGCATGGTCGGAGCGTGGAGGCCGGCGCCGCTCTCAGCTGTGATCAGAGGACGCGTCATCAGAGGGCGCCTGAGAGCGGCGCCGGCCTCCACACTCCGACCATGCAGGTCAGTGTTTGCTATCTAAAAAAATGCCGGCATGGTGGGAGCCGGCTGCCTGGCCTGCCCGCTCCCACCATGCCGGCATTTTTTTTTTTTTTTTCAGGGAAAATTCGATCGGCACGAACCAAAAAAAAAATTTGGGTTCGTGCCGAATCAAATTTTCCCTGAAATTCGGAGTGAATTCCGGTTCGTCCGAACCGGTTCGCTCATCCCTGAGACGCTCTGAAATAGCGAATTATGGCTGAGTACAGCGTCTACTAGAGGTCGCTCTCAAAGCCTTGCTACAGACGCTCATCTGTCGATACCTGGCGCTAGTAATGAATCAGCCTGTATGTCTCCCATGTCTGGAGAATTTCATAATAATTGCATGTAATTGTCACGTTTGGGGTAACTCCAGCCCTCTTAATAAGCTCACAACCCCCAATCTCCACAGCCAGCTTCACCTGTAGGAGCCCCCGCTTGGCGGGACGCAAGATACGCCTACCCGGGATCGGTTGCCCCCAGGACTTAATGGCTCAAAGAATGTAAGCTTATATGTGGAAGGACTGGAGAACCAATAGCAAGAGCGTGAGTGACGGAAGTCCAGAGACAGGCAATAGGTCGATAACGGGAAGGCAGAGATCGTAGCGGCACCAGGGGTCAGGCAAGACGTAGTCAGGGTTCAGGCAGAGGTCAGCAACTGGGGATCAGGATCTAGAAGCGTCAGTTCAGGCAAAGGTCGGCAACAAGGATTCAGGATCGAGAGGCGTCAATACAGGCAGAGATCGGCAACAAGGATTCAGGATCGAGAGTGGTCGTACAATCAAATCGGCAACAGGCTAGACTTCACAGGAGTAGGTAAGACAGGGTTCTGAGCGCTATCACAGGCAATGACACACTGCAGTGGAAATCCCTTTATAGTGGGAAAACCGGCAGGATTGGACAGGGAGACAGTGGCTGGGATTGGTGCACTTAGGATCTGGTGGCAGATTGGAGCACTGGCCCTGTGGTCTGATTGGTGAGCTCTGGGCTGATTGCTCCAGCTGAGCTTCCCAGGCAAACTGCTCAGAGCTGCACCTTCTAGACTTCGTTCTTTTAAACAGCCTCCGGTGGCCATTCTGAGTATTACACCACCGGAGGACATGAGCTGACTGTATAGGCCAGCAAGCACAAGCTGAGTGACAATGGGCAAGGGGGGAGGACTTACTCGGCGACACACGCGCTGCTGGGGATGGCACCGGAGGCAGAAGCGGCTGCTGGGCAGGAGGAACCCGAGCCCGTTGTCTAGGGACACCACGGGCACGGGTAGAAGGCAAGTCATTCATGACAGTAATTCTATACTCAAACTGTATAAAAACCATTCCCATCTAATGCTCAAGCTTGTGATCTCCCCTCCCTTGGTGGATAAAGAAGAACCAACAAGCTAAGCAATGGGCAAATCAAGTGAAGACCTGTTACTAGTCCTGTCATTAATTAAAATGAGTTAATTTTTAGGGTTTTTCAGTGGTGTTTTGCCTATGTGGGCCTCAATCTCCCCCCATGATATTCCTCCTTACTCTCCACACATGATTACTGTTGTAATGAACATTAAAGTGTTTGACAAGTCAACAATTAAAAAATAAATATCAGTAGCTTACGTTACATTTGAAAGGGGTATGAACCAGTTCTACATTAATTTAGGTCCGCATTAGATTGCAAGTTACACTTCACTTTAGTGTAGTAAGAGTTAAACCAGACCTTCACCATGATTTATTGAAAAGCCCAAACCCTTATAAAACGATTCCCCAGCATCTAAAGTTAATATATTCAAGGTTTTTAGTCACTTACTTATTATTCTTTCCCTCACTGGGCTGCAACTCTGTTCAGGACTTTAGGATACGGGCGCCTCCATCTAGACTCAGAAGCATCAGAGAGTGGGATAAAGTACAGGGGGTGGGTTATAGCTGTGCTTTGCTCAGACAGACCATAGCTGGGGTCAGGAAAAGGTCAGCAGTCCCAGAATGCAGAGTAGCACAGTCAGAAGGCACTTCCTGTTTGCAGGCTGCCTGATGTTCCACGAGCCGCCATCTTGGATGTTTAAAGGCTCATAACTTGCAGTAGGTGCAGGTAGGATGATTTTTAATGTGAGCAATCTGTATGTACAGGGTGTGGGAAACATATAAGATAGGCTCTTATTTAGAGTGAAGGACCAGAAGCTGAATTATAGCTGGTTCAGTGGAAAGGCCAAAGGAAGAACTTTAGTCTAAATGTAACATATTTAGGAATCCAGAGCGTGGATGCATCCTGACACCTGCAGTAGCTGTTCAAAGATGGATACATGAATCTGACTCACAGTTAGGAGGAACTCTAACCTCTCAGTTTTTAGAACCTTATATAAGAGTTAGAACATTAGTTAGAAATCAGACAAAGACTTAGAGGCCGATTCATTAATAGCGCCAGGTAGCGCCAGATGAGCGACTGTAGCGTGATTTTTTCAGCGCCAGCCAGTATTCGCTGTGCTTGGCCGGCGTTAGCTTGATGACAGCGACTCAGTCGGTGTGCGGTAATGTTGAATACGGGCTGGGGGGTCGCTGTTTCACAGGTTCAGCGTTGTATGTGAGCGCCTGACAACGAATGGCCAGAGCGAACGGCTAGCTTCATATTCATTAAAAAATGACGCACCGAATGTGCTGTCGCTGTTCATTCCTTGTTTAAACCCCAGAGCGCTGGCGGCGATGGGTATTAACTAGTTTTTAACCCCTAAACAACCATATTTTTTGAATGTAACATTATACGTTTTTAGAATCATTTTGTAATATGAATACATTAATCTCAGACCTGTTAGATCAATTCTGCAAAAATTTTTTTTTAATTTTTTTTTTACTTAAAAATAAATCCTAACATTGCAGAAGTGGTCTCCGAATTTTTGACATTAAAAAAAAATAAAATAAAAATAATACCAATTAATTATTATTAATTATAGATTGCTCCATTGAAATGCATTGGACATCGCCAGGGAGCGACAGCTCATACCTGGCGCTGTGAGGGAATTTGCAGCGGCGCTGTTCGGTCCAGGCGGCTTCATGATGAATGCCGCGCTAGCCGTCGCTCTCGCCGGCGCTAGCCTCATTTTGCTTGATAAATGCGTCATTGTGACCGCCGCCGGGCGTACTTGAGTCGGTAGTCGCCGTTAGCTGCCTCTACCTGGCGCTCGTCAGACACTACCTGGCGCTAGCCCGTGATAAATAAGGGCCTTAGTCTCATCAATGTAGTAACCGGAGTGAGAAGCTTGTGCAGAAGAGAGAGAGAGGAGCCAGATCAACAGAGAGGAGGAATCCAGCCAAAGCCTGTGTCTAACCTGGAACAAGAGCGAGAGGAACCCCTTGGAGCTGGTGGAGTAAGACAAGACCCTAGCTACCATTAGAAGGGAGTAATCCTGCTGCAGCCTTGTGTCTACAGAGGGGAACTGGTCTTTGAGAGCTGTGGATAGGAAGTGCCTGTTGTGGAGTATATCTTGATGTACCTGTTTGCAACTAAATAAAGTGAGTAACCTTCATCAAGAGACTTGTGTTCTGTGAATGTCCACCCTACATGTGCAACGCTTGTCAGCACCTCATTGCCCCATGTGCCCAAGGTTCCCTTTTTTAGCCTAGCATCCCGAACTCACTCCCCATGCTCCTGGGTGCACCCCCCCCCCCCCAGGCCGCACGTGCTACACATTGAGTGACTACAGATCTCTGCTTTCTCTTCTTTCGGTCTCCTTAGTGAACAAATCACTTCCTTATTCACTTTTCAGTCCCTACCCCACTGACCTGGTCCATCAATTAACCATCAGTGGACCAGGAATGGAAACACCCCCCCAACTCCCTGCCCAGACATCCTCAGTGGCTCTCTCTGGACCTATCAAATCCCACCCTCATCCCTCTCTCAGTGTGCTTACATCACATCGCTGATGCCACACACCCACTATTTCTCTAATTTTTTTCTATGAATCTCCAAAACTCTAATACTTAAAGATAACTTAGGAACTACAGGGTCTTTTTGAAAACAGATTGAAGTGTAGCCTGAGACAATAAGACAACAATTGGGCGCTAGCCTTTAGTATAACTTTAAATCCAATGTGACATTCAATGTCCATTCGAAAAATATAACAAATGAAGAAAGATAATAATACCTACTTTTTCTCAAATGGAAAAAGTCAAGTTAGCATAATTGAGTTATCATCTCAATCATGGACATCTTTGTCATGGCTCACTTACAATGTACAGGTGGTAGTTGGGGGCCTGGCAATAAAGGTTGGATATTGGTAAACATCAGCAACTTGAACCGGTAACACGGCACCTAAGATTACATCTCCAGGCTGCTTAATCCCATCCAGGCCCATAACCTCCAGTTTGCAGTGGAAATCATTGGCACTGAGAGATGGAATAAAGGGGGTCAGGGCGAACAGATAAGATAGATTCTTATTCAGAGTGAAGGACCACTTTAACTCCCAGAAGCTGAATTATAACTGGTTCAGTGGAAAGGCCAAAGGAAGAACTTTAGTCTAAATGTAACATATTTAGGAATCCAGAGCGTGGATGCATCCTGACACCTGCAGAAGCTGTTCAAAGATGGATACATGAATCTGACTCACAGTTAGGAGGAACTCTAACCTCTCAGTTTTTAGAACCTTATATAAGAGTTAGAACATTAGTTAGAAATCAGACAAAGACTTAGTCTCATCAATGTAGTAACCGGAGTGAGAAGCTTGTGCAGAAGAGAGAGAGAGGAGCCAGATCAACAGAGAGGAGGAATCCAGCCAAAGCCTGTGTCTAACCTGAAACAAGAGCGAGAGGAACCCATTGGAGCTGGTGGAGTAAGACAAGACCCTAGCTGGTCTTTGAGAGCTGTGGATAAGAAGTGGTTGTTGTGGAGTATATCTTGATGTACCTGTTTGCAGCTAAATAAACAAATGGAAAAAGTCAAGTTGGCATAACTGAGTTATCATCTCAAGCATGTACATGGACATCTTTATCATGGCTCACTTACAATGTACAGGTGGTAGTTGGGGGCCTGGCAGTAAAGGTTGGATATTGGTAAACATCAGCAACTCGAACCGGTAACACGGCACCTAAGATTACATCTCCAGGCTGCTTAATCCCATCCAGGCCCATAACCTCCAGTTTGCAGTGGAAATCATTGGCACTGAGAGATGGAATAAAGGGGGTCAGGATGAACAGATAGAGACAGCAATGCAAACCGTTCATGATTTAGGGACTGCCTGCCAACACAATAAACATATTGACCGTTATTTTCTACAGATAATATGCTTACAACTTCTGTACTATTATAACATCCAATCCACGTAACACCCCATCCTGTCCACAACACCATGTGGGCCATCTACAACCCCATTATATCCATTATGTCTTCAGCCATCTAGTACCCCCAGCCAACCTTCTATACCATCCAGTATATCTAGCTCTTCTATTCCATCCACAATAATATCCAGTAATTTAGTTAGGCAGCCATTAGGTCAGGTGACCCAAGACCCAAGTATGAGGACCAAGGGATCCAGCTGTGGCCAGGTGGTCCTAATTTCCACCCTGACCTGAGACCTACAGGCCGCCATACTATTCCTGTTGGTATTGACAATAAATGAGGGTGTCTGCACCCCCCTCCCCCAAGATGGCTTGCCTTTGGGCCCAATCCAAACTAGGGGCCAAGCCATCACACATAGGTTAGAGAGAGGACCAGACTCTATAGAGCTTATATTATGTCGGGGCCTCTCATAACATTTTATGTGACGGCAGAGCCTCTAGTCTGATTTTCAGTTTCCTTTGTGGCATGAATAATAAAGTAAACTTGTCTGCCTTGGGGACATGGGGACAAAGGTCCAATTAAAACTAAGGCCCCAACCATCACATATATGTTATAGAGTGTCCCAGCCTCTTTACAACCTACGTTGTGTCTGGGCCCACCATGACATACAATGTAATGGCTAGAGTTTTATTTCCTATATGGTCTGGAGTATGAGCGAAGCCTGGCTGCCTTGGGGCCAGATGTTCAGTTTAAACTTAGGGCCAAGCCACCACACATTGTTTATGAGGGGTTCCAGACACTGCTGCTGCACGGGGCTTTAAAATTCAAGATGGCCACCCTTAATCTAGTGCCCACTCATTATGCCATGTAGTTCACATATCACCACATTCATGCCCATCAACCCTATTTGTATCTTATGCACCATTCACTCATCTATTATAACATCCTCATCTATTATGAAAATTCAAGATGGTCGCCCTTAATCTAGTGCCCACATCTCACTCATTATGGCATATAGTCCACATATCACCACATCCTTATGCATAGAGGTATGTACAAGATAAAGTTGGTTGGATGATATCAGATTGCCCCCTTCCCCCCCGTGTTTAACCTTCATCACTTGCAATTGCCTTAAATAAAATCTCGTAGAATTTTATTCAGGGGCAACTGTGAAGGCTAAAAGTGTTAAACGGGGTGGGATCTATAGACTATCTATCTATCCATCCCATATCTATTTA